>NC_051168.1:83218592-83693204 GCF_013339725.1 Rhipicephalus microplus
GGCTGGGTCGAAGCGCCCACCGTGGGGAAGTCGGCCATGCCCTCGGCCGGCCAGGTGGGGACTCCGGCGGCGACGAGCGACGCGGGCTCCCAGCCGGTCCCCGCGGCCTCGGCTTCGCAGACCAGCCGAGTCGGGTCGACGGCGACGCTAGATGCGGAAGTCTTCAACGAGCAGGCCATGGCTCTGTTCAGGGCGGCGCTGGACTGCAGCCCACCCGACGCCAACGTGCTCTGCTCGCCGCTCGGCATCGCCTCTGCCATGGCCGCCGCCGACGCGCCCAGGTATACGACCTATATATGCACGGACTGGCACGGCGGATTTCATACAGAACGGTTTTGTCATCCGCAATCGCCGGTGCCGGCATATAGCTCTCGCCGATCGGTCCGCCGTCCATGGTTTCCTGGCACCGCGTAGCTCTCGCCGATCAGTGACCCATCCTCGGACGCTTGACCATGTCTCCCATATTTCCTATTTCTTTTCTCTATTTTCTTTCTGTCGCTCCTGTGCAGCAAGTTCTCCCTGTTGTTTACCTTCCTGCTGTTATTTTGATCCTCCTTTTCCAACCACCCAACAAGGAGCCTAGCCGTGTCGCCAAATCGGCAGGCAGACATTAGCTCCCTTTTACTCTTCTTGAACTACTACTACGACTACTGATATATACATATGCTGACCACGAAATCTAGAGTGCCAGTTTTGCTTATAATAATCAGATTCGGGCTTTTGTTTTGCCTAAGTAATTGTAGAATTTTGCATTCGCTTGTCACTTTTTACGAGGAATGTTTGCATTTTCACAGCAAATATAGTTATCTTAGAGATCATAACATTCACCTATAGTGAGTTTGCCGATGACTTGGAGCAATTGAGAGTCGAAGTCAGTTGAGAGTCGAAGCTGGGAGAATCAACAAATAACGTTAATCATGCATAGCATAATTGTCACAATGATGGCAGTTGCTCCGGAGACCCCGTCGCCGAAGTGCACGGGCCGCCGCTCTGCGAAGCGCAGACCTCGGCATCCAAACGGGGGCAGTCCAGCAGGCCCACGAGGCGGCGTTGAGCCAAGGCCTTGACGATTCCCTGTGAGACCTATATAAACCCGGGTCGCGTTAAACCTTGCCGGACGTCCATTAAGCTGGCGTCCGTCCATTGACAAACGCGTCCTCAAAAGAATGAAGACGCCCCACCGCGGTGGTCTAGTGGCTAAGGCTGCTGACCCGCAGGTCGCGGGTTCAAATCCCGGCTGCGGCGGCTGCATTTCCGATGGAGGCGGAAATGTTGTAGGCCCGTGTGTTCAGATTTGGGTGCACGTTAAAGAACCCCAGGTGGTCAAAATTTCCGGAGCCCTCCACTACGGCGTCTCTCATAATCATATGGTGGTTTTGGGACGTTAAACCCCACATATCAATCAAAAGAATGAAGACAATGTTAGAAAACTGACAGTCTCTGCAGTGTATTGACTGCACCACGCGATTCGTTACAGACGCGAGGCGGCCAGGACGACGGGTCCTTGCATGGGCGACGTGCAAGGCGTGGCGGCGTGCGTGCGTCGTTTTCGGAACTGCGACGCCGTCTGCATCGGCAACCTGCTGCATGTGGACGCCACGACACGGCTGGACGACGAATACCGGGCGCTCTTCGAGGGAAGCTTGCAGGGAAAGGTATAGACGTCTTGCAGCTGACTTCATCGAAGCCGCCATGCTGTTGATACGAGCGATGTCGGACAGTCGCATATGCTGTGGTAAAACACGGCGGTTAGGCTGTGAGCTTCGGCACACACGCCAGCAACGATTATAAAGTGTGTCGCGGTGACATTGAAGAGTGCAGTGGCTCTGCTGTAAGCGCGCGCGAAGTGCCCTGTTTCGCGCCAAACGGAGATTGCGTGGTGTTCGCACATGTTGGTGAGCGCACAAACATACGCGGAGGTCCTTATGATATTTCAAGGGCTTGAAATATAATTCAGATTATACTTTGCCTTACATCACTGCTTACCGCCAACGTGACACTGCTGCGAAGTGCTGCTGCATCGTGTCATACGGTCACAAGGTGCTTTCGATTTGCTTCGCATTGGATTTGTCCGTTCACCCTAATTTAGCTTTTTCTTTGCCCTCACAGGGCCTACAGTTTGACCGTCTGAAGTAATCGAACTGGTACTGCGCTGGGCGCGGAGTTTCCGTAATACGCGATGCTCCCATCTGGTGAGAATCGTGACACGTCTTTTAAGCTGTATCCGCTGTATTGCCCGAGGAAGGTTTTGTCTTGGTACAGCGCCAGTCTGCAGTTCGTTTCGGGTGTCCCCTTGTATGTCGTTGTGTATGGCACGTGTTAAGACCATTCAATGGGTAATCATACATTCGTTGCTGCGTCTTCGCAGGTCCGGACGACCAAAGCGGTCTCCGAGCGTGGAGCCACGGCTTCCAAGGACATCGGCGACTCGACAAACCTCTGGGCCTCCGAGCTCACCGGCGGCGCCGTGACTAGCGTCTTCGGATGGTCGGGAGACGCTGCTAACGCCCAAAGGGAGCCAGCAAAGCGTGCGGCAAGCACGGAGATGACGGCGCAGCTGCCGGAGCCGCCCCTGGTGCGCGCCGTTAAGCCCGTATACCCATACCACGGGCGATGGATCAAAGTGCGCTTTGATCCCGCGGCCGTTCCTTTACCAGCACCTCCTCCATATTTAAATTTTTTTTGGCTGGTTGAAGCGACGGTGTTCAAGAGGTTACGGACGGTGTATCGACTGTTGACCAGAAGGTCGCGGGAACGAATCCCAGCGGCGGCGGCTAGATTTTCGATGGAGGCGAAATTGCTCGAGACCAGAGTACATCTCGATTAAAGTTCACGTTAAAAAGTCGGACTGTCGTAATGCTGTCGTCGCTTGGCGTAAGGCAGTCAAAACCACGCATAAAAACAGAAAAGAAGAGGAAGCAAGCGAGAAACAGAGAGAAAAGTGAGGAAAACTGGAAGACGAGAAATAGAAGTGACTGAAAATAAAGAGAAATAAATGTGTAAGAGAAGGAGTGGTGGAAAGAAACACAAAACCGAAGACACAAAAGAAGACTTTGCGTCTTTGTGTTATGACTTATAGTGTCTCAGCTCTGCGCCTAATTCTAGGGCTGTGGAAGCTTTCTTCTTCATATTATTATTATTATATTTACCCCGAAACTCGCCCCGCATAACGGTGCGCGTGCGCAGGCCGCGTGCCTGGTGAACCTGGTGTACCTGAACGGCGGCTGGGAGGAAGGCTTCACGGGGGCGGGCGACATGCCCTTCTACGCCAAGCCCGACCGCGCCCACATGGTGCCCATGATGACGCAGCGGGGAACCGAGATGCCCTACGTGCGGCGGCCGTCCTTCTCGTGCCTCCGGCTGCCCTTCGACTGCCAGTCGTCGCACATGGCGCTGTTCGTGCCCTCGCTCCGGTCGGGCGGCGTGGAGAAGGAGCTGCTGCCGTCCATCCGGCGGTGGAGCGACATGCGCGCCGTGCTCGACGCCCTGGCCTGGAGCACTGACGTCACGGTCACGCTTCCCAAGGTAACTGGACCACAAGTTCTTCCGTTTCCAATAGAAGCTCTCAGACTGTTCGGCATACCCGGCGGCGCGAAGGCGTAGCGCAATGCTAGATAACGTGTCCCCCAGTACATGGCCTTCTTGATTGATTTGTGGGGTTTAACGTCCGAAAACCACGCTATGATTATGAGAGACGCCATAGTGGAGGGCTCCGGAAATTTCGACCACCTGGGGTTCTTTAACGTGCACCCAAATCTGAGCACACGGGCCTACGACATACTATTTGCCTGCACCGCAATGCGATCGCCGCGGCCGGGATCGAACCTGCGACCTTCGGGTCAGGAGCCGAGCAACCTATAGACACTGATTAACTGATGCGGATAATATATTTATACGTGCATGGGTTTAGCGAAGTGACAAATCATACGTGCATGTAACGTAAACTAGAGCCTCATTTATGAAAACAAAAATTACACCATCTTCCGCTAAAGGGAACGACGTGTAGATGCGAAACAGCGGGCGCTAACGCTTACACTGGCGGCGACGTTGAGCCTGGCGCTCATCGCTGCGTTGCGTAGGAGAGAAACCTAGAGAGGCGCAAAGCACGCAGCGATAAACCGGTGTTTCCTACTGGACATGCCAATCACTGCTAATGGGCAATGTAAGACAGGCGACTCCGATCGGTTAACACGTACGCTGCTGAATTTTTATTCTTCAACAACGCACAGGAGGGATATCCCACCGGTCCTACATTGGAAGTCAAGAGCCCGTGAATGGTTGTGCAGCGCAAGCAGTTGGTTTTTTCAATCAAGAAACTTACTAGAAGCACAGCCCGCGTCGGCGTTGCGAGGTGAGAGAGGGAGCGTAGGAAAGGAGAAAGAGGGGACACGCATGTGCAATAGAGGTGTAAAGGCCGCGGGGAGGAATGTCTAGAGGAGAAAAAGGAGGGATCAGAGCGAAGGTTAGCAGAGGCTCCCTGCGTTGGCGTTGTGAGGCGAGAGAGGAGGAGCGTAGGAGAGGAGAGAGAGGGGAGAGTGGACTCGCGTGCGCGGTAAGGGTGGTCACGCCACACGCCGGATTGACCTGACTCTGAGCTGCTTCGCATCCAATAAAAGCGAGAAAGCATTGCTCAAACACGCAAGGGCACAGCTTATGGTCCGACACCGCTTCATGTGTTCGTGCATGTGTTTCTGTGCGTACGCGTAAACTTCATGGCGTGTTAATTAGGAACTCCGAAACCTTCTGACTGCGCCACTGATGCACACGTACAAGCACTCCCAACAATGTGCTAAGTCCAAGTGCACCTGCAGAGAAGGTCCACACCTCGCAGGTGCTGCTCGAGTCGCCCACCATAGACCTGCGCAAGTGCCTAAAGACGCTGGAACTCCACCGGTCTTCTTCCCCGACAGACGTCTCCGGTTCGGCACCAAACGCGGCGGCACCGGGCGGCGTCAATGCCTCCAAGGCGACGTCCAACGCCGAAGCGTCTCCTCGAGCGCCAACGTCCAGGACCTCCGGGTGGAAGGCCTGTACCACAAGGCATCGCTGGACCTGACCACGAAAGGCGGCCCGTCTCCCCCCGGTTTCTCAACCCTCCTGTCCGTGTGCTCGACCATTCCACCCAACGAGCCGGTGCGGTTCGTGGTGGATCGGCCCTTTGTGTTCGCCGTGCTCGCCGAAGGACTCTTGCTCATGATCGGCCTCGTCAGGAACGTCCAGAGTAATGTCTAGGACGTCGAAGGGACGCTCCGAAAAAGTACTTCTCGTGACATCTGGGCCTGCCCGCGCATGCTGCGCCTGGGTAGCTTGTGTGTTTTTGCACACATATTTTGTTAATTAAATGTTTATTGCCTGCCGAGGGGCGAGTAGCAAGGGAGCTGGGACCCGGCGCGACGGTACTCTAGCTGTCCAAGACACGTCCTCTATGGCCGTAATGATTAATAAATTCTTTTCTTGATGGTAGTAAACACGACTATGGTTGTGACACCTCAGTAACCGCTAGAGAGCGCGCACGCCGAGCAGGAGTAGGGCGAGAACCGATCGTGCATTGAGGTGCATGAGGCCAAAATCCAGATGGTATGCCCCTTGTTTGACCGAAGTGTTGAACAGGCCATAACACAGTCACCAAACAATTTGTGGTCTTTAGCGAGAAAAACAGAAGTCGAGGGTCCATTAGATCTGCACATATATGAAAAGTAGACTTCAGAATAATATTTCAGTGCAAAACGAACTCTAGAAGTCACCAGCTGTTCAACCCGCCGACCATGCACTGCCATTTTGCTATGTCACCTGTGACGTCATATGAAGCAACGAGTGGTGCCATCGTCTTTTACCAAAGTTTCTGCCACAGCAAATCATTCAATTTCAGTGTCAAGCTAAAGAAGGACAAAGTACCGCAATTTCCCGCGCAGCTCACCGCGCAATCGTTCGCCAGAATACGCTCGTATACATCCATCAACATGTTAAGGCCTGACCACAAGTACGCGTAGCAACGCGTCAGCGCATTTTTTTTACGTGGCATCGCGCCTCTTTCATACGACGCACGCGACCCCGTGACGTCTCCACATGAAATGATCGCGACGCCACGTCAAAAAACCAGGCGTTGACGCGCTGCAACGCGTGCGTGTGGTTAGGTCTATAGGTCCCGGTTCGCTAGTGCGCCAGTGTTGCCCGACTCCCCGATCACTCGCGTGTTTGTCAAAATATTCAACTCTGAATTCAGTGCTCCACCGAATGCGGCAAGATTTCGCCGGCTTGTTTGTGAACCAACTTACGCGACAGAGATTATGGTCGAAACTGGGTGTCATGACTCACGGATCCTTTTCCTTTAAAGGAAAAGGATCCGTGATCCTTTACAGTGCGGCTATGGCAGCGGTGAAGCACGGCTTCCCCGGGAAGCGGGAAATTCACAAACCAGTCATAAGACGAGGGCCTTAAATCAGCGAGGAAGCGAAAACATAACGGGTTGAAAAACGAGCCCCCCCCCCCCCCGCCTCCCTCTCCTCCGTATATATGTAGTCGGCTCGTTTTTCCAGCTGGTTCGCTTGATGAAAACAAAGAAGAAAACACTCGCGAGGTGAAAAAAAAAACGAACAGAAGAAGAAAAAAAAGCTCAGCGCCGTTCTTGCTCCGTGGCACCGTGTCTCGTTCGCGAATGCTTCAACAGAGGGACAGTGCAGCAGTTTACGAAAACGACGCTACACCAGCGACAGCGCACTGGCGACCACGTATATAGGGTGCCTGAATGGTTTCCCTCGCCCGCCGCTCCTTGCAGGGTGGGGACATTGTTTGACGGGGTGCTCGCCGCCGCGACCGGTTTTTCCTGACGGCCGCCGCCATTGCAGATCTCACTTCGCATAGCGACGGGAGCAAAGAAGGAGCTGTGGCCGCTCTGTCATATACTTTTTTAGGGAAATGACTGGGTGCTGCGTGCCCATGTGCACGAACAACTCCAGAAATGGTTGGAAACTCTACCATTTTCCGACAGAGCCCAAAAGAAGGCTGCTATGGATGGTGAAGATTAAGCGAGACAAGTGGCAGCCTACGAAGTCCTCGTGTGTATGCAGTGTGAGTATCCCGACATGTGTTCTTTTCTCGTCGAGAACTTTGAAACTTGTTTTTTTAAATGTGTATACGTGTCTGTGGGTCACTTTGTCGGTGCTGTAAACGCTTCACGTCTAAGTTGCAGTTTTTCTCTCTTTTTTTGCGATCTCTAAAAGTGCAGCTATGGAAACGTGTGGCGCAGCCGCAGTATTTGAAGTTTGTACCAGTTTTTAGTCACTATATGTATAAACAAAATAGGCTGCTTGTTATTAAATTGCGTATTTACAGAAAAGTGTTTTTCATTCGTTTATTGCAAATCACGAAATTCAATAAAAGTTGTGTGGTATACTGTGTCTTTCTAGTAATTCTGTCTAGGCTAAGCTAAGCTAAAATTCATGGTTCATAACGGACTTACAGGCACATTTTGAAGCAAGCCATTTCGAGCAGCACCGAGCTGACCAGTGGATAAAACTGAAGCCGAACGCTGTGCCAACGGTGTTCCCTTTCAGGGGTAAGTTACTGTTTCACTGTGCGTCAAAGATTCTGTATGAACCTAACAGGTGGCAACAGTACAAGGCTAAAATGATTTAGTTTCAAAAATTAGGATGATCCGTGGAATTCCTCGTTGAGGATATTAAGAAAGTCGGGGTACGTGCCTGCGACCTGAGAAAAGGCATATGTCTGCAACCTATAATACTGCTAAAATCCAGTACAGGCCTGTGATTAGAGCTGGCTACCTTGTAATACTTGCAGCTTGTGACTGTCCTTTTTTGCACTGCAGGCTTGCCTCCACAAAGGAAGGCGCCAAAGGACAGGGCAGGACCTGCTGTGTTGCCTGATGCATGCCAAGAAACACGCGGTGACAACTCTACGGCCATTAATTGTACGCCACTCACAAGTGCACAGGCGAATTTAAATTCACGCACAGACAGTCTTGGCGCACAGCAACCGCAAAGCTGCAATTCTCAGACGCCTGATTCAGTACCGCACATTATGGAAAGGGAAGAAGTTGTGATCTCGGCCGATGCACCTGACGGGGCACGTGAAAACAAGCAGTTAAATAAGCAGCTCTCCGATATGGGCAGAAAATACACTCAGCTACATCAAGTCCATCGGAAAGCCACCTCAACCATTCAAGCACTAAAAAAACAGGTGAAAAAATTGGAAACCAAAATGGAATTATTCGGACAGCGTTTGAAATTCCTCAATGATGACCAGCTGCAGGCTCTTGGGCGCCAGAGTAATAAGGGAAGCACTTGGTCTGCAGAAACAATCAAGCAGGCGCTTCAGATTAAGTTTTCCTGTGGAAAAACTGGTTACCAGACACTAAGAAATCTGGGCTACCCCTTGCCATCCGGAAAAACCCTTGCACGTCGCCTTCAGGGCCTCAAGTTTCTTCCCGGAATTTTGACGGAAGTCATCGATGTTCTCAAAATCAAAGCAGAGAACATGCAAGACATTGAAAAGACTGTGCTTTGTTCTTGGATGAAATGGAGATTGCTCGCGGGTACGAGCTCGATCGCGCTGAGGATGTGGTGTTGGGGGGGCAAACTATGCCAGAAAATCCAGACGAACCTGCACATCACGCACTAGTGTTCATGGTAGGAGGCCTGAATACGAGATGGAAGCAAGTGATTGCCTACCACTTCACCGGAAGTCATGTAGAGGGTAGTATCCTCAAGGACTACGTCATGAAGATAGTGCAGCTCTGCGCGGAAATCTCTTTAAGAATCCGTGTCGTCACTTGCGACATGGGGGCTTCTAATCGGGCTATGTGGCGCGAGCTCGGATTCTCCAGCCACAGGAATTCCATTACTGTATGTTCAGTGCCTCACCCCTGTCTGGAAGACAAAGAATTGTTTTTCACAGCAGATGCTGCACACGTGCTGAAGAATGTCAAGTCACAGTTGCTTTCATCGGAAGTATTCTTTCTGAGTGATGCAACAGTATGCCAGCACAATCTGCCATCAAAAGAAGTGAACGTGGACCATGTGCGCAGTGTAATTAAGTATGATGCTGAACGAGAGCTGAAAGTCGCCCCGAGGCTCTCAGAGTTACACATTTCGCGAGGCCATTTCACAAAAATGAAAGTGGGAGTTGCTGTCCGCTTCTTCAGGGAAGCTCCTGCAGCGATTCGGTACCTAATTAAAGAGGACGCGATAGAGCCGGAGGCAGAGACAACAGCTTGGTTTCTAGAATTAGTATTCAACTGGTACACGCTAATGTCTTCCCGCCACCCATCAGTTGCTCTCAGCCTTCGAGACATGCGGAGGTACCACGAATCAATTGAGCTACTGAACTCGGCCCTCGAAGTTTTTCAAGGAATGAAGATGGGAAGCAAGGCACAGTGGAAGCCTTCGCAAGCAGGTTTACTAATAACAACAAAAGTCGTTCTTCGTCTCCAAGACATTCTCTTGCGCAGTGAAGGATACGAATTCTTCCTCACGAGCAGAATCTTGCAAGACTGCCTCGAAAATTTGTTTCGGTGGTGCGCATCAGGAAGCCTGTTCCTAACGCATATGACTTAAAGTGTGCCCTGAAGCTTGTGTGCGTGAGTCAGTTCCTTCATGCACCCGGAACGTCAAGCTACGAAGTCGACGATGCTAAGTACCTCGCCGACATGCTTGCAAAAGGCAAACAAGAGCACGGGGAGGTGGAAGCTGATGTCATTGATGACTCGGAAATTTTGTTCATTGAAGAACTTCAAGAAAACGAATGCAACATCCTTTTCTACATCGGCGGCTTCCTTTTAAAAGGTATGCTGAGTGTTGTAGCGGGATGCGGGCATTGTAATTCTGCCTTGTTAGGCTCAACTGAAAGCGAGCACGCAACTCTGACTATTCTGAAGGAGTACAGGAGTGAAGGTGGCAACCTCACATATCCCAGCAAGGATGTTTTGCTGACACTCAAGTCGTGTGAAGAGCATTTCAGGGGCATCATAAGTTGGAGTGAGGGCTTGCTGCGCTTAAGGTCCCCGTTGAAGGCCGTGACCGATTATTTGAACGAGATGGTGCGCCCTTGCGTAAAGACTTGCTCCGAGCACAGTGACGCCGTAGCAAAACTCCTTATTGCGAATTATGCAAGACTGAGGCTTCGCGTGCATTTGCGCCACGTTAGTTCAAACGGCGTCAATGAACACGGAAGCAAGACGTGCGCTGGGGTAAGCCTTCCGTGACCAGCCGAACTGGACCAGTCACTTATAAATTTTATTATTTTTTCTTTCAGAACACTTATTGTTTGATTAAAATATTTTGAGTTCATTGTGAACTGGCTAACCTCCCTGTCCTTTCTTCATCCTCCTCCTTAAGTTCATAGACATTTTTCTTATTTGTTATACAATATCACATTCTTAGATAAAAACAGCGTTGTGATCTTTAAGCTGACTAAGGTTGTGATCTTTGGAGAATGTTTATGGTAAGTTAATATTATTGCGGTCGAAGCAATACCGACACAGCGTCACAGAGGCAGAATACGAGAGTGATACTTCTCGGATAATTAGATTGCTCGCTTACATATATCTATGGAAAGTAGAAAAACTGAACAGGTATAGGGCATCAAAATCGTTATTACTGCATTTCATCTTGTATTTTCCAATAACTTAGTAAGATTTTTTTCTCAGTGGTCACATAAAAACGAGAGATTCAATTGATGTTTACGCTGTTTCACTATCTCAACCAGCTATAACAGAAAAATAGCTGTGTAACAAATCTGAATCTCATTCCCGCAAGATTATTCAGAGCTGCGAGGGCACGCAAGGCGGGGGAAAAAGCAGGATGAAGTAAGTTCAACGCGTACAATGCGAGCACTACTGAGTGGCTGGCACGCTGCACAGCCACTGAGGAGTGCGGTGAGTTTAGGTAACAGGAAAAGGCGTGCGCTTCATGAATTAATGTAGATTTATCCTGCAAACAGTCTCCAATGACAGACGCACATATTCAGACTGCTTTTTTATAGCGCGAAATACCATTTCTCGCACTAAACTCTTCTCAAACTCTCCTCATACGCGCGCGCAGGCAGTGTGTTTCGTTGGGGTGAGATATGTAATGGCGGACGCTCTAGCAGACGACGCGGTTGTCCCCACCCTGTACGGAGCGGCGGGCGAGGGAAACCATTCAGGCACCCTACACGTATACTCTTACGGGTGGCAAGAGCCAAGGGCGAAACAACGCTACAAGAGAAAAAAACAACAAAAACAAAAGTACCCAGCCACCATCTTTCCCGATCGCGCGCGTATCGTAACAACGGATGTAGGCGCGTAATGCGAAAAGCTACAAAAAGCGAGGAATGAAAGCGAGAGCTCTTAGAAAGGAGCAAGTCGAGTCGGGAATATGTCGTCTCCGGAGAGACACCATATCTCTCTCTCCTCCCCCTCCAACCTCCTCTTCGGGTCATTCTCCGTGCGCGCCAGTCTCGTTCAGCGGCGAGTTCTGGTTTCTTGTCGGCAGCAGCAGCAGCAGCCACACGCTCGCGACAGGTAAACGAGAGAAAAGAGGAGCACAAGCGATCGCGTCGTCAGGACGTTGACAGCAGCGACGGCCACGCGCATGCGCAGATGACGCGAACGGAGAACGTGACGCAGGGGCCCCAACAGGATGGCCTGGTGGGTTCAGTTGGTATCGCATTGCACCTTGCGAACGTCATAGCGCAAACGGACGGATAAAATAAAAAGACATCACAACACACAACGCTGACGTTTTGAGTTGACATCTTTCGTACTACCTGTCTGCGCACGCTGTAATGTTTCTAAAATGCGGGGGCACTACTAGAACCGTCGACCTTCGAGTTAGGTGATACAAAAGTCGCGGGTTCAGATCACAGCCAAGGAAATGGTAATTTTTCGTTCGCTTTCATCATCATCATCATCAGTCTGACTACGTCCACTGCAGGACAAAGGCATCTCCCATGTTCCGCCAGTTAACTCGGTCCTGTGCTTGCTTCTGCCAATTTATACCCGCAAACTACTTCATCTCATCTGCCCGCTTGACCTTCTGTCTCCCCCTAACCCGCTTGCCTTCTCTGGGAATCCAGTCAGTTACCCTTAACGACCAGCGGTTATCCTGTCTACGCGCTACATGCCCGGCCCATGTCCGTTTCCTCTTCTTGATTTCAACTATGATATCCTTTACCCCCGTTCGTTCCCTAATCCACTCTGCTCTCTTCTTGTCTCTTAAGGTTACACCTACCACTTTTCTTTCCATTGCTCGCTGCGTCGTCCTCGTTTGCTCTATTTTACTTCAATTTAAATGGCCTCTCAAAATACAAAAACAAGAGAAAACGAGTGCGCGTTATTCCCTCCTAGCGATTCCCGCGACGTCGACAGTGTAAATGCTCTCGATTATAGTGCATACACGCGAAATAATCAGACGTGATTTGTCTACTGCACTGCTTTCCTACGCAGTCGCCCTCGCGCCAACCTGAACCACAGTATCTGGACATGTCCCCGCAGCGACACACGCAGTCAAACAAAGCGCCACTCCTACATTTAGGATAACCACGCCTGAGCAGCGAGAGGCCGTGCTGCTCATTGCGTGTCCGGATGACCAACCCTGTGCAGTCCGGCTGGCCGAAGACACCGCCAAGACGCGAGGTCTCGCTGCCGCCCGAGGAAGGGGGAATCCAGTATGAGGCTAGTGTCCCGGCAACGACATCCCTTGACCCCCGGCAAGGACAAAACATAATGCATTCTCTCTCTCTCTCTCTCCCGCTCCTCCTTGTCTCTCGTGAGATGACTGTCGTGGGCGATCAACTGATTGCACTTTATTTTGTGAGTTTCCAACTGCGCAAGCGGCGAAGCAGCGATAAGAGCGTGCACTGAGAGAACCCCCACCACCCCGCATTGAAAGACGAGATAGTTCATTTAACCATATGGTGTAGTAGCGCAAATTTGACGGGGACGAAGAGGACAAGAAAACACGACACTCGCTACACGACACTCGCTTTTTTTGTCCTCTTCGTCCCCGTCAAATTTGCGCTACTACACCGTATGGTTAAATGATGTCTCACCAACTAGCCCAGCTCTCAACCCTACTGGACGAGATAGTTGTTGTTTTCTCCTGGCCTTCGCTACCCTTACTTCGCGTGATACATCTTCCTGGCAACTTAGATTTTAAAATAGCGCGAATGGCATCAGCACCAAGCGCTCGAGCCTATCAGGGCTTCGCGCTTCTCAGAACCATTGCAGTAAAGTCAAGAAACCACAATGTTCCCTATGCTTTCCTCTACTTATATTGTCCATCGGTTTCAATGGTTATGTATGTACTATCAGCGTCAAATGAAAGCCGAACAGCGGCAAGCCTTTGCGATATTGTAGTGCGTGCGGTCCAGTTACACCGCTGACAGGCGCGCGCATCTTGTTTGGCAGCTTTGCGCATATATGCGTGCCTGTTCGTAGAGATGAGTGGACGGCACGCACTATACTACCGCGATGGCTTGCGGCTGTTCGGCTTTCATTTGACGCTGATAGTACAAGGGAGAAAAAAAAAACCCACGCAATTTGCCTTACTTTCGCACCTAACTTATTCAGAGTCAATCACACAATCAACCGAAGACGTGAGGCGACAATGTTTTCGTCGAATTCTCCTGTGCTAAATCATACACACTCGGGAGCACTGCAGGAAATTTCGAGTTGGAAAGCTCAGACGCCATATGAAGCGCGAAAATCGACTGTTGGCGGCGTCAGCGTCCGACGTAAACGGGGTCAACACGAGTGATACAAAAAAGAAACATCGTCAGGAGATGGCATCACAATATGACGTCATCACGACGTCACAGATCACTAAAATTTGTGTCGTCCTTACATGACATCGTCGATTGGTCGAAGGTGGGCCGATCACGGAAACCAAGCAAAACCAGAAAGGGTGCAGAAAACTTGCACTGCCTCCGATCCTGGAGGTAATACGAAAACTACGGATCTCACCGAATAGAACCCTGATGGGATGCGAAGTAGCAGCGGTGCGCACGGCGTTGACCCGGTTTAAACAGGCGTCGACACGGGTAATGTAAGAAAGGTTTGAAACGAAACTCGGTGTAGCATTTACTCGAGTAAACGTTTGCTTGAAACGCAAAGACACAGGAGGCGGGTTGGGTTTCGTGTAAGTTTCATCGCAGATAAACGAGCCGAAAGAGTGTTTTCTACTCGAAGTGCGGTTGAGCGTTGCGGGCGGGGGAGAGGGTGAAGCGAGAGAGCAGTGAGTTGCGAGCCGGCGGAGGAGCCGTCAGCTCTGGGCACTGCGGCGAGCAAGCTGCGGGTGAGGGAAAGCGACGTCAGCGCGCAGCTGCAAGGGAAGCGTGCGAGGGGAGTCTGACGTCAACGCGCGGATGCTGCGTGACCTACTTGGCACGGCTCCAACATTCGCGGCGAGGGAAAAGCGTTGCGGCGCGTTCGTATGGACGTACGGCGTTTCACACGTGAGTAAAATAGATGCTTCGCATCTAAAACACGTAAATGGTAGAAAGCTGTCGAAGGGTAGTGACGGTGGATCACCAATCGACTGAGAAGTAAGTACAAGGAAATGATTACTTTTGCCTTCCACTCATTTTAGGCGAATACATTAGGGACCCTGTGAGTTCATTACTATAATAATAATAATAATAATAATAATAATAATAATAATAATAATAATAATAATAATAATAATAATAATAATAATAATAATAATAATAATAATAATAATATTAATAATAATAATAATAATAATAATAATAATAATAATAATAATAATAATAATAATAATTATTATTATTATTATTATTATTAGTCGTAGTAGTAGTAGTAGTAGTAGTAGTAGTAGTACTATTATTATCGTGAACAATGTGAGCACTTTTATGCATTCATCGGCAACTCATCTTGCGCGGCCCGTGTAAGCTTTCCGGCTGCAAATACAGTTTGGTAGCGGTAGTTGTTTTCAGCTTCCACAAGAAAATTTACCTTGGGAGTATTTCTTTATGTGCGTGTTAAAGAAATACTTCTCAAGAGAGTACCTTTTATTTTCGTCACATCAAGTACAACACAAAGCTGTGTCGTGCCGTTGTCCATCAATCATTAGCTTGTGTCACCTCTGTCACGGAAATGACGTCAGTGAAAAATGCACGCTAAATGTTCAAAGAGAAAACTGCTCCAACTCCTAGGTCTTCGGGGACGTTTCGTCCAACACCCCAATACTTACCTTAGGTACGTTTAAAAATAGGAAACGTGGCGTGTAGTCAGTCAGTAGAGTTGGTTAAGGCTGACGATTTAAATAATCTTGAAGGGCACTAGCACTGTCAGACAGAATAAAATAGGTAAAGCAGAGAAGCGAGGCTGTTTTCGAAGGCAGGTACGTACTTACGCTTTCTAAGCAGCCTTATCGGAAACAGATATTACGACTTTTACCATTTCGTACTCCACAAAACTTTCCAGCTAGGAGCAAACAAAGTGCGGTTACCTTCCCTTTTTCTAATTCGTCGTTAGTGGATACCGCGTCGCGCTTCTAGGTACGCCAGAATACGAACATTCTTTTTTTTAAAAGGAACTCGCACAAGTGTGGCACGCGGCACTTCCGTTCCGTGGCGGCGCACCGCAAATCCAGCCGTCAAAGCAGCGGCCACGAAAGGCGCGGACAAAGCAAATTGGACGAGGCAGCCGCGCCTCTCACGCGAGAAACCCGCTATAGGCTGCAGGCGAAAAGTAAAACGGGACACGTCAACCTTCTTTTGGGGCGGCGGAAGTTATTGCTTTCGCGCCCTTTCATTCCGACGCTCCCGCCCAGATTTTTCTTTTTTTTTCAATCGACCCGGACGAGAGCTCGGTGTGCAACGGGAAAAAAAAAAAAAAGGGAAACATCTGAAAGAAGGTCCGCGAGGAGAAGTAATGCTGTAGGTAGAACGAACGGCTTGTTTATTCGGAGGACGCGCACTACGAATATTTACAAAGCTTGTTTGCGTTTGTTTCGCGCCTTGGTTCTCCAGACCATTGCACGTCCCCGGTGCACCACCGATCCACCTTAGCGGGCGACGCTTAAGTTATACCTGAGACTAAACAGTACAGCGTTAGCGAACAGTAAGCCACCATCATCCAACTTTTAAGTAATGATATTAATCAGCTGTTAAGACATGATTACCCCATAGTAGCTAAAATTTTCGAACAGTTGATCCCAATTAGGCAGCATAACAAACAGCTAGTTGACATCAGGTAACATCAGCCAATACGAGCCAACAGTTGAAGATAATGAGCAAGCAGTAGCAAATGACATCAAACAGTTCGTCACCATGAGCCAAAAAAAAAAACCACCATAGCAACGTTGCGGAACATCAACGAGTACTAGCCGATAGAATCTAGCTCGTAGTCAACCGTAGCGAAGATATACCCGAGATTACCGGACTGTTAGCCAACATCGGCAAGCATTACCGAATAGTCTTTAACCAAAATATCGAAACACCAGGTCACAGTGAATCACCAGTAGCGAAACGTCAGGCAACATTAGTGAACATCAGCTACCATTAGCCAATAGAAGCCATAACTTGGCAAGCATTAGAGAATATTTAGTGACAATTAGCGAGTCAATCAGTCGGTCACCACGAGCCAACATGAGAAACATAGGCAAATTCATCGAACAGTATCATCATCACACAAAAGCAGCAGGCATTTAGCCAAAACAAGTGAACAATAGTGAACATTAAAGACAATTAGCCAATAGAAGCGAACTGTTCGCCAACATCGTTTAACAGTAGGCATCGGTTGGCCAGTATTGGCGAATGGTTAGAACTATTAGCCGACATTAGCCATTTCCAGCTACAATTAGCCAGTACTAGTGCTACCACAGTGCATAGGGTAGACTTCAAGCAAATTGTACGCTTTATTCTTTACAACTGTTAAGGCGTTTATTAGCCGGCAACGAGCGAGAATATACAATGGCGACAGTCACAGCCAAGCACGGGCTCTCAGCGCGAGCGGCGTCCTTGTTGGGTAGCCCCACTAGAAGGTACTCAAGAGTTCGACCCATTTCATAGTTCGGAGGCTTCGCTACAATTACCCCGGGGTCGAAGAGGGAGCCGCCTGGCGACCAAGCGCTTGTTATTATGAGCGGGTCATAATAAGCCTTCAGGCGCTCCACGTTGACGATGTCTCGCCCACGGCGGCGCATGTCCGAAGATTGTTCAACGGGTTCGATCAGATAGTTGACGGGTGAGGTGCGCTCGATGACACGGTAGGGGCCTTCGTATTTGGGACGTAGTTTGGAAGAGAGGCCAGCGGCAGAGGTCAGGATCGAGAGCCATACAAGCGCACAAGGAAGGAACGTGGGCTCAGAAGTGGTGGAGCCATCACGGATACTCTTCTGCCGCTCTTGCTCTTGCATCGTAAAAGTCTTGGCAAGCTCACGACACTCTTCAGAAAGCCTGGCTGTCTCGGAAATAGGTGTACACTCAGATGTATCCGGCGTGTACGGGAGTATCGTGTCCATGGTGTGCGACGGGTGCCTTCCGTACAGCAAGCAGAAAGGTGAAAAACCAGTCGTGCTCTGAGGGGCGGTGTTGTTGGCGTAGGTGACGAAGGGCTGTATATTATCCCAATTAGTGTGGTTGGCAGCGACGTACATAGAAAGCATGTCGCCGAGGGTGCGGTTAAAGCGTTCGGTGAGGCCATTCGTCTGTGGGTGGTAAGCAGTAGTTTTGCGGTGGACAGAATGGCACTCCGTCAGACTGGCTTCGACGACTTCCGACAAGAAGACACGGCCTCGATCGCTGAGAAGCTCTTGGGGTGGTCCGTGGCGCAGTATAAATCGATGCAGCAGGAAGGACGCAACATCGCGCCCAGCAGTCGCAGGGAGAGCGGCGGTTTCGGCGTATCGCGTTAAATGGTCAACGGCAACGATGGCCCAGCGGTTACCAGCTGACGTCAGAGGAAGTGGTCCATACAAATCGATACCTACGCGCCCAAA
Source organism: Rhipicephalus microplus (assembly GCF_013339725.1). Lineage (NCBI taxonomy): Eukaryota > Metazoa > Arthropoda > Arachnida > Ixodida > Ixodidae > Rhipicephalus > Rhipicephalus microplus. The sequence goes on from NC_051168.1 coordinate 83,236,553, forward strand.
GGGACGGTCAGGGCAAGGTAACGGTTGTAGATTGGCGTGCGACATGTGGGCTGACGGTTTACGGCGTTGGCAAGTGAGGCAAGAGCGAACGAACTGCTGCACATAGCGGTACATCCCGCGCCAGAAGTAGCGTTGTCGAATGCGATGGTAGGTTTTGAATACCTCAGAGTGCGCGCATTGCGGATCAGAATGGAAGGATTCACATATCTCTGACCGCAGACTGCGGGGTATCACGAGTAACCACTGCCGGCCGTCGGCGTCGTAATTGCGTCGGTGTAGGAGGCCGTCACGAATGGCGAAATGGCGAGCATGACAACGCAATGCACGCGTGGATGGCGTTGCGGATGGATCAGAGAGCATGTCGATGAGCGGGCCGATCCAATTATCTTTTCGCTGTTCGGTAGCGATGATGTCAACATCAATCGCAGAAACAGCAGCCGAGGATACTGAGCAGAGCACATCACCTTCAGGCAGAGGGGAGCGCGAGAGGGCGTCGGCGTCAGCATGCTGGCGTCCGTTGCGGTACAACACGCAGATATCGTAGTCTTGTAAGCGAAGAGCCCAACGGGCGAGACGGCCTGAGGGATCCTTCAATGATGAAAGCCAGCATAGTGCATGATGGTCGGTGACGACATCGAATGGGCGACCATACAAATAAGGTCGAAACTTTGTAAGAACCCAGACGATCGCCAGGCACTCTTTCTCCGTGACGGTGTAGTTTTTCTCGGCTCTCGTGAGCGTACGGCTTGCATATGCTACGGCATATTCAGGGAATCCGGGTTTTCGCTGCGCCAGGACAGCGCCGAGGCCTACTCCGCTGGCGTCCGTGTGCACCTCCGTTGGGGCTGTAGGGTCGTAGTGGCGTAGAATGGGAGGCGACGTCAACAAATGGCGGAGCTTCGCGAACGCGTCGTCGCACTCGGATGACCACGAATTGAAGGGCCCGTTGCTTCCAAGGAGCTTCGTCAGCGGTGATATGATCGTGGCGAAATTTCGTATGAAGCGTCGGAAGTATGAGCACAGGCCCACGAAACTACGCAGTTCTTTGACAGATGCAGGTTTGGGGAATTCGGCCACGGCTTGAAGCTTGGCAGGATCAGGAAGAATGCCGTCTTTGGACACGACGTACCCCAGTATGGTGAGTTGCCGTGCTGCAAAGCGGCACTTTTTCAGATTTAGTTGTAAGCCGGCATTGCTCACACGTGCGAAAACTTCTTTAGACGTTGGAGATGCGTGGAGAAATCCGGAGCAAAGACAATGACATCGTCGAGGTAACACAAGCACGTGTACCATTTCAAGTTGCGCAGAACGGTGTCCATCATGCGCTCAAAGGTCGCAGGTGCATTACATAGACCAAATGGCATGACGTTGAACTCGTACAAGCCGTCTGGCGTGACGAAGGCGGTCTTTGGTCGAGCGTCGTCAGCCATGGGTACTTGCCAGTACCCCGAGCGCAGATCGAGAGAAGAAAAAAAATCGGCTCCAAGAAGGCTGTCAATCGCGTCATCGATGCGTGGCAGTGGATAAACATCCTTGCGAGTGATCTTATTGAGCCGTCTGTAGTCCACACAGAACCGCACAGAACCGTCTTTCTTCGCAACAAGAACAACAGGAGACGCCCATGGACTGTCGGAGGGCCGAATAACGTCGCGTCGGAGCATATCGTCAACCTGATCATTAATTACTCGACGTTCAGTAGGCGACACGCGATATGAACGTTGCCGTAAAGGTGGATGGGCACCAGTATCGATGCGATGCGTAACAACGAACTTGCGACCGAAAGAACTTCGCCCGACATCGAAAGAAGAACGATATTCTTGTAACAGGTCCAGAAGTTGGGAACGCTGTACGGCCGTAAGGTTGTCAGCGATGGAGGGGCCAAATACATCAGCAGACGACGAATCAGAAGTGGAAACAGCATTGATGGTACACGACCTGGGAGCGCGCGCGTCATCGGGTACGTCCAGGACTTGTGCGCCGTCGACTGGTTCCACTCTGCCGAGACATTCCCCTCGAAGCAAGGTAACAGCGTACGGGGACGGGTTGGTTACAAAAATAGCAGTGTTGCCCTGGTTGACCTGCACGGTCGCGAAAGGTACTAGCAACCCTTTCTTGCTGCAAGCGCGGTCAGATGGCGAAACAAGTCCAATGGTGTCGGAGAGACCAGCGCAGTAGACAGACACAGCCGTCGTCGAGTTTGGAGGCACTGTTGTATCGTCTTTCGTTAGAATCTTGCTCAGTGTCGGGGGACTGTCTTCTGGCGTCAAATGCGAGAAGGGTGAGAGCTCAACTTCGGCGGCGGCACAATAGATGACGGCGTCATGGCAGGAGAGAAAGTCCCATCCCAAGATGACGTCATGAGAGCATGCCTGAATGATGATGAACTGGGCGACATACAGAACGTCCTGGATGACAACGCGAGCTGTGCACCCTGCTGTAGGATGAATCCGGTGCAAACTTGCAGTACGGAGGGACATCCCAGAAAGTGGCGTCGTCACTTTTCGAAGTAAGCGGCAGAGTTTTTCGTCCATAACTGATACGGCAGCTCCAGTGTCAATAAGAGCCGATGCACAAACACCGTCCACAAGCACGCCAATGACCTTCGAGGGGCTGCTCTGAGGGCTTTCACATTGCGATAGCGTCGCAGTCCTTGCCTCAGGGACTGCGACGACTAGTTTTCCCGCTCATGAGCTGCCGCACTTGGCCGCGTGGGAGACAGGGAACGGCGTCGTGGAGACGGTGATCTTCGAGATGGACCTGGGCGAGATCGAGGTGGCATAGACGGCGGTTCTTCGCGATAAGGACGGCTAAGTTGGCCAGCAACAGGTGAAGAAATTGGAGCCGGCTGTACGCGATGGCAATAACGGGCCACGTGACCGGCGTAACCGCAGGCAAAGCAGATGGGCCGGTTGTCGGGTGTGCGCCATCTGTTCACCGGGGTAGGTCTCACCCATGTCGCAAGGGCTGATGGACGGAACGGTGGCTGCATGGTGGACTGAAGCTGAGGCTGAGGGGTTACGTCAACATACGTAGCGGGCAAACTCGCTGCAAAGGACGGAGGTCGTGCAGCAGCTTCAGCGTAGGTCAGAGGGGCGGGTGCTTGAACGACTTGGGGCGGCCTGACGACCACTTGCGCGTAACTCAGGGACGCAGGAGCCGGAGGCTGTTGGGGGTGGTAAGCAGGCATTACCTCCGCTATTTCCTGTTCAATCGCTCGGCGCATGGGAGGGAGAAGGGTAGTAGCCGATTGTTGAACAGCAGGTTGGTGGGAAAAGGGCAGGAGGGAGAACTGACGCGCGATTTCCTCACGGATAAAGGACTTCAGTTCTGCCATCAACGCCACTTGGTCACAACTGGCCTCCAAGCCAGCAAGCGTTGCAGATCGTGGTGGGGAGCGTCGGGTCATCGAACGCTGCCAGCGGAGCTCCTCATAGCTCTGGCACAGTGTGATGACCTCAGCCACCGTGCCGGGGTTTTTGGCGAGCAGCATCGTGAAGGCATCATCGTCGATGCATTTCATGATGTTTCGGATCTCGTCAGATTCGGACATGGTGTGATTGGATTTGTTACATAGGTCCAGGACATCTTCAATATAGCTGGTGAATGACTCACTAACCTCCTGAGCACGTTCACGCAAGCGCTGCTCGGCTTGAAGCTTGCGAACAGCAGGGCGGCCGAAGACGTTGACGATTGCGGTTTTGAAATCGGACCAGGTGGCAAAATCGGACGCGTGGTTGTTGTACCACAAACTGGCGACACCGGCAAGGTAAAACACCAAGTTGGTCAGCTTGCCGTCCTCGTCCCATTTGTTGGGGACGCTCACGCGCTCGTAAATGGCGAGCCAGTCCTCCACGTCAGTGCCATCAGCGCCAGTGAAGATGGGTGGATCGCGGATTCTGGGGACACCGGGACAAGGGGGTGGCATTGGAGGAGGCGTTTGTTGAGAAGCGTCGTGGTACATAGTAGATGGCAGGGTACGTGATCGTAGCTCCAAAGGCATAGACAGGGATCGCAGCACCTCCACCAAATTGTTAAGGCGTTTATTAGCCGGCAACGAGCGAGAATATACAATGGCGACAGTCACAGCCAAGCACGAGCTCTCAGCGCGAGCGGCGTCCTTGTTGGGTAGCCCCACTAGAAGGTACTCAAGAGTTCGACCCATTTCATAGTTCGAAGGCTTCGCTACAACAACTAATTGACACATCATAGCTGGATTTCGTTTTGAGTGCCCTTTCACGTGACAGTTCATACTATACTTAACACCACTGAGGGTAACTCTGCCAATTTTAACAAAGAGTCAGTGAGTGGGTGAGTGAGTAATCTTGCGTGTGTGTGTGTGCTGACGTAAGGACTGCTTTTCAATTTCCACTTCCTTTACAGTGTGGTACTTCTCAATAATAAAAAAAAAACCAAGGCCACTGTAGACCTTCTTAACGTCGAAGCACGCCACTCAAATATTGGCCTTGAGCAAAGACCAATCTGCTCGATGCGAAAGGGTAGTTCCGGCAACCCCACTCTCATAGACACTTTCAACTTTTGTCCTCGCTTTTCCGAATGGAACGACGGACTTCACCAGGGGTTTCGCCGTTGTGATTTTTCGACAGTGGCGCCACCTTCTCAACTGCCGCGCGATTTCCCCGAAAGGCAGTGCATACAGACTCAGTGCGCCTTACAGCTCCAAATGCATATCGGGAGCGGAGGAACCCGTGAAGAAACACAACCACCTCATCCAATATACATGAGACCCTAGGTGAGTAAACACACCGGCGGCGCTGCGGAAAAAAAGCGGGTCGGGAAAGCCGCCCGAGGTATTCAGACGGCGCGCAGCGCAGAAACGGCAGCCTCGGAGCGTCCAAGCGTCGTCGACCGGCTTCGCGCATACGGTACAAATGCGCACGCGCGTGCAGATTTTGTTTCTACTTGAAACGTACGACCCCGTACACTCGCGCATACACTCTCAACCAGGCGGCGAGCAGGAAAGTGCGTGCGAGCTTTTGGAATTTTCGCCGTCTGCTATCCAGAGAGCAGACGGCACACCGTTTTCGTTTTCAAGAAAAAGGAAAAACCGAGAGAGAAGGAAAGGAAACGAAAAAAAAAATAAAAACCAGACGACAACGACCCGGCGCGAGCGAGACACCGGAAACGCAAAGCAGAAGAGCAAACGCGGAAGAAATCGTCTGCGGCGGCGTCTTTGCGAATCTTCTGGTGTGTATAATTTTGCTGCTGCACGCATATAAATGACCGGGAAGCACAAAGCAAATTTGATGCAACCCGCCATTTATCGAGAATAGTCTTTAGGAGACACTCTCCATGCGCGCACCATGCATGAATATGTCGTTCCTTGATTCCCGCGCTGAGTCGATTCCCTCGGCTTTTCGAAAACAGTGCTTTCGTGGCTAAAAAAGAAAATAAATCATAGCGCGTAAAGTCCTAATCAATTGTCGTTCCTGTGCAGCTCCTGGTCTAGCTCTATCATCATCATCATCAGCCTGGTGTAGCTCTATAATCGAGTGATTATTGAAGCCACACTACCGCGAAACGAAGTGCGTCACACCCCTATCGGAAAAAAACGAATGGTGGGCATGGTGGAAACCACCACCCATCATTATAGTGGATTAATGTAGTGGGTGAATGGTGGGAAACACCCACCATGGCGCATGGTGGGTATGGTGGGTGCTGCAGTGCCGGCAACACTTGAGCGCAAAATGACGTCAGAATCCCCGTGACGAGCTGCCACAAAAAATAAAAAAGAATTCTATAAAAACGGTATAAAAAACACCCGTCCCATAAAAAAAAAAAAAAAACAAGGCGCCACGGAGGATCGAACGTGCAACCTGCGGATTTCCATTCGAAGACGCTAACCACTGCGCCACACCAACATGACGGTGGTTTCGTGTTAAATACTTAGTTGGCGTACAAACTTAAGGTTCAACTTAAGTTATGTTTGTCGTGTACACAACATAGACAAGATCTACACCTGCTACTAAAAATTGCACATTTATTAAACACAAGCAACTGCGCCCTGTAACGATTGCCACTATGTTATTGGCACTAGTGCTATTTTTTTTTTACAATTCACAACTTAAAGGAAAAAAAAAACCAAGTGGACTGGGGAGCAGCAACAGTTTACCGGCGGGGTCTGCCAAGTTTAATATCCGTTTCGCACTCGTTCTAAAGGGCGACATCTGCTCACGCTTTATGACGCTTCTAGGCTCATTTCATAGATACGCCCGCCTAATTTATTTGATTGAGTATTGGGATGCTTTTCGCGCAATGTAGAGGGCGGTCGCGCCAGCGCAATGCTGTTGCTCTTTCGCTAAAGCAACAACTACATAACGGCTTGGCCAAAACGAATGCAGTGTACCGGAAACATTACGCTATCATAATGGTTCACCAAGCACACGAATTGCCACGTCTGAGTTCTCGTACAAAAGCTAGAGAAGTGCCGGCGAGTGCGACCGGCGGCTGTCGGTGAGAAGACACTAAATTACGTTCTCTGGGAGTGCTTTAATCGCGTCGCATCGATGTTTGTTGCTTCTTGAGCGAACAGCATACACAATGAAAAATGCTTCATTTAGGTTAATTGATGCCATATGGCTGCGCTGTATTGTCATACTTAATCGTCGTAATCGTGTATTCTGAAACCCGGAAGCACGGATAACACAATTGTACGGGCTCGGTCAGTAGGCCTAACCTTTGGTGGAAATCATGATGGTAGAACATGTAGTGTACAGATCCCAGCTTGGTACACTATATAATTTGCCCGCCATTATAAGCCCACCCATCATCTGCTTACTGCTTCCCAGCATTATCGTGATGGTGGGCAGAGCTTCTGAGCTTGGTACATCATGTGGCCCACCATAACAAGCAGCACCCATCATCTGCTTAGTGCTTCCCAGCATTATCGCAATGGTGGGAAGAGTTTCTCAGCTTGGTACACCATGTAGCCCACCATAATAAGCACCACCCACCATATGCTTAGGGCTTCCCAGCATTATCGCAATGGTGGGCAGAGTGTCCCATTATTGCCCACTATCTAGCCTCTGCTTTCCACCATCATTTCCACTTTACCCATCATCTGTACACCATACCACCCAGTATGTCCCGGCATAACCACCATATTTTCCACTACGTTCACCATAGCCATCATAATTTCCACCATGCCCACTATTATTTCCACTACGCCCACCATGGTTTCCAGTATCCACCATGGCAATTTTTCCAATAGGGACGGCAATCCGGTGATTAGCATAGCAACCACGCGCAAGCCACCGCCTCGGCAATGGCGCGTTACCGAGGAAGTGGCGCCCTCTGTTGCACGGCGTGGGTAGGCGCCGCAGGTGGCGCTGCCGATTAGATAGGCCGCTACGCTATAGTGCGCATGCGGGCGCTCACATCCGGCCCCTCCTTGTCTGACCAAGTCCCATTGGTCTACCCGAGTCGAACACACCGAGAGTGCCAAGCGACGTCTAAAACTCTGGGACAGACTGTGCTGGCAGGTGGACAAACACCCCGACAGTGTCCAGCGCAACGAAGGGCCGACAGAAAATATCTAAACGACGCCGACGCCACTGGATAGACTTGGCCGAGGGCACGTTTCCCCTGGTGGCGAAACTGGCAATTTACTACCAGACCTTTCTTTCTTCGAACAGTAAAGTGGAAAACGTGTGAGTGCGTGTTCGCGTGAAGTGCGTGTAAAACACAAAATGTTTTTTTTTTTTTTTTTTTTTTGACGGTGGCGCGGCAAGCGCCTGACTGGTGATGTGTGTGTGCGTGTGTATGGATGTGCGTTGAAGCGCACAACTTTGTCCTGTGGCGCTGCTGGCGCCTGCCCTGTGCCAAAAGGGATTAGGAGCACCTACTTACTTACTTACTTACTTCTAATACAGATATGTCTCATGGAAATTTTTCGCGATTTCAGGTAGATCGCTGTGATAAGGTCTTAGGTTATTTCTGCAGCCTGTATTATTTTAGATTTTATTTATTTAGCCCCACCGCGGTGGTCTACAGTGGCTAAGGTACTCCGCTGCTGATCCGCAGGTCGTGGAATCGAATCCCGGCTGCGGCGGCTGCATTTCCGATGGAGGCGGAAATGTTGTAGGCCCGTGTGCTCAGATTTGGGTGCACGTTAAAGAACCCCAGGTGGTCTAAATTTCCGGAGCCCTCCACTACGGCGTCTCTCATAATCATATAGTGGTTTTGGGACGTTAAACCCCACATATCAATCAATCATGATGATATGGTAGTTTTGGGACGTTCAACCTCACATATCAATCAATTAGTTTATTTCGCACTGGTTTTGAGTCTTGTTAACCTCGTTTTTGGGCTGTACTGACTACTACATGATCATGCGACAGGACAGGAGATTTTGGATGATACACAAGCCAAGCCCCTAAAGTGATATGCCCTTGCAGGGGGGGGGGGGGGTTCTTTAACCATCCCGACAACAGGCGTAGTCTCTGGATGTGTATATGTGTATTATATGTGTGCTGTGTAGACTTGCGTTGTCCGTGGCTTAAATAAGTGTTTTGTCGTAATCTATTATCATGTCTCTCTTCTTGTAACCTTAAGAGACAAGAAGAGAGCATAGTGGATTAGGGAACAAACCGGGGTTCAGGATATCATAGTTGAAATCAAGAATAGGAAATGGACATGGGCCGGGCATGTAGCACGTAGACAGGATAACCGCTGGTCATTAAGGGTAACTAACTGGGTTCCCAGAGAAGGCAAGCGGGTTAAGGGGGAGACAGATGGTTAGGTGGGCAGATGAGATTAAGAAGTTTGCGGGTATAAATTGGCAGCAGCAAGCAAAGGACTGAGTTGACTGGTCGGAACATGGGAGAGGCCTTTGTCCTGCAGTGGACGTAGTCAGGCTGATGATGATGATGATGATGATTATCATTTATCCCGCGGTCAAGCTCGCAGTGGCAATGTGAGGGAGACCGGCGTATACAGTGGGAGCAATTGCAGAGGGAAGGAGAGAGCCGTTATTAAAAAAAAAAAACAGATTTTTTGCCGACATCTAAATACAGCTACACTCTGTATAGGGATGGGGAAGGGGACCGAACGATATCACAAAAGAGAGGTAAAAAATATGAAAAAAACTATTAAAAAAATATGTAGCAACCAAGTGAACCTGCATGATATAACTATATACAATGTGGGTAACAGGTAAATGAAGGCTTCCCTCTGTGAGGTATCCTATCGTTAGAGATCGATTGGAACATGCCCACTCCATGTTTCTTTCAAACGCGGCAAATTTTTGTGCCAGCATAAAGTTTGCTATGATAAGCGCCACAGTCAGCGCGTATATATTGTAGCGAAACTTCGGGGTTGCTTAAGCTATAGACACATCAGATGACCATCCAGGCGAATAAGTGTGGGAGCAATTCCGCACAGTCAAGCAATGATAAGTCGACACGGCGATTCCGGGAAGAACTCATTGGGGGTTTATTTATCTAATACAACTTAAATTTACACAGTGCACTAATTCACAAATACAAAACACGGAAAATGCTGGCATACACCTCGGCTTGCATGACTGGTCGCCGGTGGTGAGATGCGCTGTTGACCCCCGAGTCCACTCACTCCAAAAAGGGTTCGAGTCGCTGCTTAAATAGGGCTTTCCAGCATCCACGGGCGCGCGGACCAATCAGGCAAGCCGAGGATAACCAATCCCAACACGAGTTTTCATGGTCGCGTGAAGCCTGCCTCGCAACAAAACTGTAGCAGCTTTTCGAAACGGGCACATTCTCTAAAACGGCCTTGACGCGCACATAAATGCTCAAATGTCAGTCCCCGATTGCCTCGGAGGACGCAAGCGGCGGCTCGCTCATTTGGGGGTGGTGGTGGTAGTGGTTAGAAGAGGAGAAAGGCACTTAATTTCTGCAGCCCGGTCGCGAGCACGACACAGTGGCTGGTTTGGCGCGAAGCGCACAGTGACCGACCAGATGCAGCTTTTTCTGTTCAATCTTCTTCGAGGCGCCCACCTCGAGACAAGTCGTTAAATAGCGCCCCTAACAAGAACAACTGGCAAAGAACGAACTCCTGCTGTAGCTGAAAAAGAAAAAAAAGCTTTCCGCGAGACATTGCCTTCGCGACAATATGTCGCCGTGATTAACGAAGTAGTAAACATGGTAGCCACAGTTGATCGAACGACTCTTGAACGGCACTGCGTAGCTTAGAAGTGTGGCAGCTTGGGCTAGTTGGTATGGCACGACGATAGTTATAGCGCGAGAACAAAACGACGACACAAAGACAAGAAGGACACGAAAGACACGAGCACTTCTTGTCTTTGTGTCGTCGTTTTGTTCTCGCGCTATAACTATCGTCATGGACTGCGTAGCGTCGTGAAAACAAGTCAAGCGTGTCAACGTTCTCTTTCTCCACGGAAGTCTTCAAGGACGCAGTGTTGTGTAAAACACGCCCGCGAGCGTCTGGAACGCGCCAGTCTAATTGCACGCGGGGCACGCGCGGCAATCTTCCGATTTGCTCTTTGCTGTTTCATCTCACGAGGCTGGACTATTTATTCTTGGCCCGTCCTGCTCACTGTGTGCTAGTCGTGAACGTGGTTTGTCAGCCGCTGCGGAGACCCTTTCACTGTTTACAAACACGGGACCTGCATGACATCCGGTTTCGTCCACCAATGTGCCTCCTTCCCTTATTTGACAGAATATATTCAAATGAATGTTCTTTTCAGCTACATAAAAATTAAGGAAAGATCTCCTTGTACTCTACGTGCGTTCATTTTATGTGAAAAACGAAAGAGAGATTTTCCTTACCCTTGAAAAGAACTGTAAAACGTGCTTTCAGTTTCGACGTAGGTGGTAAATAAGGTGACTGGAAGTTTTTTTTCGGGTACAACGCTTGCAACCTTGAAAAAGTCTATAGTGGATGATGCTCGGTTGCATACCCGAAGGTCGCGGGATGGAATCCCGTGCGCTGCGACCGCATTTCGAGGAAGGCGCAACCAGTAGAGCATGGCCTCAAAAATTACGGGCGCGCGGCCGCACGCCTGCCATCTCAGAGGCCATGACTAGAGGCCCGTGTGCTCGAGATTTATACACGTTCATAGCAATACCCGAAGTTTAACTCCCAAAACTACGATACAAGAGGGGCGCCATATAGTGGGGGGTTCCGGAAGTTTCGACCATCTGGCGTTCGTGCACCGACATTGCACAGTTCACGCGTGCCTCTACCATTCCGCCTCCGTCAAAATGCGACCGCAACGACCGGGGTCGAACCGGTGACCACTGGGTCGGCAGCCGAGCATCGTAGCCACTGCTCCACCGAGCTGGACGTTTATTTTAGACACGTTAAATATCCCCAGGTGGTGGAAATTTTCGGGACTCTCCACTCCCACACAATCATATCGTGGTTTTGGGACGTAAAACCCGAACAATTATAATTACTCTTTCGTGATTTATATAATTACCCTTTGGTAGACAAGATGCATCAATAAGTTCGAAGAGGCCAAGCTGTCATCAGGATTACAAGTGAGACGTCCCCGCTACGCCACCGATCGCCAAAGAGAGGGAAGAACACTCAACCCTTTTTCTCGGTTCCCTCCTGGCTATGCGTCTCAACCACTTTCCATACACAGGGATTCGTGCCGGCAAATGGAAGACGCTACGACCTGTTCCTGTTTACTGATTCATTCAATTTATTACTAACTGCAAACATCGTATACCCTGCAAACATCGTATACGCGCGTACATCAACCGCTACACAAAATTATAACACACGATTTAGACACTCGCGACGTTCGACACAGGGCAGGCACATAAAGAAAGTAACTGCAACAATACAAGGGTATGCATATATAAAGAAAACACACGACGACACAAATGACGAAGTTATCAATGAATAAAACCACGCAATGTCTCAACGCACCGCTTCCCTTCCTGCAAAGCTCGTCTAAATAGGGTGCATAAATTTCGTCTCACGAATGGTCCGCGTTGTCAGTCTTCATCGTATTCGTCGTCTCTCTCAGCGATTTCCATCTTAATCTTCTTTCATAACGTCCCGCAATCACTCGCTTCCTCGTTTCCCATCTCTAACTTTCATTCCTCGTCATACCATTCATGCATCGGTCATCATCTCATTGACTCTCATCGCTATCTCTTCACACCGTTATCTCCCTTTTCCATTCCGTCTCTCTACCATCTCGATCTCATCGCCTCGTCTCCTCGATCGCCGTTCCGTAGTTCCTTTTCGTAGGACACGACTCCGCCCCTCCGTGGCACCTAACCAATTGCCACTGTTGACACGACACATTTCTCTGTCAGTCGGTGTGTGTCATCTTCGATGGCCGCCCGCGACCCACACTAGTAGAAAACCCTCCCCCAAGCAAAGCCGAGCAAGTAACAATCTACAAACTCAAGCCTCAGAGAGAGAGAGAGATGGGCGAGGTGTCCGAAGACACTTGAATTACGGGCGAACAATGATCCCAATGCCCCGACAAAGCGCGTCGTCTGTAAATGGACAACGTCCTGAGTTTGCAGTGTTGTGCCGAAATGTTTTCGGCCGAACCATTTGCCCCGGTTTCTGGTACCCGATGACCCGACGTCCAGATCGAGTCTCAACGCCTCCATGCAACTCGGTGTCTCCCACGAAATTCTCCGCAGCGCCGCTTCTTCATCATTCAACGCCGCGGGTGGCCATCCGCGCAGAACGCAGTAATGAGCCCAGGAGCCACGGAGGCTGACGGAAAGTCAGGCCGGGCCCGGCACAGGCGCTGCAGCACGGTCGCATTCAACGAACCAACAAAAGGTACTCTGGTGCCCCCCCCCCCCCCCCCCATGCCACAAATCTGAAGGGTGCGCACGGAACATTGCCACCGTATACTGTCCGTAGACAACAAGGCGCCACTCGGTCCTGGTGTTTCCGCGGGGGGGGGGGGGGGCGAGAACCGTCGACAGAATCCTTCCAGGAAATCCACTCCGGAATGTGCATTCGTTACCCAAAAAGTTTTCTTTTCCTTTTTTTTAATGAGTTGGTTTAAGAAATGAACGTAAACATCTTGAAAGGGCTGGGGTTCAGTCTGTGTTTGCGGGGACGTCACACAATGAGTAAATAAATATAGCGTGAGACAATTGAAAAAGAGTTGGAAAAACAATCTTACGGAACTTACATAAGGTAGTACGAATACTCTTATTCTAAGCATTACTCTTTCTTCACCATCGTTACTGTTGTTTTCTCAATATGAAGTTGTTGTTTTTCTTTTTGATTAGGCATAACATTTTCTTAAAAGCACGTTACCCGCCCATCGCGCCTATAGGGTGCTTGTCCCGAACGTGCTTCGTCATCGCCACCACATGCACCACTCGCAGACGCGTTTCGTATCGACATCGCCACCACCAGTATAATAAACCAGGTGGTCGGGCTCGTTTCAAAGCCGTGCTCCGACGGCCGCGCCACAGGGAGCAGCTGCGACCCGGCAGCCGATGCTCTCGAGACGCGCCGAAAGGGAGATCCCAAAGCGATAAAGAAATACGAAAATAAATACAGACACATCTCGCGCACTCCGTTCGCGGTTTCTTTTATCGGCGTGAAGCGAGACGACAAGCGCGGGTATAATCGAAGCCGGCTATACGCCTACACGAAGAAACAACAAAATGAAGGTATAGCGTTAAAAGAAAGTCGAATACGCACTGTTATAGCATCGTTTCTTTTTTTTTTTATTCAACACGTGTAACCATTAGAGAGGGCTGCTCTTCCGGTGGTCAATCGTGCATGCCCCTTCCTTCCGCAACGCAACGGCAAGTGTGTCGGCGTGAAATGCTCAAATGGCAAGGACTTTGCAACAATGGTGGACGGTATGTATGTATGTATGTATGTATGTATGTATGTATGTATGTATGTATGTATGTATGTATGTATGCATGTATGCATGTATGTATGTATGTATGTATGTATGTATGTATGTATGTATGTATGTATGTATGTATGTATGTATGTATGTATGTAAGTGTATTTATGTATGTGTGTGTACGTACGTACGTACGTACGTACGTATGCATGCATGCATGCATGCATGCATGCATGTATGTATGTATGTATGTATGTATGCATGCATGTATGTATGTATGTATGTATGTATGTATGTATGTATGTATGTATGTATGTATGTATGTATGTATGTATGTATGTATGTATGTATGTATGTATGTATGTATGTATGTATGTATGTATGTATGTATGGAATGGCAGCGATGGCGTAGTGGTTAGAGCATCCGCCTCGCATGCAAAAGGTCCGTGGCTCAAATCCCGGTGTCGAGCAGTTCCCAACCAGATAAAAAAAATACGCGTGTTGATGGAACTGCATTACGAGGCCTGGGGTGCGGCCTCACCGGTAACCACCACCGGGAACGCACTCCCTCACCAGAGAAGGATTGGCCACCCTGGTGGAGTATCTGGCCACTACCTCCCACATGCATACGTCAAATAACTCACGGCCCTCAGTCCCCAGCAGCTGCGAAGCAAGTGACCACGGCGGCGGTCAGATCTGCAACGCAGCAGAGGGTGCTAAGAATCTCTAGATCCGGAAAGGCCGCCATTGGAACCTGACCTTGGCAACGTTTAACGCTAGAACCTGATCTAGTGAGGGAAGTCTAGCTGTACTATTCGAGGAGCTAGAGGGTGTTAAATGGGATATAATAGAGCTCAGTGAGGTTAGGAGAACAGATGAGCCCTATACGGTGCTACAGAATGGGCACGTCCTTTGCTATCGGGGCTTGGCTGACAGAAGAGAACTGGGAGTGGGGTTCCTAATTCACAGAAACATAGCTGGCAACATAGAGGAATACCATAGCATTAATGAAAGGGTGGTAGGTATCGTAATTAAACTGAATAAGAGATACAAGATGAAGGTGGTACAGGCTTACGCGCCTTTATCCAGCCATGATGACGCTTCAGTTGAAAGCTTCTATGAAGACGTGGAATCGGCAATGAGTAAGGTAAAAACACAGTATACAATACTGATGGGAGACTTTAATGCAAAGGTAGGGATGAAGCAGGCTGGAGACCAGGCAGTAGGAGATTATGGCATCGGTACTAGAAACGCCAGAGGAGAGCTACTAGTAGAATTCGCAGAACGCAATAATTTACGGATTTTGAAAACCTTCTACCGAAAACGAGGAAACCGCAAGTGGACATGGAGGAGCCCCAATGGCCAAAATAAGAACGAAATAGACCTTATAATGAGTGCACACCCAGGCATCGTGCAGGATGTGGAAGTGGTTGGCAAGGTACGATGCAGTGACCATAGAATGGTACGGTCTCGAATTCGCCTAGACTTCAGAAAGGAACGACAGAAACTGATACGCAAGAAGCCAATCAATGAGCTAGCACTGAGAGGGAAAGTACAGGAATTCAGAGTCTCGCTTCAGAACAGGTACTCGGCTCTTAGTGAGGAAATCAACCTTAGCATAGATACAATGAATGATAATCTGACGAGTATCATTACGGAGTGTGCAGTGGAAGTTGGAGGAAGGGTAGTTAGACAGGACACTGGCAAGCTTTCCCAGGAAACGAAGAATCTCATTGAGAAGCGTCAAATCATGAAAGTCTCAAGTACAACAGACAAAATAGAACTGGCAGAGCTTTCGAAGTTGATTAATAGGCGTAAGGTATCCAACGTAAGAAGGTATAACATGGAGAGAATTGAACACGCTCTGAAAAACGGAGGAAGCGTCAAAGCAGTGAAGAGGAAACTTGGGATAGGCAAAAATCGGATGTACACACTAAGGGACAAAGAAGGCAAAATAACTACCAATATGGATAGGATATATAGTTAAAATAGCGGAGGAGTTTTACAGAGATCTGTACAGTAGCCGGGAACACCACGACTTTAATACTATAAGAACTAGCAACCCAGATGACACCCCACCAGTAATGATAGGAGAAGTCAGAAAAGCTTTGGAGAGAGAGGATGCAAAGAGGCAAAGCTGCTGGTGAGGATCAGGTAACATCAGATCTGCTGAAAGATGGAGGACAGATTGTGTTAAAAAAACTAGCCACCCTGTTTACGAGGTGTCTCCTGATGGGAAGAGTACCAGAGTCTTGGAAGACCGCTAACATCATCTTAATACATAAGAAAGGAGATGACAAGGACTTGAAGAATTACAGACTGATTAGCTTGCTCTCTGAAGTATACAAGCTATTTACAAAAGTAATTGCTAACAGAGTAAAGAAAACATTAGAATTCAATCAACAGAATACCAATCAAGAAGGGTGTAAGGCAGGGGGACACAATCTCCCCAATGCTATTTACCGCGTGCTTACAGGAGGTTCTCAGAAGCCTAGAATGGGAACAGTTAGGGATAAGAGTTAATGGAGAGTACCTTAGTAACCTGCGCTTCGCCGATGACATTGCATTGCTGAGTAACTCGGGGGACGAATTGCAACTCATGATTACGGAGTTAGACAAGAAGAGCAGAAAGGTGGGTCTTACAATTAATCTACAGAAAACGAAAGTAATGTACAACAACCTCGGAAAAGGGCAGCGCTTCGAGATAGGTAATAGTGCACTTTAAGTTGTAAAAGACTATGTCTACTTAGGGCAGGTAATAACCGCGGAGCCGAAACACGAGATTGAAGTAACTAGAAGAATAAGAATGGGCTGGAGCACATTTGGCAAGCACTCTCAAATTATGACAGGTAGATTGCCACTATCCCTCAAGAGAAAGGTATATAACAGCTGTATCTTGCCGGTACTTAGCTACGGAGCAGAAACCTGGAGACTTACAAAGAGGGTTCAGCTTGAATTGAGGACGACGCAGCGAGCAATGGAAAGAAAAATGGTAGGTGTAACCTTAAGAGAGAAGAAGAGAGCAGAGTGGATTAGGGAACAAACGGGGGTTAAGGATATCATAGCTGAAATAAAGAAGAAGAAATGGACATAGGCCGGGCATGTAGTGCGTAGACATGATAACCGCTGGTCGTTAAGGGTAACTAACTGGATTCCCAGAGAAGAAAAGCGGGTTAGGGGGAGACAGAAGGTTAGGTGAGCAGATGAGATTAAGAAGTTTGCGGGTATAAATTGGCAGCAGCAAGCACAGGACCGGGTTAACTGGCGGAACATGGGAGAGGCCTTTGTCCTGCAGTGGACGTAGTCAGTCTGATGATGATGATGATGTATGTATGTATGTATGTATGTATGTGTCGTGTGTTAGGTTCGTCACATAGCAAGGCGTGTGACGCGAGGGAGATGGAGACAGTGAGGAAAACAAAAGGGAGTTATATTGGACGAAGAACAAAAACTATTGCACATACAGTACTATAAGTTATACACACGCGTGGTTCACACACAAAAGAAAAGAGTAACCAGTCTCACAGTCTGTGCCGTAGGCCGGTGCCTCGAAGTGGGACCCGTTGCGTGCTCGGATGCAGTCGTCGCTTGGGTGCCAGGTAAGCATACCACTGTAGAGGGCATCACCAGGTCTAGGCGTAGCCGCACACTGTCAGCGACGTCGGCTCGGTAGACGTGGTCAGCAGCTCCGGTCTTTCGAGGGCGCTCGCCGTACCGGAGATGTCCACAGGACCACTCACCGAGAACTCGTGCTGGCCACGCCGACACGCCGTGCCCCGAGGACGTCAATGGCTCGAGGACAGGAACCCGGCCTTTCGAACCTCGCGCGTAGTTGCGGGTTCGCCCTAGGCTCCCTTGCGTCGTTTTGCCGGCGTCCGAACGGCTTCGTTCTCCGCGAGCGTCTCCTCTTCTTTTTTTTAATGGGCGCGCTGCAATGCCCCTTCATTCTTCTCATCTTCTAAATGATGTGGTGCTGTCGTCTGCTAGGCTCGCATTTTTAAGGTACTACATCACATCACCCCCCACTTAAGAAAGTTCTTCCGGTAGAAGAACTTGAGGGCACTGGGGACACGTTGGTTCGCAGACGGAAACACACACGTAAGCACCGCTGCACACTATAGCAGTTCCGAGCCCCGCACACTCGGCACATTCGGTCACAAAAGTACACACCAGGAAAAAAAAGACACAAGTCACAGAACTAAAGCGTCATTATACTTGTACCGCGCTGTAAGGTTCACATCATAAGCTAATAATACCATTGAGCATCGACTCTTCCTACAGACGTTGCTCACGGAGTTGGCAAACGGCTCATGTAATCTGCGCCTATGTTGTCTCTGCCTTTATATACTCGACCGAAAAGTCGTACTCCATAAGAATGAGGCTCCACCGTAACACGCAGCTGTTCACATGCTTGGCCGACTTGATGTACTCAAGCGGTTTGAGGTCACTCTTAACTTGCACTGTACGAGGTGCGTTTTGCCAGGAACATCCGCAAATACGTTCTCGTACCTGGTCAATAAGTTGGTGACTTGCACGTGCTGGGTAGGAGAAAGTGACTCCGATATGCTTACGTCAGCAGACGATTCCTTTCGTTGGAATGGTACGCATGGTAGCTCGTCACTTTCAGTGTCATCCGCCTGGAAAACAGCTGATGCTTCATGCCGTGGTGCAAGCGGCCATTCCTCATACTTCTTCAGTAGGTTTATATGGAATAGCGTGCTTCTGGTACCGAGGTCAATTAAATAGTCGACATCGTTTCTCTTCTCAATGATATTAAAGGGTCCCTTCCACGTCAGAACCAATTTGTTGGTATCCGGTGGAAGCAGAAGCAGAACTTTGTCTCCAGGGGATAATTGACGTGGTCTGGCCTTTTGGTCATAATGTTTCTTTTGTACTAGCTTCGCTTTCTGAAGCTCCTCCTTTGCTAGACGGCAGGTGTCTTCAAGACGATTCCGCAGTTCGACTACGTACCGATAGGCTGTTTTCACGTCATCATCAAGATGATCAGCGGCCCATAATTCTTTCAATATCCCCAGGGGACCTCTGACGTAACGGCCGTAGAGCAAGTCGAACGGGGAGAAGCCTAAGCTCGACTGGGGAACTTCGCGATAAGCGAAGAGTAAGGACGCCAGGTACCGGTCCCATTTCTTCGGACACTCCTGACACATTCTTCTTATCATTTGTTTCAGGGTACCGTTGAACCTCTCTACAAGGCCATTAGCCATGGGATGATATGTGGTTGTTGGCAATTGTTTGAAGGAGAGAAGTCGGCTTAGCTCCTTCATTAGGCGTGACGAGAATGACGTGCCTCTGTCACTGATTATCTCCCGTGGGACACCTACACGAGAAAACATCTCCAGAAGTGCCTCAGCGACTTTCTCCGTCTCAATGCTCGGCAGTGCTACAGCATCGGGATAACGCGTTGCCATGTCCACCATTGTCAGTACGTACTTGTTTCCGCCCTCTGACATCGGTGATAATGGACCCACAATATCAATGGCTACTCTCTTGAAAGGGGTGTCAATTATAGGAGTGTTGCCGAGAGGTACACGACCCACCAAATGCTTGGGAATAGTTCTTTGACATATATCACACGATTTAACAAATCGTGTGATGTCTGACTGAACCCCTGGCCAGTAGAACTCTTCGAGTACCCGGTCGGTAGTTCGTTTAATTCCCTGATGGCCCGAAAGGATGCCTTCGTGGGCCATTTTCATAACAAATTGTCTGAGGCACCTTGGTACCACAAGCTGATTCACCTGCCTCTTAGAGTGAAGGGTGTACTTGCGATAGAGGATACCATTCTTCGTGAAGAACAATATTTTAGCAAACCTGGTCTTGACCTCTTTGTTGACGGCTTCGAAGCATTTCCGCAAGCTTCTGTCTTCCTCCTGTTTGGTTTTAAAGTCCTGTGGGCTGATGTCTAAGGGGTTTATAACTGGAGCCGGAAGTAGATGTGGATTTCCTGCCTTTCGGTTTACTGCAGCAACTTTTGTCTTGCAACGTGTTTTCCTTGCAGCCGACGTTGAAGTCTTTGCATACAAGGGTCCGTGTGCAGAACCAAATTTTTTTGCGCCAGAGTACTCTTCTGCAGTGTTCTGGGTGTAAAGACGGCTCTTCCAATCGTTATCAGGCTTGTGAGCATCTCGAACGCCTTCCACATTTCCCAAGACAACATCATATAAAGGAGTATCCATACAAAGGGCTCGAGTTTTGCCAGTGAAGAACGGTGAAAAAATTTCCACGTGTGCTTCAGGCAGCTTCATCAACCGTCCGTCCAGGAGGTAAATCGAGGAAATCTTTCCAGTCAGCTTGCTATCCGCCACAAGAGACCTTTTGACAATGATTGAATCGCATCCGGTATCTCGCAGTACTGTTGCGGGATATCCTTCGAGTACACCTTCGCCCGTGGGCATCGATTTTTCCTTCAGCTTGGCTGGGCGCGTTTCTGCGCACTCCGGTTTATAAGGAACACAAAGGGAAGCCTGCGACTCTGAATTAATTATCTTGGCTCCATCTCTTTGTTGAAAAGAGCATGAGGCCTTCTCAACGCTGTTGGCCCTTTTGGAGCAGTCAGCTGTTTTATGCCCAGTGCGGCGGCCTTTTCCACAAAAGGGTGGCTTTGTACCTGGGCCCTTTGTGTTGGTCCAGCAATCAGCTGCTCTGTGACCCTTTTTGTTGCAAAGGAAACACTGCGGTCTCTCTTTGTCATCTTGCCGCTCAGACGTTCGAGTTTGACCTGGAGGCTTGCTCAGGATATCGCCTTTACATTTGCCAAGGTTAATCAACCCCTCGGCCTCCAAGTAGTGGTCTGTAGCCTCCGCAAGTTTTTGAAGGCTTTCACAGTTTCTTTCCTTAAGAAACACAGCGAGTTTCTCATGGCATTGCGCGAGAAACTGCTCCGAGACAATTTTGTCTCGCAGAGCATCGTAGGTCCGGTCTGTCTTGGCCATTTCTTGCCAATGGTCAAAATAACCTAATAGACGCCCGGCAAACTGCGTGCCCGTTTCAGAATTATCTGGTTTGGCTGATCGAAACTTTGTCCGATAGCCTTCTTCTGTGAACCTAAAGCGTTGTAGTAGCGTTTTCTTCAACGTTACGTAGTCCATGGCATGTTCTGGTGCCATCCTACCAACTACACTCAAGGCCTCTCCGGTCAAGCAAAGGCTTAGTGATAGGGCCCATTTGTCTTGCGGCCAGTCTTGACTAGTAGCGACGCGCTCAAATCGCTGTATATATGCGTCCAGCTCATCGCGTTCCTCGTTAAAGGCTGGGATGAGTTTATGTGGACTTCGGTAGCTCTGCGTGGTGCCTACGGGCGCACCCTCGGTAAGCTGCCCAGTAGTTGTGCTACCTGCTGTCGCACCTAACTGATGAAACCTTAACTTGAGCTCAAAAACTTCTTTCTCTGCTTGTAATCTAGCGACTGCCTCTGCCTCGGCTTCTTTCGCGGCATTTCGTTCAGCCAGACGAGCGTCACGTGCCTCTTTTTCGCGTGCGCGTTCTTGGTCCATCCATTCTTTTAGTGCTGATCCACTTAACCCCAATTCCTTTCCGATCGCCATCAGCTTATCTGCCTCCATCATCGACCGTCACACACGCATATGCGATGTGATACTCTCCTTAGATGTAACAAGAGTAGTCCTGTCGCGGACGCCAGATATGTCGTGTGTTAGGTTCGTCACATAGCAAGGCGTGTGACGCGAGGGAGATGGAGACAGTGAGGAAAACAAAAGGGAGTTATATTGGACGAAGAACAAAAACTATTGCACATACAGTACTATAAGTTATACACACGCGTGGTTCACACACAAAAGAAAAGAGTAACCAGTCTCACAGTCTGTGCCGTAGGCCGGTGCCTCGAAGTGGGACCCGTTGCGTGCTCGGATGCAGTCGTCGCTTGGGTGCCAGGTCAGCATACCACTGTAGAGGGCATCACCAGGTCTAGGCGTAGCCGCACACTGTCAGCGACGTCGGCTCGGTAGACGTGGTCAGCAGCTCCGGTCTTTCGAGGGCGCTCGCCGTACCGGAGATGTCCACAGGACCACTCACCGAGAACTCGTGCTGGCCACGCCGACACGCCGTGCCCCGAGGACGTCAATGGCTCGAGGACAGGAACCCGGCCTTTCGAACCTCGCGCGTAGTTGCGGGTTCGCCCTAGGCTCCCTTGCGTCGTTTTGCCGGCGTCCGAACGGCTTCGTTCTCCGCGAGCGTCTCCTCTTCTTTTTTTAATGGGCGCGCTGCAATGCCCCTTCATTCTTCTCATCTTCTAAATGATGTGGTGCTGTCGTCTGCTAGGCTCGCATTTTTAAGGTACTACATCACAGTATGTATGTATGTATGTATGTATGTATGTATGTATGTATGTATGTATGTATGTATGTATGTATGTATGTATGTATGTATGTATGTATGTATGTATGTATGTATGTATGTATGTATGTATGTATGTATGTATGTATGGCCGTCTGCATTTGTCGACCACTCACCAGTACGAAAGAGCCAGCGATATTAGTAAAATACAAATGTTCGTATTTCCTATGATCCTAAAACAACAAAAAGTGCGTAAAAACAATCATGCACTCCTGGTGCGGCGGATTCCGCTGCAATATTTCGTTGGAGCACTACAGGAACGCACCACAAGGATATTTTTTTAATTGGCTGCATATCAGCGTGATTTGCTGAATATGTCCACGAAAGACAATAGCGTACGTCTGGAGGCACTGCGTGGGATATGGACGCCATCTGGCAGTAATGTCGGGAAACAGGAGCTTGTGCGAAACCCAGGGCCGCTGGCAGGTGGCAGCACCATATTGTCCCTGCACCATATATATATATATATATATATATATATATATATATTCTTCCTTTGTATCTGGCTATCAGTGCAGCGCCTGCTCGCGCGCGACGCTTACGTCACAGTTTTGCGTGGTCACGTGACCAGCTGTGTTTACCACTGCCGAAATTGCAGAAAAAAAAAGTGCGACATTTTTGTGTCAGTGCTCCTTTAAGTTGCTACCGAGGGCGCTACAAGCCGTACTCACGAACTGGGACGAGCGAAGAAGACAGCGGCAATACTGAAAATGTTTAACTCGTGTAATCAGTTCGCCGATTCCACCGAGTGGGTATGAGCCATAGTTAGGGCATCATTATCATCGTCCTCAAGCGCTCACGAGATTCCGCGTGGCACGTTCTGCATTTCCCAATCACGAGGAGAGAAGCGTCCATTAGACCAGGGGCACTGAATAAATAAAATTTAACGGCCGTATCAAAAAAAATTTAGCGGCCGTGGCTGGGCAAACCACCCACATTCCATCCGAACCGCCACAGCTCCTTCGATAGCGAGCCAGTCCACGTAGGCGACCAAATATTCTCTGCCTCTGCCTCGGCTGAACACAAACAGATCAGTAACCGCCCCTTTCCCGCTCCTCCAAGAAAGAGCTCCTCGCTTTCGCGAAGTCCTTCTGTGACCCGCTGTTTGGAAACCATCGGAGCCAAGCGATGAGCAGCACCGCGCTTCACAGGCCGGCCGCGGGGCCCCGGCGGAGTCATTCGGCAACCAGGACCCAACTGCAGCACCCAACCCGGGAGACGTCTGGAAATCCGGCCATAACGGCACTCAACAAGCTCGGCCTCGCCTTGTTCCGGAGGGTACGCTACTCTTTTTCACGTTCGATTCGTGGTGTCATGAAAGGCTACAGCGCACGTTGTCCAAGGACGAAGGTAAAGCACGCGAGACATGGCACTGATGAGGGCTGGTGTGTTCTACCTTCGTCCCGCACTGCAGTCTTTCACGACGCAACAACAACTAGTCCATTAAGACATCCTTGTGATTTATGGCGTTTTCTAGCTGGTCATTCGGTTAATAAGGTGGTAATGGGGGCTGGTTGGTACGTCTTCATGCTTGTGATCAGCTGCAGGGTAAGGAATGAAAAAAAAAAACAGAGACGACACAGAATGATGCGCAAACAGAGTGATGCGCGAAAAATGACGACATTGTTTCCCTCGCATCCGGGGAGAAAAATAAGCGAGCGAGCGTCGGTAAGCCTCCTCGAAGGGCCTAAATTGACGGTTGATAACGGCGAAGGAAACAGTGCCATCACTGAAAATGTTGTCGAAGTGAACGGTAGTTCACTCCGACAACCGATACATGGTGTTTGATGGCCTTTCCTTGTCCCTCCACGCATGCACGGCGGCGCAGGAGGCGGGACGCGTGGAACACAACGTGCTCCTGTGCCCGGCCGCGGTGACGGCGTCCCTGATGGCGGCGCAGGCGTCCGCCCAGGGCGACACGCACCGTCAGCTTTTCAACCTGCTGGTCCAGGAAGGCGGCGAGCTCGACCACCTGGAGGAGGCCGTGACGGCCGCCCTCAAGGCGCTGGAGAAGGACAAGGCCAACGCGGAAGCGGCCCTCGTCTACAGGTACATGTGCATACGTTCTATAGGTTCTTTCGTTTCTTACTTTGCCAGTAAACATTTGAACATTTGAAGATTACTTGCTAATGGTCACGTTTGTTGCGGAAGTTGATAGCGACTAAAAGGCCTTTAAAAAAGAAAATCGTGGAGGGGCAAGTTCAGGTGAAATGAGTGCATGCCTCTAGCACATCGTTATAAAAAAAACACAGTAGTTAACAGGTCATAGTTCAACTGCTCTTGCTCTGGAGAAAAGTTCTAAATTAGCTGGAAAACAAACCGTCGTTGCTCCAATTTAACATATAATACCCCTATCCCAATTATGGTGTTAGTGTCCATGTGCACCCATACATTAAAAGTCCCACTCGTTTACGTAATATGACTTGCTGCACATGACACTATATCAAGAGAAACCTATAGAGAGTCGCGCGTAGTTGCCGTGCTGACCACCATGATCAGCCTGACTACCTTAGACCGGCAGCACCCGTTGTAGGGTGAAGGCCTCTATAATGCTCCCATGCTTAACCGGGTCCTGAGCTTAATACAGCAACCTGATCCCTGACAATTTATTACGCCCACCTAACTTTCTGCCTCCCACTGTCACGGTTGCCCTCCCTCGGAATCCAGCCTGTTACCTCTCAATGAAGTGCTTCGTACACAATGTATTTTTAAGGTTGGCATCTGAAAGGCGCCCTTTCCAATATCTCGCACATACGAATCATTCTCTGAAGAGATTTGACCTCACAATTTCAACATATCTGTAACAATCTGCAGAATGACTTGAACCTGGATGTCGATTCAGTATCGTGCAGTTATTGTTCCTCGGTTACGTAACGCATGGTGACTGCACAACGTCTCACACACAAAAAAATGCTTGAGATAAGTAATGTGTGTGCAGTTCATACACATACGTATATGTGCTAAAAATGAGGAAACAATAAGACAGTTATGTGTGTCCGGGTCTCTGGCGAAACGCCAATAGCCACGTGTTTCAGGTATGGTAGGCTTTCTGTTCCCTTGTTTGAATCACATGGTTCTGGTCTGCGCTTAAGCTACGCTCCCAATGCCCACTGATGTAGTTGGTCGAGTTCATCGGTTCTGGTCGGCGGTTGAACTTGGGTAAGGCACCCTGCTCCCTTGTTCTAGTTGATCGAGTCTCATATGGTTATGATGCACGGTTATGTTACCTCCCAAACTAGTTCGAGTATATTGGTTATGGTCAGGGGCGTAGCCAAAGGTTGAAACACCAGGCCTGTGCCCCCTAACCAAACTTTTTTTGCCATGAGAGAGCGAAAGATGACTACCTCAAGGAGGCACGCCTCCCACCGAAATGATAGAGGTGTCCCCCTCTCTAAAAATATTTTTGTGGCTACGATCCTGCATGATCTGTGGTTGACTTGGCTAAGGTACACTGTTCCATAGATGCTCGGGTCTATCTGTTATGATCTGCAGTGAAGTATCCTCCTCCATCCGAGCTCGTTGCTCTACTCCTATGGCTCTCGTCTCGGCCCAACCTGTCAGACAGCTTGCACACAACGTACAACAAACGCAGGCTGTTCGTGAGCCGCCAAGTCGAGCTGAACAAGGGTTGCGAGGACCTGCTCAAATCTCAGCTGGGCTGCTCCGTGGAGCGCCTGTCGTTCCACACCAGCTCCCAGGAGGACATCGCATTCGCCGTGAACAGGTCCTTCGCCGACGGCAGTCCACTCATAGGAGAGGTGCTGCCCACCGCAGCCGTGGACACCAAGACCAACCTGCTCTTGATCTCGGCCTTCCACTTCAGGGTACGGACGATTTCACACTCTACACGCAGGCGCCGCCTTTTCTGGGGTGCTAAGGGAAAGTTTTCTCATTTTAACAGCGTGCAGTAATCCCACAAACATCATACACCATGAGTGACGAAGAATTTTTTCATGGTCTACAAGGCTTCCATTAGCCACTTTGATTACTGAGCAACTCTCGTAGGCTAAAAAAAAAGCTGAAAAAGAAACTGCATATTGTGACTATGACAGCTCGGTACTTCCGTACTTAACCGCACGGAACTACTGTCGGTGCTACCAACTGATGTTCACACCACCGACCACGACGTGCCTTTCATAAGGTATGCTTGTATACGGTCACTTATGCATCCACCTAAAGCGACTGAAAGGCGAAAGCTATCTGCTTCTTCTCAGGCGATGTATTGATAAGCGTGCTCAGGGTTCCCCGTAACCCTAGTAGGGGAAAGCGAAGGTTCGTCGCAGCACCCCCCGCCTTTCTTAATAAATCAATCTATGTTGCTGATATTGCGCCTCCCCCCCCCTCCTCTTGGGTAACCAGGGGGACGGCGGGGTCGCTGTCCGACTTCTGACGTCAGCCAGGTGCGCGCGACCATAGGTGCAGGCTGGTGTGTATCCGTCTTTGAGGAGAAAGTGTGGCGGAGTTTTGAAGTTGCATTCGGCTACAAAACGTTCTGTTGCGGCTTCACTGCAACGCAAAGGTTACATGATGATCACGGGTGGTAGTCGTCGCAATGGAGACGTGCCACTAGGCATCAGCGTGGGTGCACGCACCCGTCAGACGGTGCTATATAGCTGCCAAACACCTATACACATGGTACAAGCTTTAATAGTTCAGAATACATTCTTGCTGGGCGAGTTGGAGCCTATGTGTGATGAGAATTGTTGCGAATTTGATCAAACGAACACACGAGGGAAAAGACAGAGTAAGCGGAAAGAGCGCGAACGATCGACTGGTTTTGCTCATTCAGTCGCTTAAGCAGGATTCACGTGGAGAAGGAATATTTGCAGTGGAAGACGCACCTCATGATGACCCAGCCATCGTCCACTTGTTCTGCACCTACCTGCGGCTACACTAAGGCACTTCCGATTCCCTTCTCACCCCCACGCCCACGTCTTCAAGGCAGTTCACTTCCCTGGGGACTTTGGGACTGCACTACGGGCCGCAGAAGCCATCCCACTTTTTTCTTATTTCTCTCTCTTCTTTCCATCTTTATTTCTCTCTGCCCTACGAGACGCTGAGACGTGCTCCCACTCAGGGTAGCGGAAATTGAGTTCTTTCCCTTCCTCAACCTATCGTCCTCTTCCTCATGACGCCCACGTTACGAGAACTGCCCACCGTCACGCCATCTGGCCTCCTCCACTCGCGACACGTATCGAAATGCCTCACGCACAAACGTGGTCTCGAAAAGCGCTTCCATCTAGCAATACACTCTGTACTCGGCGCTCTAGCACAAGAAGCGTTCCATAAGCGAGAGAGTTGGGAGTGTCACACGCCAAAGACTATTAATCACGTCCTGTGCGTGTGCCCTCAATACGCGGTCGAAAGAATCTCTGGAGTGCCTCCTCATAATCTAGACTGCCGAACCTTTTCAGAAAAGAAGCTTTTGGGTTCTTGGGAACGCGTAGATCACGCCCAACGCAGCTTAAAGAGCTTGCTCGCATATCTAACCAGGATAGGTTTAGATTCCCGTATGTAGAGCACGTGCTATTATAGCTATCGTAGAGACTTTTGTGAGTGTCCTACATCGAACGGGACGATGTGTGCAGTGACTCATTGTGCTATATCGCAATCACCCCTCATCATGCCCTTCTTTCTCTTTTCCCTCTACCCCCGTGAGGAGTAGCAGGCTATCAACATACTTTTCAGGCATCCTCCTTCTTCTCATTAAACATCTTCTTCTTCGAGAGAGAGAGTAGGCACGCGAATACGTGAAACGGCAGTGTGCATGCCATAGTTCCCCAAAATTAACTAGAAGGGACTCTGGTGCTGCGATCGTTTAGCGAGCATGAGAATTATGGATATATATGACATGAATTTGCCTAGTCTTCGTGTTTGCGGGCGGCGAACGCATTTGTGACTTCGTTTATTGCTGTATTTTGGTTTTGTTTCGAATGGAGGAAGAAACCTTTTTAAACTTTGTGAGCCTATTAGAAATGGTGATCGTAAAAGGTCTAGTGGCGAGTCGTCTGCTGTCGAGAGTATAGTTGCGATGATTGCGTGGTACCAGTTATGCGGTTAGAACGTACTCGCGTGGCCCGTGTCCGACTGTACGAAAGGGGTACACCTGTTCCAGTTGGCTACAACCAAGGTTACAATTACGGTTCAGTTACAACTTCCTGGTTACGACAGAAGAAACTAAAGTTCTACGCACAGAGCCGTCTGACCTAATTCGCAGTAATCCTTTCAGCCAGTTTATACTTAAAAAAAGAGGAAGCAATATTTTTTTGTAATGAAGTTGCTAGACGTATTATAAAATAAAAGTTGGACGTTTTCGTTCAAAGTATGACATATGACTCAGTACCGATGTCAGTGTTTGTAAAAAAAAAATTAGCTGAGACCTTTGAGTTCTCACTGCCAAAACAGCTCGAGAACGCGCATCCGTATGCTAAAACACAGAGCTGTTGACTGGTGGCATTATCGCAGTCATTAACGGTGCACTTACTTGATCTTCACATCGCCCGGGATGAAAGCAAACTTTGCTTGGCTTTAGGCCCGCGGGACGGATCTAAGCTCTCCCATAGTAGAGTACCAAGTTCTATATATCGTTAACAACTTTTTTATAAACACAAATACGGCTTATTGTGTGGAATTACCAAGAACAGCAGCTGGAAACGCACGGCGAAGAGGCTTTCCTTCGACGATGGCACACACGTTTTTTTTTTTCATACTAAGAGAAGGGACAGCTGAATTTTGCAGTTGTTCCGTACTAGCCATGCGACCACTCTAGTACGCATTGTTACGTTTGGCCTGGCAATTTCTCTGGGCAGACGCCATTGTGCGTAAGCCGGTCTGCTAGGGATGCTTTGAGTCCCATCGGCGCCCAGTCTGCAAGACGCTGCCCTGTACATGTTTCAAGTAGCAGTTGGACCTTCAACGAAAGCTTCGCGAGACAAGCCTTTTGTTGAACGGACTCGAACAGCGTGGCACGGCGCCACTGTGGCTGGTCCTCATTAAGACAACCTCTCGACTCAGCTTTTGTCATCAACGCGAGGCCATCGCAACGCACCGACAGTCCAGAAGCGTGGGAACGCGTCGAAGAAGCCGTTTCTCAGGGATCGAGCGTTTGGGCTGCCATGTTCGAGAGAGTTCTGGAAGCCTGTAGCTGAAAGCAGCCATGGACCGATGCTGACGTTCGGGTCAGCCGCCATCTCCCTGGAGGAGCTCAACTTTCCTACTTCGGACTCTACCTCGTCGCCCTGCGGTGCCTTCAAGGCGCGGGCTGGGTGCGTCATTACGTGGTGCGCTTGTTCTACCATTGGACCTTTTCGCCCAGCCGAGTGGTACAATACCTGCAACCTTTCTAATGGGTGGACGACATAGACTTCGTCACCTGATTAGTGGCAAGAGTGGTGACCACCTTCTTCGGACTTCCGTGTAAGGAGGCTGCGGGCTATAAAAGCCGAAGACATTTTGTAAATAAGAGCTGAATCCTGAGCGGAATCAGGTGCTGAATCATGAACTGAATCTCAGTTGTACATAATGCGGGATCATCTGAATCCCTGTACAGTTCCTATCTTTCAACTATCATGTAAATAAACATTAGTTCTTTTTCTCTTAACGCATCCCCTCACTAGCGAAGATCGGCTATGGGGACGACGGAGGGAAGCCAGATACGTTAAAGAAAACCCGCCATACCTATCATCAACCTTCCTACCCTTTATAGCATGCATGCGTGGTTTTCTGTAAAATGCGATCAACTTGATTCATTTTAGTTTTCTTTTTTTAGTAACATTTGGATACCCAGTGACCAATTAGATTTTGGTGCTTATTTGCAAGATGTACACACTGTAAGGGATGGGCCGAGGAAGCTCGCTGATGGCATCCCACCGCTGCCACCAGTTGTTGGGGTTCGGAAGGAACGAAGGTCGCTGGAGGATACGGAAACAAAACAGAGTTTATGGCACCATTTACACATATTTACAGCAAAGAAAGCTTAGGGGTTTCCCAAACCACGAGCGTGGTGGTTGAACGTTACATAGTTCAGAGCGACGTCCAGCACTCTGCGGCGTCGTTTTAAGCCCTGCCGAACTCCTCCTCTCCTAGTGGAACACCAATCACACACACACAACAGGTGAGGGGGCCGAGCATGCACGGTCCACGTGAACAACCAATATTGAGTCGTGAACACTGCACTGCAAGGTGGCGCCAGCAGGGCTCTTACTCGTCGTGTGTGTGCAGCTAGTCGAGAGGTCCCACGTTCCGGACAGCATACATCAAAGGGTCCGCCGATTTTGTTTGCTTAATTAGCGGGGTGATTTGCGGTGGCCGCCGCGGTCTCTTCCAGGAAGATGCTGTCTTTGTTGGCCTCTCTCGAATGGTTAACGGCGTCTTGGCGACACGACGTCTCATCCTCCGGCCATCACGGACAATGCCTGACGAGCCTAGGCAGCCGGCCGGTCGTCTCCTTGATTGGAGATAAAAAGGAGCGCCGCTCTCCTGCCAGCTCTGGCGCCGGTCACAACAGCTTCCCCGTCGTCAGATGAATCACCGAGGTCATCAGGCACCACTGCTGCTTGAAGGTACGACGAAAGGGTCCGCATTTGAAAGACGGGAACTCGCCTTTGCTTGCCGCATTGTCTGGGTAATTACTCAAATCTTCGACAGCGTCTGGCACACTGGGCGCCGAAGGGATTGAGAGACGAATCTCCAGGCCAAACCTAACAACACTGTCTTTACTTGTTTTCCATGTTTCGTTTGTGTATGTGCAAGTTCAGTGTATACAATAAACTTCTCTTTCTTAATGTGAATTTATGTCGTGAGCTCCTTCACGGCGTAAATGTTACCGCCACGGCCTCATCAAGTGTGAGGCCCACGGGACGGCTTTATGCTCTCTAATAGTAGAGTACCTCGTACAATAGAGTTTCCCAAAATTAACTAGAGGAAAATCTGGCACTTCGATTGTTCAGCTACCATGGGAATTATGGGTATGACATGGATTTGCTTATATAAAGTCTTCGTGCTTGCGGGTGGCGAACGCACTTGTGACTTCGTTTGTTGCTGTGTTGCGGTTTTTTTTTCTAAGGGAGAACAAACCGTTTTTTCAATTCATGACCCGATTTGAAACGGTAAGCCTAAAAGATTAAGGCGGCGAAGCATAACTGCCGAACATTCGCCGATTGTTGTTTTCGTGACAAAGCAGCTTCAAGCCACGCGAAGCCAGAAGGAACGTAAAGTACGAAGACTAGGCAGATCCACGTACTACCCATAAATCCCACGCTCGCTGAAGCGCCATGCGTCGCAGCTCGCATAGACACTAGCGCCAGAGTTACATCTAGTAACTAGCACATGTACTAGCACATGTATCTAGCACATGTACCATAGGAAATTCTATGGTACATGTGCCGGCTCCGCGGTCTCGTCGGTTGGAACTGGTCTCGTGACTCTTCGGTTCGCGAAGAAGTGGGATTTTTCCCTCCTGTGTTCGTCGGATGGAATGCGCAACGGTTTCCATTCCGAAAATCTCCCTCATCACTGCACAATAAGCAGTATATACTGCCTCCA
The DNA here is from genome assembly GCF_013339725.1 of Rhipicephalus microplus. Lineage (NCBI taxonomy): Eukaryota > Metazoa > Arthropoda > Arachnida > Ixodida > Ixodidae > Rhipicephalus > Rhipicephalus microplus. The sequence continues at coordinate 83,268,279 of NC_051168.1, forward strand.
CAGGGCCTTCTGGAGCCTCCGTTCAGGCGCAACGCAGAGCCGCGGCCATTCAAGACGAGCCTGACCGCCGAGGAGCTGATGGAGTTCCAGAGCTCCGTGGGCAACTTCATGTACGGCGAGATGACGGACCCCGTGTCCACCAAGGTGCTCCAGCTGCCGTACCGCGGGGGCACCGCCTCCCTGCTGCTCCTTCTGCCGGACAAGGTTCGGCAGACCAAGGACCTGCTGGATCACATCACGCAGCCCTTCCTCGCCAGGGCCACCGGCTGTCTCAAGCCCAGGAAAGTGCATGTGGAGATACCGCATGCCAGGATCGAGTCCAGGTACGACAACGTTTGTCTTAACGTGACAGGATTAACCCTTTCGGTACTGCCGGTGTCGACTGACGCCCCCTCCCCCAACTTCCTCAAGCACCTCGGAATTTGGGTGGAATAATACTTCAATGAGCCCACTGCGATCATCGATAATAAAACTGAGGAATGTTTCCGGAGCTGGAAGCCACGATGATGTCCATTGCAAAAAGGAACATGTCATAATGCCCTTGACGTATAAGGGCTATGACAAAGGAAACATAAAAATGTATAGGAGCCATGGCAAAGGGGACATAAATTAGTTCGTACACATTATCAACCAAAGCTACCATTGAAAAGAAAACCTTTCCATTATCTCATATGCGGGTGATTTCTCAAGAGTGGGGCCAGGATTTCATACCAAAACACATCAACACCGATCTTCAAAATCTGGACACCGGTTCTGAAATGCTGTTTTTCTTTCAAGCGTGACCACGGTTACGCTTCAACACACTGTGTCTAGTCCCGGCTCTTTGCGGAACTAAAGTACGGGACTGCGGTCCGGTAGCTTATATGTTTGAGACCCATGCCCATGCATGATACAAATAGCAAAAACAAGTGGCTACCAGGATTGTGTACATATAGGGTTAAGTGATGCGGAACCCTTTTGAGTAGCGTGTGTGGCTATCTCTTTGCGGCGCTCACTCAGATACCCGCTCATCACCACGCTGATCAACTCGGGCGTCAAGCTGGCGTTCCTGCCGACGGCCGACTTCAGCCAGCTGGTGACGAACGGCGAGGTGCACGTCAACAACCTGCTGCACAAGTCGACGCTGGTGCTGGACGAAGGCCTGGCCGCGGCCACCAGGCCCTTCGAGCAGCTGAGCGAGGACGAGCGCGACAGGGTGGCCACGTCCGAGCCGGTCGCACCAGGCGACGTCCAGTTCGAGCTGACGCGTCCGTTCGTCCTCGTGCTGCGCGGCACCGCCGACGGCGCCATCCTGCTCCTGGGCGTCGTCAGGGACCTCAAGAAGATGAAGTAGCAGCGGCGGCACGAGGTCCGACGTCTCCATGTGGTCGGCCCCAATAAAAGTGTCGGTTCTTACACACGCCCTCGTTCACTACATCACGTCTGTACTCCTTCGACTGTAGGCACCTCATTTTGGTCGCTCCTGCATACGGTTGCTCCTATGGCCTCGACTTTAGTAAGCTATCAGTAGGTTGATACATGTATCTGTACGGCTCGAAACAAATGGATGAAAAACTCAACCACCGATAAAAAACGAACAAAAAAAAAAGCAATCCACCCCTATAGCGATGAATCCGTACCTGCGTGTGCACAGTCGAGGCCAACCGTAATGGGGAGAGTGAGTCACCAATAAAAAACGTAACAATCTTGCACTCATTATAGCAAAAAATAATAATAAGTAAATCATCCCCGATATAACAGAACAGATATAACAATGTAGATTGGTGCTCGAGTCCTTACACAATTTCTGCGGCAATGCTATAGTAACCGATCGGCACGCTTTAAGTGCTCCGGACTATAACCATGCTAAACAAGATTCCATATAGCGAACCGATTTGGGAGGCAATGACCCCTTTCTCGCCACCTATATTGAAGCAATAAATATTGCACCGGAGGCGGTACAACCTTGCATAATAGACACCCCGACGCGCTATACGTGCGTGACTCGCCGTCACGTGTAGATTCGCAGTGAGGTGCCAAGCCTGAGGGAAGAGCGGAGCAGGGCGGCCTTCCTCGTTTGTTTTTTTCTTTCTTTTTGAACGCGAAAGTGTTTTTTTGTCGGGTCCACCACAGCTCCGCTGACGTATTTCCGTCACGGATACGACGTAAAATATATATACTAACAGTGCAAAGAAAAAACGGGAAGAAAAAAGTTTCATATAGCCGGGCGTCGAAGCTATGACCTCTCGCTCCGGAGCGCGCTGCGCGATACCGCTACACCATGGAGCCCATTTTTTTTCTTTAATGAATGAGATTATCACCAGTAAGTACACAGAACATACTTCATCAGAAGTCAGGCAAACACACACAAGCGTCAAGAACGGGAAGCCAGACCGGAACGGGGTCAAAAGTCTCGACAACACTGCGCATTTGAGCAGCTGCTTCTCGGAAGGCAGATCTCGTCGACCGTGGTGGCTCGGCGTGTCTATCGATCATGCGACTTTTCCATAATGAATAAAGTCCTAACAACATAAACAGGTCGTAAGGAGTACTATCAGTCAGACTCTTTTTGAACGGAAGGAACCTAATACCATGGGCTGTGATTGGAAGTTGTTTCCTTAACGTTTTTTTTAGAATGTCCCAAAAATAAAAAGCATCACGACAATGAATCAAACAATGCTCTATAGTCTCAGGTTGGTTGCAGAGTCTACAATTCACTGTCCAGGGTACGTATATTGATTTTTCATTCAGCCACGTTTTCACTGGCAGCGTGGAAGTGTGCAGTTTAAAGAAAAATGTTTTCGCTGAAGGAGATATACACATTCTACGTACACGAAATAATACATCGTGACCAGGCAGAAGCGAATATGGCTTTCGATAAACAGGTTCGGGAAAAGGTTATTCACAAGTGCAGCGGTTAAATTTGTTCTGTCAATAGTATACAAATACTCTAAGGTAAACCTGGCTTTCAAAAAACTGACAGTATCAACAATTTCTTTTAGGAATCCCCGCAACGGCAATTCCTTAGCAACGCTTGTTGTGACATGAATAAAAGGAAGGTGGTAACATAGACGGTTACGAAGAACCGCTAATAGAAATGGGTGGCACACATCCTTGAGGTAGAAAAATTGCAACACCAACTGTCGCACGAACAAATGCACAAGGCCGAGGCCACCCTTTTCGAGTGGAAGAAAAAGATTGTCTCTTCTCATGGGTTCCCAGGAAGAGCTCCAAATAAAGCAGGCAAATATCCTATGAAAGTCTTGAATGTGTACCCGAGAGCAATGCAAAACCTGCAGAATATAAATAAGCTTCGATACAAGGAATATATTGCACGCTTTCGCTCTGGCAAAAATGGAAAGCTCCTGTCCGTGCTGTTGCCACCTTTCGGCGGATCGTAGTTATCGCAGCGGTCCAGTGTGGGCCGCTGATACGATAGTTATCGAGAGGCACACCAAGGTATTTCATAGGAGTCGCATTCCAATGAATATTTGCGAAGACCGAAGGAGTTGTAGCCCACATGCCTAGCCAGAATCCACTACTTTTAGCAAAATTTATGCTGGCGCCAGCGACTTCACAGAAACGTAAAGTAGTGTTGACTGCTTCTTGAACGATGGGTTTATCAGCGCAAAAGAAGGCAATGTCATCTGCAGAAGCTAGAACTTCGATTAACCATGGTGCCCATGTTGTCCAGGTGGCTAGCGGTGAGCCATTTATATACACCATATACCATTGGCGGTACTCGGAGCTTAGAAAATTCAGCGTGTTTTCCTCATCAGTAGCGCGCTAGCGCGAAGGGCGCGAGCGTATACGGCTCACTTTACTAATGGTAGTGACAAAGCACTTCGGTAATCATATCTCACGCGTGTTATAACCACACTACGTGGTTATAAAACCCAGTGGCTGTACTACCATACCAAAGCAACAAAAGAACAGCGACACAAATATATCAGAGCATGCGAAGTGAAGGCTTCTTTGTTAAAGCTGCGTATAAGAGTGCTTCGGTCAAAATACAATAAAACTATGCTAAGCCGCCAACAAACACTGTCACAGTGAAAGCTGGAAGAGCGGGCTTTCAGAGCACTTTTAAACACTCTTCAAGTTAACTATCACGCACAATTGCAGGGTACCCACTACGCCGTTGTACAGTATAGGCAGGCATTCACCAGGTCGTTGTTCGCCATTCTTCGGAGAAGCGTGGTATACCTACCGCGTAATCGCAAGGAACTTCTTGCAACTTTTTTTGTGCTGTGCTTGACGAAGAAGAATTATGGCAGTATATTTTGTAACATCCCCCTATCCGCCACAGTGGGTATGCGCCACAGTTAATATGCGAACAAGATCAAGCTTTTGTACACGGTTGCAGCATTCGACGACCCACTCTGCGCACCATTCGCATCATAATTGCGACACCTGATTATCACTTTGCTGTTACAAAACGCTTTATTATGCTCATATCAACTCGATTCCTTTCCCCCCACCAAACCTGTCCAATGCAAGTTGGTAAATTAGTTCCAAGCACCGGCGTCGTTCAGAGGTAAAATACTAAGCTGGCACGCAGGGGGACCTGGATTCGAATCCCATTGTGTCATTGCCGAGTTTCTTTTTGTTCTTATTTCGTGCGATAGTGGTTACGTACACCGGCGGCGGTGGACAATTACGGCGCGCACGCGAACCGTGTTGAGATCTCATATAACAGCTTTCGCTGAAAAAAAAAGAGCCGTAATACAACACACGTGAAAGATATGCAAAACATACAAATGTATTAGCCTGACGACAGCAACGCCACATAGCTTGGCTATTTCATCGGTGTCCGCGAAGTGGAGCTGACTGAACTTTTCAATCCTTTAATACTTTCAAATATTGCTTTTAAAGTTCATAAACGAACTTTCTGAGTGGGTAAGGGCCACTTGAGCAGTATACGATCGTCGTCAGAAGCTGCAGTGCGTTGTTCGATCTCTTTTGTTTACAAATGATTCGTTTCTTGGCCAATCCAATCCCACAGAGTGTGCATCAGCCATAGACACGACAATCATCATCATCATCATCATCACAATCATCATCATTGTAGTCATCATCATCACCGTCATTGTGGTCGTCGTCATCGTCATTAACATCATGATGTGATGATGACAATAATCATCATCATTATCATCACCATCATCACAATCATCATCATCGTCGTCATCATCATCATCACCGTCATTGTGGTCGTCGTCATTAACATCATCATGTGATGATGACAATCATCATCATCATCATCATCATCATCATCACCATCATCACAATCATCATCATCATCGTGACCGTCATTTTGGTCGTCGTCGTCGTCGTTGTCGTCATTAGCATCATCATCATCTCGCAGGCTCGGTACCCGCCAATCACGAGTAGGCTGCAGCGTCGGGCAAGCGCAACACAGCCACGTTCGATATCCTAACCACCCGCAAATTCCTTCCAAGGAGAAGAAACCCGTCCATTTCGAGGCCGAATCTTTAACCCTGACCCGGCGATTCGAAACCCTCGACGACGGTCCCAGCTATGAGCAGCACCGTGCTTAATAAACCGGCCGCGGAGCCCAAGGAGACCTCGCCAACCCCCAAGCCCCAGCAGCCCCGGGCGACAGGGGAGGCGAGCGGCAACCCGGCCGTAACCGCTCTCAACAAGCTCGGCCTCTCGATCTTCCAACAGGTAACAATATCACCGTATTTACTCGAATGTAACGCGTTCTTTGAGACGATACAGTCTATCTCGGGATACCTGAACGCATATGTGTTGGTCTGTTTGTCTCTCTGTCTGCCTATCTGTCCAGCGATTAACCACCCGGCCAAAATTTAAACACCTGCTGAACGCCCGGCCATCTTGAAACTGCGGCTGGGCTTGTACTTGTGAACGTAGTCAATGAATAAGCAAATACTACGCATATCTGGTGCGCAACATCAATACGTATAAGGTGGTGTATTCCTTTACTATAAAATACATAGACACGTAATTCAAAAGACCTGTGTGTATCTCACGCTGCGCCAGAGTCCTTCAATGCTTGAAGGACTCTGGCGCAGCTTCAAAGCATTGAAGGACTCTGGCTGCGCCTAAAATGCGACGCTATATGCCCGAAAAAGATGGCCGGTCGAAGACTATCGTCTTTGAACGAAATTCGCCACGATGTGCGCAGACACGCGGCCATTTCTTTTTCAATTTTTTGCCACCTTAATTGAATCGACCCTCGCGTTACCATCGAATACCGAACTTGTTGTGTTGTGAGTTCGCTAGCATAGTTTCGGTTCGGTTATCGAAGTTGCTAGGTGGCGCCTCGCTCAGCAACGGCGATTACGGCTAGGTGGCCTTAGCCGCTGCCCGATCTAAAGGGTAAAGCCACATCCATCCAGCGATGAAGACACTTATAAGGCACTTTGTAAATAAAGTGCGTGAGCAGTGCAGTGACGAGCACTCCAAGTCGAGTAGTCATTCTACAGCGCTTCCGCATAGCTGGCGATGGTCCCTGCATGCCGGCCGCGTCGACCACCAGTCGCGTACTTCTGCTTCGCTGAGTCGCTTAGCCGCTACACAACAGAAATAATTTTATTTCTTTCTGGGCGTAATGTAGCCAGCCCTTGCTGGCCCAGCAACACCTTTTCCAAGTAGCCATAGAATGAGTTCACTAAAGAGGCTTATTGCCTCACGTATTCACGACCGCAAAAAATTTGGAATAAGCCCAAAAGATTTGTCACACGCTGTAATTGTATTCTATTTTCCCTCGTTCCGACGAAAGCACTGGAAGCCGAGCTGCGAGGGACCGCACAGGGAGAAGAAAATGCGTCACGCGCGCCTTGTGACCTTGAGAACTATTTCTTTTTTTCCCCCTTCGAATGTTCTGCTTTTCAGGGAGCTCGCGCGCGCACGCGTGGACAAGTCGCGGCCTCCCGCGGCAGCCCCAGTTACGACCGAGGGCGCCATGCTCAGGTCAGCCAATGGCTGATCTTATAGGCACGAGACGTAGTGCTCTTGAACGTGAAAAGTCATTTGTCGAGAAAAGAGAAAGAGATATTTATAGCTGACTTTGACAAATTATTGAAGATCACTGGCCTCGTGCTGCGCTATAATATATGAACGCGTGTTCTCAGGAACCTCTACTAACGATCGGAAGCGTTTTCTGGCCATGCCTAAAAAGTGTTGCAGAGCGCCTTTAACCTCGCCTCTTCTAGTTCACGGCGCGGCCGCTAGACGCGGGACTTTGTGAAAAACGTATTAGTTATTTCCCGCCAGTTTCTGTCTGAAATGAGGGCTGTTTCTACCATGATCCTTGATGGTAGAGCATGCTGAGAGCAAAATAAGACGCATTCGAGACACCACAGCACCAACTTTCAAAGCGCGAACGTCAAACGACAGTTTTATTACTCGCCGATACCACTAGTATATGTGCCAACAAAGGCATACGTCACGTGTGCATAGCTCTCACCATCAACGATAACCTACGCGCGTATACATCGCAAGCCTGAAAATACATGTATCGAGGGAATTTCTCCTATAGTGCTTAACCAAAAACGGTAATCAACTTACGCTACCACAAATTAACATGCTACCATACCAACAAGCCCAAATTGCCACCCTCAGCGAGCGTTGTTACCAATTTGAGCAGCACCCAATCTTTCAGTTTGGCAAAATTTCTCGGCGGCAAAAATTTTGTTCGGTGTCGCTCAAGGTCGCTTTCCGGTTTCTTTTCCACACACGTACGGCGACGCAGGCGGCGGAGCACCTGGACCACAACGTCCTCCTGTGCCCGGCTGCTGTGACGGCGTCCCTCCTGACGACGCTGGGGTGCGCCGAGGCCGAGACGCACCTCCAGTTCCTCGAGCTGATGGTCAAGGAAGGGGGCAAGCTGGAGCACCTGCAGGCGGCCGTGTTCGGCGTCTTCGACGCTTTAGAGAAGGACAAGGCCAACGCCGAGGCCGCCCTCATCTATAGGTACACTTGTTTTGAACGCGAAAGTGTTTTATCCCGCAATCCACCAAGGCTTCAGTGACGTATTTCCGTCACGGAAATGACGTCGAAAACGCGCACGATCAGAAGACAAAGGAACAGAGTTCTGTAATGGGAGTCAAACCCACGAACTCTGGGTCAGCGACAATAGATTCCAGGGCGCGCTATTCACTTCACCACGGGCACATGCTTTGAAGGCTTGACGCATTTTATATCTACCACTATCCTCTCAAAGCACTCTTGGTTAAGTGCTGTAACGCATCACGACTGTGTCATCCGCAATTAGTTCCCCCAATGCGTCATTTCTAAGCACCCCTCTCATTCGGCATGTTGGAAACAGAAAAGTGCAATTTCGCCAATTACGCTCTAAATAATAACAAACGTTGTCAACTCCAAAATGAGTATTTTAACGCCTGGGAATGCATCGAATATATTTTTAAGATCGCGACTTCAACAACACTTTCAGTTTCGATATTCGGAGGAATGATTCTCAGTGACATGTTATAATAGTGTGACGTCACAGGGAGACAGCAACTGGCGACGTGCTAGCGGCAGATTTGTAGTTTGCTCGTGGTGCACGTAAAAAACGATGAGCTAATTGTCGTACTAAGCGACGAAAACTTCAAAATAAATGTAAAACATTTTATACCTGGTGTCTGACTCCAGTGTCACGGTGCAGAGCGTTAACACTGCTTGCTGGGGAAACATACATCTTTACGATGTCTCAACATCACGAGTACTCCTTTAAAGGAGTTTTCCTTCATGAAAAAAAAGTTAAGGGTGGGAGGAGGGTCGCACTAACAGACACGAACAAAGGAAGAAAGACGACCAAAAAACCGCACTTTGTACGAGTATGTTGATGCACCTCCACTCCCCCTTCTTTTTAAAGGCGAAAGCCTTGGATGCCTTTTCAAACGCGAAAAGCGACATATATATATATATATATATATATATATATATATATATATATAATGTGTGTGTGTGTGTGTGTGTGTGTGTGGTGTGTGTGTGTGTGTGTGTGTGTGTGTGTGTGTGTGTGTGTGTGTGTGTGTGTGTCGTTATGGAAACCTAAACTATAGCCAGAGGAGAGCTGTCGCAGTAAATAGCTAGGGACATTGATGTTAGGTATCCGGCCTTTCATTTAGAACACGGAGGAAATGAAAACTTGTAAAGTGCCAAAAGAGAAAAACAGACCATCAATCAGTTGTGTACAGTTAAATAGACACTAAAGTCAAATAACAATTTACGTGAAAGTGAAAGCTCAATGAATGACAATGTCTGAAACGACAATATTATCAATAGCATGCCCTACTTGCCGAGTAATTAAGGCATGAGAGCACATGCACCGCACTAGGACATTCGCAAAATGATCCCGATGACGTGAAATGTACCACCTGTAAATAATTACAAGCAATCATACTAGCTGCACTAAATGAAGAATTTTTCGTGCATCCAGAGACGTAATAAAATGCTGCTTGTTCGTTTCTATTTGATTCATGAGAAAATGAACCGCCGGACGTTACTATGGCGAATGGCGCGAGTGGTTCAAGAGTTCAATTTTCGCCTGGTTGATCTGAACAGGCGGTGCCATCTAGCGGGGCCCGGTTGAACCAAGCACGTCTGCCATCATGGAGGCCACGACAGGAAATTGTTTAAAGGCCGTTGTTGCTCATGTGGCTCCTTCCGTTTTCGTTCTGCTGCTACTATAGTCTCGGCGGCCGCGAAGTAAAGCCGGGCAACATTGTACGCGGCAACAGTGACGTGAGACTTTCTGCTTGAGGCGGATAACTTGAAGCGCGCTAACCCGATGCGGATCACTAAAACGCAATTTTACTTTAAAATGGACACTTCCTTGGCCCAAAAGAAACACTACCACGTTTCTAGACCACTATTTCAACAATCAACGTCGCCTTAATAGTTGCTTAGAAGTGTGGCAGCTTGGGCTTCAGTGTCCCTTTAAACCTGAATATGACGAAAGTGGTAAAACAGGCAATTTACTTCATATAGTCGCCAAAAAACTTGTGCTACTGCTACTACAACTACTACTACTTTCTCTCTCTTTCTCTTATTTTTTTGCGTGGTAAGAAACAGAAGAGTGTTCGAGTAAAAACACATTACAAACATAAGGTAAATTCAATTCCCCCCTTTTTGTTTTGAACCCGAGAATTGGCGACGACGGCTCGATGGTGCGCCGGCAAATAAATGTGCTTCACAGCGGACGAACGTCACGCATGAACCCGAAATAAATGCAGTTCAGACGCACTATATTTATCAGTAAATAGACATTCGCAAAAACCGCGTGCAACTGAACTATAAGACGACTATAGACCCAGCAGAAATTTCAAATTCATCGCGTCGATCTTGCTCCGGGTCAGCACTGCCGCTACGTTATACAATCAAATCACGGATAAGACGCTTCGTTATACTGAGGCTAAGAGCCCCGCCACGGCGGTCTTTGTGGTTATGGCACTGGAGACCACCAGGAACACATGGAGATCGAATCCTCCATACGCACAGAATGTTCTATATGGTTAAGTGTTTGACGCGACTGACGGCAGAATTGAGAAGGCAGTCTTGGATTTCGCTCAAGGCCGGTGAAGCACTGTCAGTTCTATTTTCGGGGACAATTTCGGTATTTAGAAGTTATAACACGAAGTTGTGTTCGCCCACAATAATAGAGTCTTTTCTATATATCACCAGTTTTGAATTGAAACTTTACCGGTGCTCTACCTACTGACAGTCTATTTTAAAAGCTTCTGTTACATTAGTGTAAACATTATCGGCAGAAAAGATCGATTATGTGTGGGAAATAAGGGCGTATATACATTACTTCTCATCGCTGGTTTGTTGTTGAGTAGAGCGATACGGATGACAGCACTTTAGTTATCTGCAGGATTATCGACAAGGTTACGGTACACTTAATTAATATACGGAACATCGATACCCGTGTAACTTTAAACATTTCAGTGTCTCTATTGTATATGTATCCCTGGAAGTGTATTCCGGGATACGTTTATTCATCTTTTTGCAAAACTATCTTCGTGAAATCCCGTTATGTCGTCTATAAATATTTTTCAGTACTTGTATTTTCAGGCTTTCAGCACGTGTATTTTGATATTTGTACTTTCAGAATACTTTGATGAGTGTCTCTGCCCAGTTCTGAATCATGTGCATAGACGCGTTCCATTGTGCTGGAGATACACAGGAACAGCATTATGATGAGGCTCATGTGAAAAACAGCTTGCTCTGTTCCAATGGTTATTCTATGCGACACTCACAAGAGAGAGAAAAACACGAGAATTATTTCGTCTGTCTCTCGACGCACCTGCGCTTGAACAGAGAACAACAACAAAAAAAAAGCTCAGCCAAACGATGTAGAAGTCTGGGTTTGTGTTCACACATATAGTTTTGAAAGCGTGTTTTTGCGTTAATTAAAATGGTTTGATTCATTTTTTCAATTGTTTATGAGTCTGTCTCTCTCTCTCTCTCTCTCTCTCTCTCTCTCTCTCTCTCTCTCTGCGTCAACGGCATTGGCTGTGCAGAGCCGCATCCATTCTGTATGGATAGCCACGCACAGTTCCAAGAACTTTCTCACTGACACGCTTGTGCCTAAAATCTCACGTCTTGGAGCTTCCAAGACCAAAACTATATATTCTCTTTTTGTTGACTCAGTGTACAATTTAGGCAATAAGGAATCCAGGACCAACGTTAAACATATCGCACACGTCATTTGAAAGTGCGGCAAACAAGCGCCCACTGCGGCGCGCTTGAGGATAAAAGCGCCGCAGCGCCGCCCAGTGGTTTCCGTGCAAACGGCCACCCCTGGCGGACCACTCTCGTCCCACTGCCCCTATCTAGTTCACTATAATACGGGTAAACTGGAGAGATATACTGAAAAACGCCACCTTCTTCGGCCTGCGGTGGACTAAACCTGACTCATGATGATGATGATGATGATGATGATGACGATGCAAACGCAGGATGTTCGTGAGCCGACACCTCGAATTGAGCGCGGAATGCGAAGAGATGCTGAAGACGCAGCTGCGGTGCCGCGCCGACCGGGTGTCCTTCCGCTCGAGCACCCCCGACGACATAGCGTACGCCGTGAACGGGTCCTTCGCCGACGGCAGTCCGCTCATCGGAGAGGTGCTCGCTCCGCAGGCCGTCGACACCACCGCCAGCCTGCTGGTCGCCTCGGCATTCCACTACAGGGTACGTTTCACAGAAGGTCTATAGACCTTTTGATCGGTGAGAACAAACGCCGCCATGCTGGGCTTCGCACAGAACTACAGAAATCGACCTGACACAGAGATGACAGTGCATTTTTTTTTCAGTGTTCATATGTCTTTTTAACGAGGATTATGCCGGCGTCCATAGAGCCGTTCGTGAAAAGGCCTATGTACCTTTTTTAGGTCTACACACCTTTTCACAGCAGGCTCTCTGGGCGCCGCCAAAGTCGGCTTTAGGCTGTGGGAGATAGACCTGAGCTCGCAAGAACTGCACTGCCGAGGCGTCAATTTTTCGCGCTAAACTTCACCGTCCAGAAAGGTGGTCTTTCTCATGTGAACTGAGGAGCACGGCGCTGCCATTTCGGCACCGCCCCCTTGTGCGTACATTGGTAATATACAGTACCGGGAATGCACCTTTGCATCGAATGCTGCCTGGATTCCGCGCCGCAATTCCCTCAGTGCTGTTGCAAATATGCGCGGGTCTCCAATCATGCATTGCCGAGGCAGCGATGTCAGCGTGTGTTGACTTTCGGATACTTTCGTGTAGCCTTCCACAAAAAAGAAAAAAAAAAACGTTCCTTCTCTCTGAAGAGAAGGAAGCCTCCTTTCGGTACTGTGACACTGAAGTACAAATGCTGACGTCACTGCCAGGGAAGGGGCGGAGGTCATAAAATTTCAGTAGCAAGCATGCCTTAATCGGTGTGCTCTTCTTTCAGCCCCTGCGTGTTGCTCTATCCATTCATCGTAACATGCACAAAAAAGAAAAAAAAAATTCAGTTTAGATTTTGTAAACCTAGTTATCACGAGCATAAAGTACGCTTAGCTTGATTTCGCAAACAGTATACCGTCCACACAGGTGGCGACTGCAACAGCTTCGACCTTGGCACGCTTCCAAGCTTGGTATGTGCTTCTCTATAGCCTACAAATCTGGCCTCCTCCGGTGTTTCGAAAGCTGCCCTACCTTTGCTTGAGATATCGCAGCCTGCCCTCTAGCTCCATCTACTTGATGATTGGATTCGGCCTGTTGCTTGCGCTGAAGCGCGCATAGATGGCCCAGCCGAGGCCCCATCCATAGCGTGAGCGAGCGACAAAGCGGTAGAAAAGCAGCCGTTAAACTTGAGCATAGTTAGCATCCACGCGAAAATTCGCACGAATAGTTATTGCGCGGCGAGGTTACTGTGCCTCGAGTGCTCTGGGAGAACGGGTCATTGGGCCCGACGTTCAGCAAGAAAGAGTGGGACACGCTCCTGCCAAGCCCCCTCTCCAAATACCAAATCTTGGCTGTGATCGGGCACGCGGACGCTAATTCCTCTCGCTCCCGTCGTGAGATTAGACATGTGCGCGTTTTGTCGCGTTTTGCCAGACCAAATAAAAGTTTAGTCACTCACAGTCACGTGGTCCCGCAGCCGCGGAAACTCCGAGCGACCACTCCCGCGACGACTCTCCGGTAACGTATCACGTGGCGTGACTAGGAGCGAGCGAGGCGCCGGGACGAAAAGGCAGCAGCTGCTATGGCTGTAGCGTCCGAGCTGGCAGAGAGCCAAGAGGGTTTGAAGTCTCGGATATGCGCTGTTTTGGAAATAATACCGACGAAGAAGACGCAGAGATGAAAATAATTATAGACGAGACAAAGCGCCTACTTCTGTCTCGTCTTGTCTACTTCTGTCCGCATTTGCGCCTTCTCAGTCGGTATATTTTAAAACAGCGCATATCCAAGATTTCAACGTCAAGCAACTATACCCAGTCGTTGCTTTATCAAGAGAGCAACATGATATTAGCTCGCATCTATGCACTCATGCGTCTTTTCTTTTGTCGAGGCTTCCCGGATGTGCCTTGCGTTCCGCATCGGCGACTCAAGGTCATGGCGACGCGATGAATGACCTTGAAAGACACGGAGCCAGTAAGAGCTTTCGTTCCACACCAACTCCGCAGGGCCTTCGGGAGCCGCCGTTCACGTGCAGCCCGGAGGAACTGTCCTTCAAGCCGACGGCGACCACGCAGGTGTCGCTGGAGTTCCAACAGGGTGCGGGCTCCTTCATGTACGGCGAAATCGGGAACACCGAGGCGACCAAGGTGCTCGAGTTGCCGTACCGCGGGGGCGCCGTGTCCCTGCTCCTTCTGTTGCCGGACAGGGCTCGACTTCTGAAGGACCTGATAGTTCAGCTCACGCCGGCCTTCCTATCGAGGGTCGCCGGCTGCCTCAAACCGAAGAGAGTGCGCGTCGAGATGCCACATGCCAAGATCGAGGCCAGGTACGACGAAAGAAGTTTTCTTGGGCCACATGTCGCATAAAAGGTGTAGGATAAAGCATATCGGGGCGGACCACAAAAAAGGCAAGAGAAGCAGCGTCGTTGCCTAGCAACTGTCGGGTATAGTGCCTGTGCTCGTCTCGATCGTCTCTTATTTATGGGTCCATCCTGCGCGTTTTGCGATAAAATATGCACCTTTACAGATCCGACGCATATATCTTCGATATTTTTGGAATCCCCTTTTTCAAACGGTGCGGCGACGAATTCCCCATGCATGCGTGTCACTATATACTGGATGCTTCACTGAATGTGTCAGATAACTTCCGCGGAATCCCTCCGCGTGGTAGAAAGTCACGAACGGTAATACTGCAGCGTGCAACCGTAAGTACCACAAAGAGAGACAAAATCTATGCGGATTACGTATAAAAACTTTTTTATTCACCCTCCTTTGGTGTATACGAACCGGGCGCCAAAACAGAATCGTACAGAGTCCGGTCAAATGGTGATCATAGGGAGAGGCCTTTGCCGTACGTGAAGTGGATACGAAACGGACCGATGATCGTAATGACGAATGGTCACGGTCCGCGTCACCCTCTCGAGCTGCTGGCTATATAGCGCTAATGTTTTCTAGAATAGGTAGCACATACGATCGCGCAAACGTGTGCATGTGTCCGATTTTCCGGGAAAACATTTGGGGCAACACGTCCGCAAATACGTCGCACTACCACCAAAAATTCACACATGCAGCCGTAAATGAGCATATGCTTTGCTACAGCAAAGCTCCCATCGTTCGAATGATCTCTTCGCTGCCAGACAGCGTTACCAACACGACCGCTCAAGTTTACAGCTGCGGTGCTCCACCCAAAAACCTAGAAATTTAGAGAAAAAAATAAATTGCCCCATAGTTACACCCGCAGCTTCGGTTCTCCCGAGTTTCAGCCTGCGATTATATACCGCTTCGTCCACGACCCCGGCAATACGCCATCTGTAGGTGTATCTGGGAACCAGGAGCGCGACAGCGCAGGACTCTCGTCCTGTCGTCGGGTACATTCCTATAACAACTCCACTGTTAAACACTTTCATAAGGGCATACGGCAAACACGAAGGCGACGGCCCATACGGTTTCGTTGCAACGTCACTTCCTGCAGGTACACGCTGAACACGACGCTGATCCGCGCGGGCGTCAAGCAGGCGTTCATGCCGAGCGCCGACTTCACCCACCTGGTACCCAACGGTGGAGTGCGTCTCGGCGACCTGCTGCACAAGGCCACCCTGGTGCTGGACGAAGGCAGGCCCGCGGCCACCGACAAGGAACAGCAGGACGCGGTGGCCACGTCGGCCGCCACGCTCGGACCGGACGACGTCGAGTTCGAGCTGACGCGCCCGTTCATCTTCGTGTTGCGTAACACCAGCGACGGCTGCATCCTGCTCCTCGGCGTCGTCAGGGACCTCAAGAAGATGCAGTCGCAGCCCGCGACCGACGGCCCTGTTGGGGTCGGCGTCCAGTAAAACGAGCGTTTTTCTCCTCAGACACGTTCTTGTAGATGCCACCTGGATACTCTCCTTCGACTGTAGCTATTTCGCCTGGTCGCCACTGTTGACAGTGTGCGCATTGTACCATTTAGTAGACTACGAGTACGTTGATGCACGTGCAGTCCTGTCCAATGTTAATGGGAGCGGTCAGCCACTCGTAAAAGCAATAAGAAAAATGAAACAATTTTGTACCCTTATAAGTAAAGTGCCCTCGATAAAACCACACGTACAAACCTTTACTCATAAATGATTCATTTTTTTTAGTTTTGAGCCGTTTCTTGGCGACGACATGATAGTTCACTGGCCTGTTGCGCATTTTTACGAATGCATTAATTCATTGCAATCCTATCTACTACAGGCGGAACGAGGAGGTAAGTTGTATGGGTTCTTTGGTCCACCTCCTAGCTAACCTGCTAAATAATATACTAGTACCTTGCGCCTCAACTTATACGGCCCAGCGTAGCCAATCCTATTCAAGCGACACCGTTCGGCGGTCTGTGCGAGAAAAAGGCAGTTTTTTGGTACAATTCTTGGTGATGCTCTAACGGCCAAATGGTGCGTATCCCTGGGCTATGGAGACGTCCTCGGCCCAGTTGGAGTGCCCAGAATAGCTTGCTCAGAGCTGTTTACTCTGGTAAAGTTCTGGCAAAGAGGAACAGCTCTGGGCAAGCTATAAATTCTATAGGAGATTGCCCAGGATAGCTTTTCCTCTGGTGAAATTTTGGGGGATTGCGCAGAATAGCCTGCCCAGAACTGTTCCTCAGGTAAAGTTCCGAAGGATTGCCTAGAATAGCCTGTCCAGAGCTGTTCCTCAGGTAGAGTTCCGTTTTGTGGATCTCTGCATAGCACAGTATTCCACTCCTGGCGACCCCATCTGACAGCATTTGGCAAATCCAACAGGATGCGAGTCATAGGTGTACGCATTTCCTCGCATAGAGACGTCCGAATACACTGAACCTGGTAAACAGTGGCGTGTAAGCCACCGGGTTCGGCTTTGTTTAAAGCAGTCGACATACGGGCCTTCTCGTGCTGCTGCCTAGTGCATTTATGACTTTTCTCGCTAAGCTTCTTGTTCTTGGGGCATGTCCCTACACTGGAGGTGTAGCTGTGCAACGTACCTACTACACGCTTACCGCAACTTTCAGGAAGTAGAGAGGCCACCACTATGCCACTATGGCACGAGTCATTCTGCTGATAACCTTGGTATCCACTGTTGCGTGCTGCGAAGAAGGCTCGTTGACAGGCGGACCGCGAAGTGAGAGCCCGCGAAAAAGAGGCGACACGAAGGCGGGGCCTGTATCGATATTGCCTTCTCCAACTTTGAACTGCAACCGCTAGTTCAATGTCCCCTGGCCACATACTCCATGAACCACAAGATTGTAAATCTTCAAAGGAAAACAAGTCTCACAGCTTTGTAATCAGTAATGTACTATAAAATTGCACCGGTATGTGAATGATTACATTTCGGGCATATATAGGTGTATATGCAATCTTTATATGAGGAGGGCCGCATCATAGTGCGACCACTTGTGAAACCTGAACTGTATGCGGTGTGTGTGTTATGTGCCAAGTGTATCTCCTCCTCTCTCTCTCTCTCTCGTTTTCTTCATTCCCCTCTCCCCCGTGTAGGGTAGCAAACTGGACTTAGTCTAGTTAAGCTCCCTACCTTTCTGATATTTCTGTATCTCTCTTAGGACTTGTACGGAGAATTCACGGGTTTTCCCGGTCAGTTCCGAGCAAGCTCCTCCGTCATCGTTTACTTCTTGGATGGACATGGATGGAGGAACTTTATTTGTAGTCCAGAGAAACGCGGCTAGCGTGCAGTGGAGATGGCGGTATTTTTTGTACTCTACATTTTAGCGCACCTTCTGTACAGAAGAGAAAGTGCGCTAGTCAGCAGTCTATGAAGGGCAACCGAAAATTGCTATTTTTTATTTTATATCGGGAAAGGTCTGTTATCCCTCTCGCACGCACTAAACACTTATCGAGAAATTCTAGAAACACTTATCGATAAGTGTTAGTGAATGGCGTAGCCAGCGCATAGAGGGGGAGGGGTTCTATTACACCCCTTCCCCCACAAATACGCTACTGGAGCTGGTTTACGCACGAATAATCGACAACTAGGTTTACTCTCTCAAGGCGCACGCCTCTTGAAGCTTGCAGCACGCAATATAAGTTTTAGTTCGGCATCCATAGCAGCTATGCGGTCGCGCATTCGATGACATGTTGACGAACGCTCGTCAACAAATGCTTAGAGAAACGACCTTCTTTTTCTTACAACACCTCGTTTTTTGTTTGAGTGTGTGTGGAAGGGAAATTCCCTTGAGTGGGCCGGTGCCAATTACGGGGCTTCATTATAGTACACAAAGGGGAAATCTGGCGCTGGTATCCATGGAAGCTGCAAAGCATGGCACCTCAATCATCATGATGGTACATAGATTTGCTGAAGTTCTTTCGGCTCTGTGTGGTCCGGAGCCGCTTTGTAGCTAGGCCAAGTTCAGCTAAATGCTCGGCAATCCTAGTCCCGTCGCGATCGAGTCAATGCGGAGGCCTATAGCCCCGGCCATTTTCGACCGAACAATTCGAATCGGCTGACGAGGTTGACAACCAGTGTTACGTTTGGCCCGGCGATTCGTCTGGGCAGACGCCATTGTGCATAAGCCGGTCTAATGGGGAGGCTCTCAGCCCCTTCGGCGCCTAGTCTGCCAGACGCTGTTGAAGATTTCGGCAAATAACCAGACCATGCAGCGTGCAAAGGCGAGTTCCTGACTTTCAACTCCGGACCCTTTCGTCGTCCCTTCGAGCAGCAGCGGTGACTGATAGCCTCGGCGACTCATCTGGCGACCGGGAAGCTGTTGTGACCGGTGCCAGAGCTGACAGGGAAGCGGCGCTCTTTTAATCTTCAATCGCGTAGCCGACTGGCCGGCTGCCTATGCTCG
Source organism: Rhipicephalus microplus (assembly GCF_013339725.1). NCBI lineage: Eukaryota > Metazoa > Arthropoda > Arachnida > Ixodida > Ixodidae > Rhipicephalus > Rhipicephalus microplus. Next base: position 83,287,182 of record NC_051168.1, read on the forward strand.
TCAGGAATTGTCCGTGCTAGCCGGAGGATGAGACGTCGTGTCGCCACGAGCCGTAAACCATTCCAGAGAGGACAACAAAGACAGCATCTTCCTTGGAAGAGACCGTGGCGGCCACCGCAAATCGCCCCGCTAATTAAGCGAACAAATGGGCGGACCCTTTGATGTATGCTGTCAGGATCTTGGGACCTCTCAACTAGCGGCACACACACGACGAGAAAGAGCCCTGCTGGCGCCACCTTGCAGTGCAGTGATCACGACTCAATATTGGACGTGCACGTGGGCCGTGCAAGCTCGTCCCCCTCACCTGTTGTGTGTGTGTGATTGGTGTTCCACTCGGAGAGGAGGAGCCCGACAGGGCTTAAAACGACGCCGCGTAGTGCTGGACGTCGCTCTGAACCATGTAACGGTTCAACCACCACGCTCGTGGTTTGTGAAACCACTAACCTTTCTTTGCTGTAAATATGTGTTAATAGTGCCATAAACCTGTTTGTTTTCGTATCCTCTTTTTGTCAGCATTCATTTCCTCCACGCGGTTACACCACGCTACCACAAGAGACCGGGTAGACCTCCAGTCGCAACAACTTCCTCCTTGCGATCCCCCCCCCCCCCCGACCCATAACAACTGGTGGCAGCGGTGGGATGCCATCAGCGACCTTCCTGTGACCGCAACACCAGCCATTCTTTTCTCCGAAACGAAAACCATAACAACTACAAACAAAGCCGCAAACGCAAAGGCGAGACAAACAGATGTACTACCCATCGATGGCCGAACCATAATCCTTCTAATAAATATTGTACGCAACACTACGATGCCAGTTAGGCCAGAAAGATCATCATCACCACCCGCACTGCGCGTTCGGGCCACGTTCTGGGAATACGCAGCGTCATCGACAAGAAGACGGTGCACGTTGCGGCAAGCAGTACGAGGCTCGCGGTCGAAACGGATAAATCGAGAGGCGCGTCGTCTCCGGGCCCAAAACCACAGTCCTATCCCGCCGTCTCGCGATCAACCGTCGCGATCGAGTCGACATCGTGGACGTGAGGCAGCTGCACAACCAGCCAGCCGGTGAGTGCACAGTTTACGTGTACTTCCCTCCGCATGTAGACCCTTTTTGCTGGCAGGAGGCATCCTTCCATTCTGTTGTTGCACGAGAGTACAAAAGCCGACGTCACAGCCTACGGCAGTGCTATTTCGGGGGGCTTATACGCTTTTAACAGCAGCCCGGAGTGGATTATGGCGGCGCCCAAAAAAGCCTTCGTTGACGAGGTGCATATAGGTCGCGCGAAGAGAGGATGTCGCTGAAGCTATTCACCGCAAAAATTTGGCTATCTCACGGGTGTAGAAAGCGCAGAACAAGAAGAGAGAGAGATACACGTGAACAGGATGAGCACTACAGCTGAAGCTATCTTTTTGACCAGTGGTCTCACCACTACGCCTTTAATAATCCGTTTCCATTAGCACAGATGGCGTCCTCTTCGAACCCGACTGCCCCGGATGAGAAGTCCCAGGACCCTCGGGCGCCGCCGGCGCCTACGTCTTCATCGACGGCCTCTCCGCCCATACCGCAGCCGCCACCGGAAGGTAAACGACGGCTGGCCGCCAATATCAGCCCGACGCCATCGGTCAATTCCCTGAAGGACGGCAAGGAGCAGGAGGCAACGTCGACCACAGCGCCAGCGGCAGCAGCGGAAGGTAAGTCTATAGCAAATTAGTGCGACACGAAGGAAGAAAGAAGAAAAGAAAAACTAAGAGGGAAACCAAAAAAGGGTTAAAACAGCTTGAGCTCAGAGCGCTGACCCCCTGGTAGCACAGTAGAGTGTAGCTAAGTATATCCCAATAAACGAAATATATATGTTTCCAAAATGTAGTCCAAATTAGAATACAGGCCAATGATGGTGGCGGTTTGGGCTTGTTGGTATGGCAGCATGATAATATATGGTAGCGCCGACAAAGGACACCGAAAAGAGAAGGCACACCCTGTGTTGTCCTGAATGTGCTTTATCTTGTCCGTGTCCTTTGTCTGCGCTGCCATATATTATCATGCTACAATACAGGCGTAGAAGAACAAATCGTAGTCGTCATATCACAACACTAATCGGAGTTGTTTCGTTATAAACTGGATATGTTAATGTCATGTTCCATTGCTGCGCGGTTCAGAAAAGTTAAAAGCTGAAGTTTTAACGTAACGATTTCCGCGATACGTTATATATACTTCAACATGTACCGCACTTCAGGTTGACGTACAGTAAACCACAAATGTTTACAGTACAGTAAACCACAAATCACGCAAGTGCGTGGCCAAGGGCACTTCGAGACCTCTTCGCTACGTAAGCGGCAAGTTATAAGCAGCAGCGCTCGTACGCTCAAAACGCAGTCCATCCCTTAATTGAAGCTCTTTTCCTACTGGCCACTAATATTGCTCACCTATCCCTTTTTTAACGCGACGCTTACTTTTGCAGCCGTGGCGTACCGAGAAGAGTCTATGAGTCTAGCTGTTATCGATCACAATCTTTCTCGCGAAGCGATATCGACTCAACGGCACACCGACGCACGCCGTGGAAGTTCCGTCTCTTCAATTAAAGTAGAAGTGTAACGTTCACGCGGCATATGAGCGTTCTTCGTGAAAACAACGAACCAGTAATGTTCTGTGCAGCAGTACGGCATCACGCGCTGGACATTGTAACGAGTAAGTGTGGTTAAGGCCTAACCACCCGAGGGTCCGCCTTTGCGGTGCAGTCGTTACCGTGTTTGGGTGCTCGGCGGCGAATGTTGATGACGGGATAATGGCAACCGGCTTTGCAACTGGGCCTGCAGTGCTTTCGGTGCATTAGTGCTAAAGGCCTGACCCCCAAGTCCGCGTTGCAGCCCGTCAGCGCTTGCCTTTTCAACGTTCCCTCCCAGTGTAGAGTGAGGGGAGCGCAGCTTTTCGTAGACGCGTACCCTCTCTCTATATGTGGAGAGGGCGCGGCGCTGCGTCAGAGAGACAACGCACTGCAGCGAGTGACAATGACGTAACAACACCACGTGTATATAAATCTTCTCGGTCTAAAATGATGCATGCACGCGTGCGCGCGCAGCAGCAGCGCACCCTTCTCCTCCTCGTTCAGCCGAGCTGCAGCCCGTGCAGGACTGCGGTCGGCTGCTGAACCGGCTAGCGGTGTCCCTGCTGTCCTTCATGCTGGACGTGCCGTCTCGCCTCCAGTGGAACGTCCTCGTGTCGCCCATCTCGCTCGTCAGCACTCTGGCCTCGCTCGTCGCCGGCTGCGAGGGACTCACCAAGAAGGACATCTGCGACCTGCTGCGCCTCAATCCGCCAGAGGTCGAGGCCATCGTCGACAGATTCAAGGTTGTTAAAGTGCCGCTTTTAACGGCGAAGGTGTTTTAGTTCGGCTTAAAATGTCGTGAGCCGAAACTATTATGGCCCTGCAGCGGCAACGCACATACCTTAGTCATCTTGTGCATCTTCTGTTTCACTGCGGGAATGCGTAGGTCAATTTTTCCACCATGACCCGCAATGACTCTGATGCGTGGGAGAACGAGTACAGAGCGATAGAAAAAAAAGAGATACGGAAAAAAAGAAAGAGCTGAATCATCGCCACAAAAAATTCTTCAACAGGCGGGATTCGAACCCCGGTACCCTCGATCCGGAGGCGAGCGTCTATAGTTACTCGTCCATCCAGACATACTAGCAGAGAACGGCATAGCCTTGTATGATGTAGTGTAGCAAGGCGGTGGGAAAGGAGAGTGATCGTGAGAAGAAGAGAAAAAAAAGGGAGAGATCTAGTGTAAAGCATAGCCCAGATATAACAGATGAGAAATAGGGAGAACCCCCCCCCCCCACACACACACACGAGAAAAAAAAAAGAAAGGCAAGGAAGACCAATGAAAGAGTTCGAAAGATGTTGACAGAAAGAAAGGGATAACATACGAAAAAACAGACACGAGAAAGAGATAAAGATAAATATTTATATAAAGACAGACAAATAAATACATAAAGAAACACATTGATAAAGACAGAAATACAGCAAGAAAGAAGACTTGAGATACTCAGCAAAACAGTAAAATTCGGTATTGATTGATTGATTTGTGGGGTTTAACGTCCCAAAACCACTATATGATTATGAGAGACGCCGTAGTGGAGGGCTCCGGAAATTTTGACCACCTGGGGTTCTTTAACGTGCACCCAAATCTGAGTACACGGGCCTACAACATCTCCGCCTCCATCGGAAATGCAGCCGCCGCAGCCGGGAATCGAACCCGCGACCTGCGGGTCAGCAGCCGAGTACCTTAGCCACTAGACCACCGCGGCGGGGCTAAAATTCGGTATTGCATCCATGGATGCCCATCAGCTCAGCTCTGTGTTTAGCATCACGCTTTTAGTGCAAACTTCACTAGTCCTTTTTTTTAGCTTGAGAGCCTTATCGTATCCTGTCCTTCAAAGGGGTAGTACAGAGGCACATCAAATCACTTTAGATACGCGCACTCTTATTTGAGAATGACATAGTCAAAATTTGGCTGCCATGAGTTAATTACTAAAAGATTAAATATGCTTAAGTATCGTGACTAGAATATCGCGTACGAACCACAGCACGCGAGTATCGGTGCGACATCACCTATTTGAAGTCTCCTTGCGTATGCCACATCGGTTCAGTGAAATATTCTGAGACTCGCTGTACTAACCTTTTTGTATTAAAATCACTCATCTTTTCCGACAGACGATTGCATGGGACCTAGCAGACGTCGTCAAAAGCTATGACGTCACGACGAGCTAGTGCGAGAACTTGAAGGCGGCAGCGCCACCTGTGCTTTCTTCTTGCGCGTGTTATTTTTGGCTTACCCAGCGCCCAGTCACGGCAATCGAGTGTAGAGTTCTCGGTATTTAGAAAACCGTAACCTACTAACACCTGGAAAATCGTTTTTATATGTATTTTTTCAAGGGAGGCAGGTTGTGCTGGCCACCTTGCACGCATAAAACAAAACAAAACAGAACAAGAAAGTCGGCTGACAGGATGTATGCATCACAGTTGCTTCTTCTGCGGCCATTATTCATAACATCCTGAATAAATAACCACGACTGAACACACGAGCGTCACTGACGCACGCTACGCAGTTCAGCATACGACTGCAAGGTCAGCTATGCATCATAGCAAACCAGTAGCGTTTCTTTTTCTTCTTCGAAATGAGAAGAAGGATTCAACCATACGTTACGCATGTTCGTGTGTGCGTTTGTATGCGTGTGTCTATACATACAAATTTGAAACTGGTGATAAGTGACAATTATGTTTGGGGTATGATAGCACAAAGGCCGCCGGCTGATGCAGGCCTACGTCGCGGTATGCACGATTTTTATTTTAAAAGCCTGCTCGTGCTTAGTTAAAAAACAAACAAAAGACATTAGCTACAATTAGCAAAGAGTAAACCGGGCGGGGCAATCGCCTGCAAATTATGCAAGGCTAGATCCGCCAGCTACCTACAACATCCTAATTCTAACGGATTTCAGTTAGGTGGCGGGGGCGAAACCCCCGCAACCTTTCTCTCTGTACCAGTATATTGTTGCGAGAGATAAAACGAGGGTATAGCGTAGAAGCAGGACAAGCGCACCGCTTGTCCTGTTTGTATACGTCCCTCGTTTAATCTCTTGCCCCGCCTTGATGCGCGACTGTTCCGCTGCTGTCTGATTGAAGTGTTCTCGTGTATTATTCTGTAAGCGGACACCGGCCAATTGGTCTACAATTCTTTTGTACGGATATTTAATTGTTGACCGAAATTAGTACTGACATGCTGTCACTTGTTGATCAATATAAATACAAAGTCATTTAATACGGCAGGACTCGTGATCGTCACGAGATAATAATAATAATAATAATAATAATAATAATAATAATAATAATAATAATAATAATAATATCTGGAGTACCGAAACCACGATATATGATTACAAGGTACGCTGTATTAAAGAAATCCGGAAATTTCAGCCATCTAGTGTTCTCTTAGTCAACTGAGATCGCGCAGTATACACGGAGTCTCCACCGACATGCGACTACCGCGGCGGCGGAATCGAACCCGCGACCTCCGAGTCGGCAAGGGAACAGCGTAGCAGCTGATCCGACGCGGCTTCCTGTAACGGAGTTTCTGACACGCGAAACTCGGCAGTAATAATTACCACGGGGTAATCACCACCGATCGGACTGGCGCAGACGGAATCGGCGGAGCACACGTTCTACGTGGCCAACCGGATGTTCCTGCAGTCCAACTGCCCGCTGCTGGCCACCTTCCGGTCGCTAATCGAGACCAAGTACATGACCACCGCGCAGAACGTCGACTTCGAGGTAGGCGCGCGCACTCTATAGGGAGTTTCGGAATACCGTTTGCGGGTGTTGCGGGCGCCATATGAGTTTTAGAATAGCGTTTGCCCTGCTGCAAACCGCAACGCACGATCGCAGCGACATCGTAGCCTCGACGAAACCAGCGTTTGCGGGCCACATGCGGGCCGCTATCACCGCACGCTATTTAGGATTTGCTGCGTGCGGTCCGCGAACGCCGACTCGCGTTACGACGCATGCGCAGTGGCAGCGACCGCACCGCAAAGGCTCGCGGGACGCTATTCTAGAACTACCTATTATTACACCGTTAACGGCATTCTCTCGTCACACTGGCTGAAGTTGGCGCATGCTATAGCATGCGCCAACTTATATACCGAAAAAGGAAATAATCGTCGCAACAACAGCCCCCCCCCCTTTCCAAAGAAAAAAAAAGCAGCTCGAATTTAGCGAAGATGACTAAATTTTTTCATTCCTGAATTCCCAAAAATACTTTTAACTATAATAGATACGTTACTAAATGTTAAAAGTTACTTCAATTACTTTGTACAGCGAAATTTATAGTGCAAGCACAAGTACGAACGAAAGCACATTTATTTTATTTTAACATCGTCTCCGAGATAGTCTCCATTTGTTTGAATGCGCGTTTTCCAGCGCATGATTAACCTTTCTTGTTGATTCCCCAGAACGTGAGTTCCACATCAGCACTCAGCTATACACTCCAAGCCGTCGAGAAACGCGCTGTTGGTGAACGCGATGACCAATGAACTAACTATATTCGTCAGAAACAGCACTTTTCTCTCCCTTTTGACGCAACATGTGCAGAGCCCGGACCAGACGTACGTGCGCGCCATCAACGAGTGGTGCAGCAACGCGACCAACGGCAAGGTTCCCGCCGTGGTGACGCGCAAGACGTTCGCCGGCAGCTCCTCGATGCTGCTCGTGAGCGCCGTCTACTTCCGGGGCCTCTGGAAGGACCGGTTCGACGCGAACGCCACGCACATGATGAAGTTCCACGTGTCGCGCGCCGACACCCTGGACGTGCGCATGATGACGCGCACGGGCCGCTTCGCCTACGCCGAGGTGCCCTCGCTGCGCATCAGGCTGCTCGAGCTGCCCTACCGGGCGGGAAAGCTCGCCATGGTGCTGGTACGTGGCGGGCCATTTCGGGACGGTGGTCCTGTCACGCGTGTATGAGTGGTGGGAAATAACAAAGCACTTCTATCTGTCAACAAGGGTATTCCCTCTCCCACACCCGGCCTTGTGCAGGGCGCAGGCAGTCACCCTAAGACTATTGCAAGCCAGTGCGTATCGTAACCCTGCGGTTCTTCATGCCATCTACCCTGAACGGCATCCAAGTGCGGATTGCCCCGCTTGTGGACTGTTAGCCACATTCAATCATGCGTTGTGGCAATGTGAAGCCATCGGCCCCGCCCTCAGCGAGGACAGGTGGGCTGCGTTCTTACGCAGCCCCGAACTTAAGGATCAAACCCTGGCCGTCCAGAGTGCCCGTGAACGGGCCGCCAAGCTCGGCTTGACGGTCCCTACGTGGGATTAGCCGGGTGGCGCGGGGTCTCCCCTGCGTCTTCTCAGGACAAAAATAAAGTTTTAATCAATCAATCAATCACGGGGTGGGTGGTACGATCGCCGTCGCCCCAAAACTTGCGTCAGCCTCATCATCTCTTCAGATACTCCAAACCATGCATTGTTGAGTGGTGGTCACTGCTGGGTCCAGTGAGCAGGGGAGGGGGGTGTAGAGGCGATCGCTGCCTCCCTTAAGAAAACACGTGTAAGCCCCCCCCCCCCTCAACTTCAGTGCCTCCGACCCGTGCTCGTATCGGCCACTCAGAACCATTTCTTAATGAAAGCTTAAAGCAGCAAAGTGCAGCAGTTATTTGTTTTCATTGTACACGTATACTATTGAAAAACCGATTAAACAAATGAGTAGTACTCCTGAGAACACCGATTAACAGTATTCGTGCTGTGATGGGTTTTTGTGACAATGACTACTGAAAAATAAAGAAATTAGAACTCCCCCCTGCGGGTCTTACAAGGTCGCAGGTTCCGATTTTGCCCGTGGCAAGTTACCTTTTCATCCACATCTTTTCCTTCGCTCCCAATAACACCCCATATACTTGACACGACCGGCTGGTTGTGAGCCGTAATAGTTTCTGAAACACACAAACAATGTGTTCCCTTCCACCAAGATCGCCGACGTTTCGAACGGCGTCTCGAAGAAACCGCTTGCCGAAGACGTCGGCTACAGGGACACCCCGTGCTCAAGAATTTCGCATCTCTTCACGCCTTACACTCCTTCTCCAGAACGTGCCTTTTGTTGAATCGCGACTGTGCCTATAGTTCGGTCATATAGGAACGCAAATACTTTGTGAGCTAATCCTCGTAACTTACGCAACGGGGGTTGTCTATATGTATGTCGGAGTACAGCGTCAGGAAAAGGGTTATAAAGATCGCCTTTGGGTTATCTATTGAACACTCCTTACGCGGTATGCAGCTCTTCTCGTGCCATTGATATAATTTAGTATTTGCTTTTAAATTTGATCACTTAGCCGTTGCATACACTTTGGCCATGTATTTTCTTGTTTTTGTATAGTTCCACTATATGTTTGAGTGGTTGTCGACCCCGAGCGATGTATAAGAAGGGTAGGAGGAGTTGCATCTGCCTCTTCATTCCACACAAACTGTCGAATTAAAGTTTGAAAAATTCAAATTCGAAATGTATAGTCACTCCGGAAGTCTGCTGTGCGCGCAGATCCTGCCCACGGAGGTGGACGGCCTTCGGCTGATCCAGCAGAGCCTGCTGGCCGGCGACACCCTGTGGGAGGTGACCAAGCAGATGCGGCCGCGCGCCAACGTCCGACTGGGCCTGCCAAAGTTCGTGCTCACCGCGCGCAACAAGCTGCGAGACCTGCTCGAGCATCTCGGCTCGCACCGGCCCTTCGATCCCGAGCAGGCGCAGTTCGTCAACATTTCGGGTTTCAAGGGCCTGCACACCACCGAGATCATACAGGCCGTCACCGTTGAGGTAGGAGGTGTGTGTGTGTGTTGTCTGTGTGAGAGAATAGGGTGTTCTTCTCTTTTTTTTTAAATCTAGCGACATCTCTTTATGGCCATAGAGTTTCCCACAATACTTACTAGAGGGAACTCTGGCGCTAGTGTCTATGGGAGCTGCAACGCACGGCGCTTGAGCGAGCATGGGAATGATGGGTAGTACACACATTTGTCTAATTTTCGTACTTCTGGCCTGCTTCTGGCTCCGTTTGTGTTCGTGTGGCTTGGAGCTGTTTTTTCACGACAAGATAAATTAGCAAATGTTCACCGTTTGTGCTTCACAACCTTATTCTTTTAAGCTTACTATATTGAATCAAGTCCATAAGTTCGAAAGGGTTTGTTCTTTCTTTCAAAACAAAACCGAAAAACAGCAATAAACAAAGCCGCAAGTACGATTCGCCGCCCGCAAGTATGAAGACTAGGCAAATGTGTGTACTACCCATCATTCCCATGGTCGCTGAACAATCGCAGCGCCAGAGTGCCCTCTAGTTAATTTTGAGAAACTCTATGTTTATAGCTACAAGTCTACTGGAAGTGGTAATACGTCTTCTTAGGGTAGGTGGACCTAAGTAATTGGAGATTGAGATGGTCTGCATGGCAGGAATTATACGACCGCGGATGGTAGTACAATTACCACTACGAATGGTACCTACCTACAAGGCAGAAACCTGTAGGTTCACAAAGAAGGATAACAGCGGAGCGGGTTCAATTTTGATTGAGGCACCATGCAGTGAACTATAAAAAGGAAAATTATGTCATTTGTCCTTACGGGACAAACGACAGGGAGAAATCAGTGTGGGTCAGGAGACAAACCATGTGTTTAGAATGTCTTAATCAAAGTCAAGAAGAAAAATGGGTATATGCTGGTCATTAAGAGAGTAACATCCCGACTTCTAAGAGAAGGTAAGCGCGCGAAGAGGAGGCAGAAAGTTTCGCGGGCAGATGCATCAACATAACACTCAAAGCAATATGATAGTGGCCACAACAAGCAACCACATATACCGGATACTAGCATCTGGTTAACCTCCCTGCCTTCCTTTTTTCTCGTTTCTCCCTCTACATATACTGTACTCAGCAGTTATGTCGGTGATGATTATGATAGTATGCATTACTGCAAGTCAACCTGATACTAACGAACAAGCGCGATGTCAGGCGTGTATATGCTTTTCGATGCGGAGTAGTGAACGCGCTTACAGCTTTCCGATTAGGCCAGCCTTCTCAGAGGTAATTGAAGTGCCCGGCATGCTCGACCAATGGCTCACGCCCAACGCAGGCGATAAGCGAAGAAACTGACCAGTTAAAGCAATTGGTCGCAGCTTGCGCGTCACATGCCGGCCATCCACCCCGTGCGCATACCACTGCCCGTCACTCTTCATTTTTTGTGCAAACATCAACAGAATGAAACTATCTTCCTGCTGACATCGTGCACCACTCCAGCATCGCCCATTTCAAAGAAGCCATCGAACAAATCATCTGTTTGTGAACTGTCTACCTCCTCATGTAACACCCCCTGACTGGGGCCCTTGAGGTATTATAAATAATAAATAAATAAATAAATAAATAAATAAATAAATAAATAAATAAATAAATAAATAAATAAATAAATAAATAAATAAATAAATACGATCGTGTTTTGTCTTCGTCACCACGACGACTGCGCAGGTGTCGGAGGACGGCAACGAGATCACTCGCACCTCGGCGCTGGTCAACGAGGTGGTGTCCAAGGTGGCGCCCACCACGCACTTCATGGTCGACAGGCCGTTCCTCTTCTTCGTCCGGAGCACGGCCACGGGCGCCATCTTCCTTTTCGGCTGCGTTCGACAGCCGCTCGAGTGGCGACCCGAAAGCCCCGACACCTCGTTGCTGCGCTGACCGGGCTCGCCTCCTCCGCGCAGCAAAGCCCGGTGGTCCGCGATATTTCGGGGCTCCGACAAAAAATCGGCGCAGGCTCAGTGACCTCCAGAGCGCATCATGTTATTTCTTTCCCTTTTATGAATTTAGTACGTCAATTAAAAAAAACTCGCATTTGCTGTTGACTTCACGCTACTGTTTCTTCTCTCTCCTCTATTTTACAGCAAAAGCAAAGGAGGAGATAGCACCTGACCAGACCTGTATAAATAAAAATTATGTCCTTTGTCCTTACGCGACAAACGACAAGGAGAGAGCAGAGTGCGTCAGGGGACAAACCATGTGCTTAGAATGTCTAAGTCGAAACCGAGAAGAAAAAATGAGTATATTCTGGTCATTAAGAGAGTAACATCCCAAGTTATAAGAGAAGGTAAGCGGGCGAATAGGAGGCAGAAAGTTTCGCGGGCGGCTGCAGATTAAGACTGAGTTTGCGTGACCACAGCAAGCACAAGACTGGATTGACTGGAGAATGGCATAGAACAAAGCTTTGCATTGTAGTGCTTGTCAGGCTGATGATTAAGATGACGATATTGATGACGTCTTTAAGGAAAAAAGTTTGAAGTTATTTACATTGCATTACATTGCATTTATTACTTACATCCCCCGGACATTCCTTGACATCACTGCCCATTAGTTAGTCATTACTATATTGACTGCGCTATTAAGCCACCACAGTAGCACGGTGGCATTCGGCTGATGACCCGAAAGGTGCGGTCAAGATGCCGGTCACAGCGGTCGCATTTCGATGCAGGCAAAAAGCTATAGGCCCTTGTACTGATCTATTTTAGTGCAGGCTAATATTTTTTTTAACGCTATTGCGTTAAAAAGCTCGTCTCGCGGAAATTCCGGCATCGGCGAGAACATCGTTGGTTGTGAGGGAAGAATCAGTATCTTGTGTGTGACCGAAAAAAAATTGAGAAAGATGCAAAAAGATAAGTAATAAAAATTTCCGTGTCCGAGTGAGGATTGCCTCCAGAACAGCCGTCGCTATTTCTTTGTATTCTTTAAATGTAAATTTGTCACTGTCTCATTCAAAAAATACCATGATAGACAGACTACTCACACGTTTAGAATTACCATTTATTACAATGTTTTATTTTCAGTTCACATTTCCAGCGTAATTTTTAGCTTCAGAGGTCTCTATATACTTTGAACATCTTTGCTTCATCCTCTCTTGTGGCTCTTATCTACTAACGGGGGATTGGCCAAGAAGCCGGCGGTTAACGTAAGTAAAGAATTTAGGATTATGCATGCTATAGGGAAATATGATTACTTTGTTTTAACAAGACGGCATTATTTTAGCGCAATGTGAAAAAAAGAGTGAAATAAGAAAAAATAATAAGATTTTTCGAATGCCTCAGATCCTGCCACCCGGTTTTTGGCCCGTCCCCTTTATGGTGAGTGCCGTGGCAACCAGGATGATTATTATGGTGATGATGATCCTGGTAATACTGGCTCACACACACAAAGAGGGATCGACCGAGAACCGGGCGGCAGAATCATAAAATTAAAAGCTTGTGGAAGAAGACACCACCACCATCCTCTTCTTTCGTAGCGGGCGCAAGCCATCGATGCGGAACAAGAACAAGAAGACACGGAACGCGCGCGCACGTCGCCATCGCTGCGCGGTGCCCGAGGGACAAGGCCAGGAAGGTGCGCAGCCGAGAGACTTAAGGAGGAACCTCGACGTCGCATTGTCCTGCAGGCCGCCATGCCGGGCAGCAGTCCCCGGGACAACGTCAAGCTGGCGGTGAACTGCTGCAACAGCCTGGGACTGGACGTGTACTGCCGGTACACGAACGCAAAGCCGCTGGAGAACATGTTCTTCTCGCCTTCGCCCTGGCCGCCGGACTGTCCATGACGCTGGCCGGAGCCAGGGACGCCACCGCCGAGGAGATCATGCGTCTCATGCACATCGACCGGGGCCTGTTCGAGACGCAGCGCGAGATGGTGGACCTTATCAAGCAGATGAGGAGCGAGGCCGGAGACGTGAGTACATCGTCGCCGTCAGCCTGACACGTCCGTCGCAGAACAAAGGCTTCTCCCATATGTCTCGCCAATCAACCCGCGGTCCTGCGCCTTCTGCCGCCACGTTATACCCGCAACCGTCTTATTCTCATGCGCCCACCAAAACTTTCCGCCTCGCGCTTGCCATCTCTAAGAATCTAGTGTATTACCGTATTTACTTGACGGTAAAGGCGACCATGACTGAAGCGCGAAGAGTGGCTTTTCGTAGTGTCATGGAAGAAAAGAGTAGTTATTTCAGCATTCGACTGTAACGTGAGGGTTCACAATAGGTCGCGAAAATCCTGAAGAAAATGTGATGACATTCAAGCAAATAAGGTATTGTTAATGAACAGCGGTTATTTCAGCGTCGAACTACACGCTCTGCCCACGAACCTCTCTTCTTGGTTTCCGCAAAGAGGCCCTTAACTAACGAACAACCCGACTGTGTGAGCACTCATACTCATGCATGGTGTGGTGATTTATTTCATCGGCAGCACGTTTGAAGGTCGACATATGCATTTCATTAAAAACCCCCCAACTACTGCGATCAGTAGTTTTATGCAGTACGCTGCAGTTTGTGATCAGTGGTACGTTGCTATAGATGATATGCATGTAGTCCACGGTGGACTCGACAGTTCAAGTTGTGGTTGACCCTAGCTGACCGTTTTACCCTGTGCTCCAGGCGGAGCCGGACCACAGGATCGGGAATTCACATCAGGAGGAGGTATGTGCAAGCCTGTTACGACGAAAGTCCACAAAACTATACTAACACTGACATGATATGTCAGCTTTATAACACAGCCAAATACACGGGAGGCGTTTGTCCTTCAGAGATTCTGGGTTCCAAAATGTACGCAAGCTTCAACTGGTCAGCGCCTAGTTTATGCGAGAAACGCTTAGAGTATCGGTGGCCCAAAAATAAAGGGGGGAGGGGGGGACAAAGATTGGCAGTGATGCAATTGGAGTGCTTACAGAGTTAGATACACTGTCATAAAAACAGGGACTTTATTGTTTCAAGCAAGTAAATTACATTGTAAACAAAAACTATGATCATCATCGGGGTTTCACGGTCTGCTGGGCCTCCCACTGGTCTTTGGTTGTTTTGGAAACAGTAGGTCGGTATAGGCATGCAACCGTCAGAGCCTTGAGCGTAGTATATACCTTCACAATAGGGTCCTCCCCCTATAAATTTTGTGGGGTTGATACTATAAAAGCGGGGAGAAGAATGCAAGTGTATAAGAGCTACGTGCGTTTTTAACTTCACACGTTTTCGACACACATATGCATTTCCTATCCAGTCGCCCATTGCCGACATCTATGGCACACATAGAAAACGGAAGCTATGGTGCCTGGGAGCGCTGCAACGAGGTTGCCTATCTTTGAGACCACAAAGCGACGTGTTCAGACCAGTGACGTGAATCATAGGGGGGTCTATACTCACCCGTAAAATAGTGTATATGCTGGGGTCTAGGCATATAACGAGTTACACTTCGAAACTCAAGGCCATGCTTTCTTGAAAAATCATTGAGAAGACCCTCATTCCTAACACAATTACAAACAAAAATATTTACGAAAAAACAAAATGGCAGCCATGACATCAAGATGTGTGTCCTCGGCTTGAAATTTTTCTGGATTGACGTCACGTGTTCAGACGACGTTCTGCATAACCGGCGTATACAGCGAAAGGCACGATTCTCGGGCATCGTGAACGCGCATTTCCTGCTGGTATAGGTTAGGTTCCTCAGGAGCGAGTTTCTGTGAGGGTCAAAGAGGTGAGTCAGAGCAGTATTAAGCGGTCTATCGAAAGCAGTGGGCCGTGAAGCGGAGCAACATCTCCATCACCGCCCACCGCATAATTACGAAGTATCAATTTAAAACAGCGACGCTATTTAGCAAATCGTTTCTTGCGAGTCGATCACGGAAAACTACCACCTTAACGTGTACGTACCACTGGTAACTTGTACGTGCCACATACAGGCGTGCGCAGCTGGGAAGTGTCCCCCCCCCCCCTCCTAGTCATCTAAGAGGAGTGGGGGTCAAGGTCTGCCCCATACATTGATGTGATGGGGGAGGGTGCAGTGAACCGAAAGCGCTAGGGCGGCGAGCCGAAGACACCAAGTACATGCAACGAGAGAATACGAAAGTTAAACGGCAGCTACCCCTACGACAACATGCACGTAGATTGCAAAAGCTTGGTTTCAGCGCGAGTTTCTGTCTTTAAAGTTTGGACATCCGTGTTAGTGACAACCTATAGGATCAACCAAGCACCTGCATCCCCTAGCTAAGGCTACATAGACACACTCTATAGAAACAACCAGATTAGTTTTCATAATCGTCCAGTTTCACTGTTCCAAGCCTCGCATAGCCTATAGTGCAAGCTTCTGCTTCTTCTTCATTAATCTTTTTTTTCTTCCGCCAGATGGAGCTCCGGCTGGCGACGGGCGCGTTTGTGCGCACGGGCTACCGGCCGACGGACGAGTACTGGGCGACGGTGCGACGCGTGTACGGCGGCACCGTGCACGAGGTGGACTTCGTCGAGGACTCCGAGATGGTGCGCCGACAGATAAACAGCTGGGTCAGAGAGCACACCGACCACCAGGTCAAGGAGGTGAGACTCCATCAACGACCCGTACGCCAGGTCATTACACATGGACGGTGTTGACGTAACAGGTGGCTCATACATGCACAGCCTTGACACAACGTCTGTCCAGTATTCATCTTAAAAATAGGCTCACACTGACTGATTCAGCGAACCAGCGTCGCCTTCCTCTTGTGCTTTTACTATATACCGTTATATCCAGTTTTTCGCTTTAACCGGAAGAATTTTTTTTACATATGGCGTACGTGCAACACATTCATTTTCAAAGCACTGTCGTACCTACGGCTTCTTCTGATTTTGACGATTGCTGGCAATATGTCTAGATCGACAATTTCACTGACTGATTAAAACGTGTCAATCTCCACGACGCACGTTGTACTTTCGTGATTAAGGCCAAGGGGTAATAAGGCGGCGTATACGTGTCAAAAATACAAGACTAGCATTTCTTTCCAAATGTATAAAAAAACGAGCCATATCAGCATGATTGTTCCCGGCTTACTAATGCAGTAGTATATCAACTTCATGGGGGCATGGGGGAGGCCTTTGTCCTGCAGTGGACGTAGTCAGGCTGACGATGATGACAATAATATCAACTTGAAAGACATGGCGCAAGGTTAAAAACGAGTAGAAGGGCTGAGACAGGAAACCTTGAGCCACGTCTTTCATATAGTTTAGCACTAACCAGCACGACCTAGCGTAACGTTGTAGCATAGTCACGTGGTGAATAACATAGCGTATTGCGGCTTATTCACGTGGTCCTTAAGACATTGTCTTCTGGCATGCGTTAACGCTGTCACTAACATAGCGCATTGTAGCATATTTCACCAACGTAGCACATTGTAGCATAGTCACGTGGTAACTGACACGGTTTATTGTGGCGCATATTCACGCGGTCGCTGCACCTGGCTCGCGCCCAGATCCTGACCCCCGGTGCGGTGACGTCGGCGACGCGGCTGTGCATCGTGAACGGGGTCCAGTTCCGGGGCGTGTGGACGGAGCCGTTCCACGAGACCGAGCTGCGGCGGCACGAGTTCCACGCGAGCAACGACGACGACGACGAAGGCAGCGAGGTCGAGGTCGAGATGGTGGCGCGCATCGACGAGTACGGATACATCGTCGACCGAGAGCTGTGCTTCACCGCCGTAGAGGTCATCCACAAGGCACGCGCGCCCCTTCTTTCGCCACACAAATCCCTTTCTACGGACAAGTTCCGTGGTAATCCATAACACTAACGCACACACACTGCAGACTATACCGAGGATGACACAGGACAAACGTTAATCAGAAACCTACTAGTCAAGTGTGAACTGCTTCCCTGAGTCACCATATATACCGATTAGCCCAGCTCAATGAATTCGCGTTATCACCTACACCCTTCAGAGCCAGTTTCCACCTACATCCTTCAAAATTGATAAAACCACATCGGTGGCTGTGCATGCCATTTTTACATCCACCAGAAAAGAACACAGGATAGAGCCGCATGGACTAATTAAATGCACGGGAAGGAGAGGTGCTGAGAGAAGGAAAACACACATTGCACTTCGACTGTTTGTACTTGTTACACTCTTAAAAAAAATGGAGTGACGTACTCTCCATTTAGGGAGGAACGGCGATGTCCCCAATGTTCGTCTTCAAATAGAGAAACGTTGCTCCCTCATCCACGGAGAAACACGTTTCTCCTTATGAAAAATCAACATGGCTGCCCCCCGGCGAAGCGAGTAGGCTTAGCAAATGCAACGATTCTCGACTGGTAAGGAGTACACGGCACTGAAAGTTACAAAAAATGGTCCCGCTGAGCTTGATATTGAACGAAATTGTTATAAAAACAAGCAGACGAACCTGTGGCGGTGAACACATCGCGAAAGAGAACGATGGAGCAAGTACGTTTCGTTCGGTCAGCGAAGCCACGTTCACTCCGAAAGACACGGTTTCTGCAGAGCCCTCACCTGAATAGTGCATGCTAGGCTTGCTGTATTTATTTCTCGCAGATTCACATAGTGTAGCGACGTTATCCATGCGCTTACGGGTCCGCAGGTCATGAGATGTGCCTCCAAACCGTACACTCGATCGTAGCGAAACCATTCCGAATCCGTAGTGCAGCTTTGATAGATAGATGTTCAACGATATATAAATGGCTGGAGGTGTGAGAGCGTCAAAGCAATGAAGTAGGTGGTAGGTGGCGCCATCTGGAGGGATTGATCAAAGTTAAAAAAAAAGTTGACTGCCGCGACGCTTGTTGTTATTACCCACTATCACGGCTCCCTTGCGGATATTTTACGCATCAACTCATTCAAGACCACTTACGGACACCGAAAGCCTATTATGTGCTGATGCAATCTATACAGCTACACATGCACACATGGTCACATGGTCCACAAATAGTACGCAACAAGTACACTAGCGTATACGCTAACAAGTACGCAACAAGAGCACAATCAACCATTCAAAACCAACGGCTCACGCCTCGACGTGTTTACTCACACTCTACCAAGAAGCGCGCCAGCTTATATAGCGATGAATTTCAACTGACCTGAGTGGCACAGGTTACAAGTAGGTTTTCTTACACTTTTTTCACGTTTTTTATCAATACCACAACATGCGCACACGTAAATATATTGTATCTGATGCTTAGGTAAACCTAAGTTAATCAATGGTTGCACAGTAATGAACGGAATAATTACTAGAGCTTATCAGGTTTTCACGAAGGCGGATGCCCCAAACCGTGCTTAGAATGCCCACGGCAATTCGAACGCTGCGCCATCTGTCGACCACTCCCACAGTTACTTTTTTTTTCTTGAAGCCTCTGAGAGTGCAAACACTTGCCACGCGTTAGCCATTTCGGAGGTCACGTTTTTTTTTTCTTCTTACTTGGAGAGGGCGCAGCATGCAGACCAAACTTTGTCTCCGTCGTGGTAGGTGTTCTGTGGTCACGTCGACCTCGTTTAGTTGTTTCGTCTTAACGTTTGCTTATATTCTTTTTACGTGCGTACTACAAGTGTGGCCGTTAGCCATGGATATAGTACACCACTAGCCCTTCAATGACAATGTTTTAATGCGGTGACGACCGTCCTAGCAGTGTATACGTACGTTACAACGCGGGTCTTGCGAGATAAATAAGCGATGACCTCGCATCCGACGGTATTTTTTTGTGAGCCATGACAGTGGCTGTTGGCGTCGCGGGAGCTCTCATACTTAAGTGGAGGAACTATCGCTGCAGTGCGCAAGTTTACTATAACTTTATAGAATGTTGTGCCTGCATACTTTTCTGCTTCAGATGCCTCTCGCGATTCGCCTCGCGTGTCAACTTGCAATCATAGTGCGTGCCACAATTTTGTTGTTATCGCTGTGGCTGTGGTGGTTATTACTCTGGATTCGGAATACTCTTTTCACAAAGGTGAGTGAGCGTTAGTACTTACTTGCTGTGCACAGTTGCTACTAGAAGTGCATTTTGTGTTGAGTTTCTCACGACAAAGGAGAATCATGGACGAGAAAGACATACTGCTCCCGTGCATAATTCCTTCCTACTTCTCAGTGCTGGCATGGGCAATTCAAAACGAATGCGGTTGAGAATTTGGTTTAACCTACAGAAGTAATTGGTTCACTTTTCACAAACGTTTAGTTATGATGATGTTTAAAAAGTTTCTGATGGTTTTAATCTAGTCTGGCGAATAAACGCTCGGTGAAACTTCGCAGCCTGTTTCCCTTTGCGCTTTCACCTGCCGGGGTAGCATAGCCTTATTGGGTGTCGTGTGACTATGCTGATGGACGCAGGTACGACTTCCGGCCACGGCGGCCGTATTCAAATGGGGGTAAACTGCAAAGAACATCCATATGGTGGTAGTGGCACGTATAACTCTATCAATTGTATATGATCGTACTTTCACGCATGGACTGTAGAGTGGTATCAGGTTTCCTACACTATTGAAAGAATAAGTGTGGTGCTTTTTTACGTGCCTCGTTGAATTCATGAGTGCTGTTGGTGCCGTGCGAAACTAAAAATGCGTGGGCTTACCAAGTATGTCGACACCGAAAAACATCATTATTTTTTTACACTCTAAGGTAATCGATAAAGCAAGACTGCTTGGGAAGCAGAGCTCCTTGTATTCGTGACAAATTGGTAGTATGAAACAACACGAGACACACATGGAAGTGTGCGGAGCATCGTGCGAGTGCCTGACGATAAAAAAAAGAGAGGCTTTTACTCTATACTAATAAAACAAAAGAAAACGTCATTCCTGCATTGCTTACAACAATCTTAGGTTAAAGCAATCGCTCGCGACTGGCCGCGGGCGGCTATAGGCTTGGCGTGCGCATGCGCGCGAGCAAGACCCCCGTGATTGAGGAGTAACTTGAACGCTGAAGGAGAAACGTTGCTCCTTTGGTCCTTGCCGCGAGAGGGCGCGACAGGTAAAGCGCCCGAAAGGGAGGAAGTCGCTGCGCCGAAGGAGGAACGGAGCCCGTTTCTCCATTCTCGCTCCCTTTTTTTTTAGAGTGTAAGGCGGGATGAGGGGTAAAGGGGGCAGGCGAAAATGTGCTGCGGGAGAAATTTGCGCCCCCCTCCCTCCTACTGGCGCCACCCGATTGGCGATCGAAACGACTACGTATGGCGCCACACGCGCAGGGCGACACGACCTCGCTGGTGATCGTGATGCCCCACCAGCGCCACGACTTCCACGCGCTGGAGAAGCGCCAGAACCTCGACAAGCTGCTGGAGCTGCCGCGACGCATGACGCGCACGCCGGACGTCGAGCTGTGCCTGCCCAGGCTCAAGCTGGACATGGGCATGCGCTTAGAGTCCATACTCTACTACATGGGCCTGTCCGACCTCTTCAGCGAGGTACGTTTCGAACGTGCGCTGATGCGGGTGTTTTATACTGCGAGAAGACTGAAGGTTGCTTGGGCTAGTCGGTGCTACATTAGACACTTATAGTATACCTGGCTTACCGGGCGTACCGTGATACCGGAATCGAAGTGCGCATGCGCAGATACGTACGGTATTCGTACCGCTTACCGTACGCGCGGTATTTTTCAGATTTATGGTTACCGTGGTAGCGAAAGTGTACGTAGCGTTCGTAAACATGGCGGCGCTC
Organism: Rhipicephalus microplus; assembly: GCF_013339725.1. NCBI lineage: Eukaryota > Metazoa > Arthropoda > Arachnida > Ixodida > Ixodidae > Rhipicephalus > Rhipicephalus microplus. The sequence goes on from NC_051168.1 coordinate 83,308,176, forward strand.
TCGGACGCCCGCTTCGAAGTAAGTTTGGCGTAGTTGTTAAAAGATTCACCTTGTTCGCAGGAAACGACGGTTTAAAATGGCTTCGCTTGCCTTCAGTTAGCTTCGATGAGCGAGTATTACAAATAAGGTTGTCGTAATTTGTGAGATAGCTTCCCATTTCGAACGCGTTTAGGCCTAACTACAAGATCAATGCCAACAAATCGGCAACATAATTTTTTTTACGTTTGGTGCGTGGTTCATATTTATTTGCTTTCATTAGTAGTAAAATAAACTTGTAACAATGCTTCGCGCGGTGGCATAGGCAAACATTCTCGTTTTCTTTTTCCTTTTCACTGTCTTTAACTTACTGACCATTCGATAGGTGGCGCCACCGTCACAGCTGGGGCACGTAAACGCTATCCCGCTAAACTATGATACGCTGTCCACAACGAACGTTTGCTGCACGGTAGCGCCATTCCCTTAACCTCCGCGATCGTGTTAAAAACTATAACTGTCTATTAAAGGCCTGACCCCACGTATCCGTCGCAGCGCGTGAGCGCAATGCTTTTTGACGCGCTGCCACACCCTCTCCCTACAAAGAGTGTGGGCGCTTGGCTGCACGAAGTCAGGCGCTCTCTCTCTCTCTCTATGGAAGAGGGCTCGACGCCGCGTCAAAAAGACGCGCGCCGACGCGCGGCGACGGATACGTGGGGTCAGGCCCTAGGGGCAAAAACAGCGCGCAGACGGACGGGACGAAGACACGGTTCCACGGAGAGTTTACGAATGAGAGTCAAGCGTAAGCCAATCATAGATATATTTGCATGAAAAAAAAAACAGTCAAATTAATAGTTTGCTTGACATGACTTGATCTTTTCTCGCGCCTGCGCAGTGAAGCGCGATTTTTTTAATATTTGTACCATTACGATCCCTCGCCAGATCCTCTGCGCATGTTCATTGTGTTTCGCGTAAGTGTTCAAATAATCTGTATATTGTCACGTTCCTTTCTTCAAGTTTTGTTATCGTTCCGTTGCACTATGTTCAGCGCAAACCGCACCTACGGTGTTAGAGAAGCTTCGAGGCTGCAGTAAATCGTTTCGTTGAGATTACGTCCACTAATTGTGAACCTTCAGATTATTCTGGAACCTACGTCACCACTGGCGATAACGCTAGAATGTTCGATGGCAAGTGTATATAAATCCCGACACGCTTCGCCGCTTGTCATTCGATCGACGGCCGACGCCCTGCTCACCACGATCACTGCCCGATTCTCTCTGTGATCTGACTGTGCATTTTCGGTGGAGGCGAAAATGCGGTATACCCGTGTGTTCAGATTCGGGCGCACGTTAAAGAACCCCAAATGGTCAAAATTTCCGGAGCTCTCCACTACGGCATCTCTCATAATCATATGGTGGTTTTGGGACGTTAAACCCCACATATAAAAAAATAAAAAAATAAATAAGTAAATCTTACTTTCTGTTTATGTGGCCACAAATTCGGCCCGAATAAACAGTTGATTATTCGATCTGCAGTCTGAAATCACAATAGGGAATCAGAAAAAAAATGGCAGCATATCCAAGGAGTGAATGATGGAGAGTGGGGCGAAGCATCCTTCCGTCCATGCGTCCGTCTGTGTGACCGTCCATGCGTCTGTTCGTGCGCCCGTCCCTGCGTTCGTTCATGCATCCGCCCCTGCGTCCGTTCATGCGTCCAACCATGCATCTGTCTGTGTGTCCGTTCGTCCATCTATTCAGCACTCCAAGCACCATCTCGCATCTTTTCATCATATATTCCCCATATATAAGCACCGCCATTCAGTGGACATTCCAAGGACTAAACGAGAGGTGGCACACGCACACTTTTTTACGGCTTGCGCTTCGGGTCTACTTCCCACCTTCAACCACCTTGAGTTCATGGTATATACTAGTTCACTGTATTCATGGCACTGCGGCCCAATGCTCGCTAAACCTTTCTAAAACCAAGGAGGTTACGCCCAGCGAGTATAACGTAGCAACATTTTCCTGTCAGATAGTGCTCAATGTACATGCCAGTGGCTGCTAATGTGAAATGAAAGACAGCAGGATTCAGCTTTTAATTTCTTACGGCTTGCGCTTCGTATCCGCTTCCCCCCTTTAACCACCTCGAATTTATTCATGGTATATACTAGTTCATTGTATTCATGGCCCTGCGGCTCAACGCTCGCTAAACCTTTCTAAAACTAAGGAGGTTACACCCAGCGAGTATAATGTAGCAACCCTTTCTTGTCCGATAGTGCTCAATGTACATGCCAATGGCTGCTAATGGGGATCGCAGCGTGCGCGTTGACTAAAAGCCGAATGCTACTGTCTCTCATTCCTTATTAGCAGCCATTGGCATGTACATTGAGCACTATTTTTTGTTGTTAAACAACGCACAGAAGAAATCTCTCACCGGCACCACCTTGGAGGTCAAATGTTACACCTATTTTGGGTATGTGCCACTGGTGGTTACGTACTACGAGAAACGCACAAGCCACGCCACAAGGAGCTTCGCCCCTAATAAGAAACATTTTTATTTCAGCATCAGGCTCAGAAAGAACACAGGTGTTGAGGGTCGTGAGCTAAAATCCACAAAGCGGCGTGACGAGGCCCACGGTCTCTAGTACTCGGCGCTAACAGAAAAGAAGAACACGGAGCAGCAAGAATATACTACGCATCGTCCTCCCACTAGAAGTTATTTTCACATACATAAATATACATGTTACCTATAAACGCAGCTTAACCTATACGGTGCAACGTTATTTGAAAAATATATATACATGGAGTTTTAGAATACCGTTTGCGTCGAATACTACGGCGTCGCTCATAATCGTGCTGCTGTTTGGGACGTGAAACCCCAACAATTGTTATCACGCATACTTATTGAAATATCCCATTTACCTCCCAATGCAGGCTGTAGCATCGCGTTATTTGCCGGCAAAAGGAACTATACCGTTTAGCTGCGGTTTCGAATATAGAAGCGGCCCCGCCGCGGTGGCTAAGGTACTCGGCTGCTGGGCCGCAGGTCGCGGGTTCGAATCCCGGCTGCGGCGGCTGCATTTCCGATGGAGGCGGAAATGTCGAGGCCCGTGTGCTCAGATTTGGGTGCACACTAAACAACCCCAGGTGGTCGAAATTTCCGGAGCCCTCCACTACGGCGTCTCTCAAAATCATATGGTGGTTTTGGGACGTTAAACCCCACAAATCAATCAATCGAATATAGAAGCGGCCGGCACACGCGCCCACACGTGCCGCCGCGCATGCCCACTTGTTTACCGTTCCCGGGCCGAGCCCAAATATTAGGGAGCTTTTAGAATAGCGCACCGCGAGCCCTCGCGGTGCGGTCGCTGCTACTGCGCATGCGTCGTAACGCGAGTCGGCGGCCCGCCCGCAGAAGAGCCGAAATAGCGGGCGGCGTGTGCAGCCCGCAAACGCAGGTTTCGAGGCTATACGGTGTCGCTGCGATCGTTCGTTCCGGTTTGCAGGAGGGCAAACGCTATTCCACGCGCTATTCTAAAACTCATATGGCGCCCGCTATGCCCGCAACGTCCGCAGCGCCTGCAAACGTTATGCTGAAACTTCCCATTGGCGAAGCGTTCGTGACTTTCGCGATCTTTTCGGCTGCCACGAGGGCAATAACGCCTGAGCACCATGATTGATTGATTGATTGATTGATTGATTTGTGGGGTTTAACGTCCCAAAACCACGATATGATTATGAGAGACGCCGTAGTGGATGGCTCCGGAAATTTCGACCACCTGGGTTTCCTTAACGTGCACCCAAATCTTAGTACACGGGCCTACAACATTTCCGCCTCCATCGGAAACGCAGCCGCCGCAGCCGGGATTTGATGCCGCGCCCTGCAAGTAAGCAGCCGAGTACCTTAGCCACTAGACCACCGCGGCGGGGCAACGCCGGAGCACCAATTCAAGCGGCAAAAGGCCATTCCGTGGCGTTACGTCGTACACGGTTTCGGAATCACCCGCTTTTAACCTTTTCTCTACTTCTATTTACTTGTCTATCCGACAGCCCGCCGACCTGCGGGTCCCGATTGTTGCATAGAGTAAGAAGACCCTATATAGAACATGCAGTGCGTGACCGAAAAAAAAAAATTGGGGAGGGGGGCTTGACTCGTGGACGACGCATCACGCATGCATGAGCATGCATGCCGCCTTCTCCTCCCGTACACAGCCTCAAGGGTAAACGATGCCAAGCACGCGACATATGAGAGCGTGGACCAGTGGGGTACATGTGCACGCGACCACTGTCGAGTGAAGCAGCTGTCACGTTGGAGCTCTATAATAATAATAATAATAATAATAATAATAATAATAATAATAATAATAATAATAATAATAATAATAATAATAATAATAATCACACGGTTCCTTAATAATTACCCTACGACGATTCGACAGGGAAAGACGTATTTCTTATGGGTCGATTGTCTTGAGGTGAAGCATTCAAAACTTGCACGTTGCGGCGTCGTACGCGATAAAAAAAACCAAAAATAGATAAATCCGGCACCCACGAGCATAAAAATGGGCGGCCTTGCCCGCCTTGGCGCCGTTATGGTGTTCCGAAGGTCGCGCGCCCGATCCGGGCCGTGGCTGATCGCATTTCCATCGAGGCGAAATCGTATAGAGGCCCGTGCATGTATACTGTGCGTTGCCAGTGTCCGTTAAAGAACGCTGGCTGGTCGGAATGTGTCTATAGAGAAAAGTGGTTAACGATTCAGGGTACTTTGTACTCTACTATGGGAGAGCTTAAAGCCGTCCCATGCACCTCATACTCGATGAGGCCCAAACACTCAACTCGACTGACTCTCCGGATCACTCCAGGGTGCCCTGATGATAACGCCGTGGTTTTGGGACGTTTTGGGACTCGGTGGCTTGCTCCGGGCCGTGAACGTAAAGCCTATCCGGCGAGTAGTTTACGTTACGTAAAGGTTCACGTTCCATAAATACTCGCGCATGCGCAGATTCTATCCGGTATCCGGTAACACAGTAACGTAAAGAAGTATACGTACAAACTAAAACTCCCTATTGTTAGGTGCGGCCTCCGAAAGTGCACCGGTCAATTGCGTATTGTTAACTCGTTTTACAATAATCCACGCTCTCTCTCAATCGCGGGCTTGTCGGCGATCAGTAGTTTCTGATATGGCAAACCGTTTCTTTCATCGAGGTGAATCGTCATCTCACGTTGCCACGTTTCATTGTTGCCTGGATACGAACCCACGAGCGACGGTCGTTGTTGCCTGTAGCAGCCGAAGTGTTCGCTGCTAAGCAACGATGAAGGCGCAATTCGCAGTATGGAGCAAGCAAGCGTGGGCGTCGCCGGGATATTGTCTTGGGGGTGCGTACCGGGATTGCATCGCGGCTTGAATTAGGGTTGGAGGGACAATGAGGTCAAGTAGCCCTTTTGCAGCCCCCGTGCCCGCAGGAGGAAGCATTGCGCGATGCAGTAGAAAGTAGTGCGCAGAGCACGCCGACACAACGCTTAACGTCCCAAAACCAATGGATAATTATGAGACACTTCTTAGTGGTGGGCTCCGGACCACCTGGGGTTCTTTGACGTGCACTGATAGCGCGCAGTACACGGGCCCATACCATTTCGTCTCCACGAAAACGCAACCGCCACGGCCGGCATCAAACCCGCGACCTGCGGGTCAGCAGCCGTGCAGCCTATGGCCGCTACACCGCCGCGGCGGAGCAGACACAGAACTTCGCTCGTCCCTATTTTTCGCGAAAGACCAGAACTCTTATAATTTCCTGTTTTTCTGTTAAATGATGTCACGCGTGTTTCTACGATTGATCGATATGCACTGCATGGTGATTGGCAGCGTGCCAACCTGTCGGGCATGTTCGGCCACGGGGTGAACATGTACGCCACGGAGTGGATCCACCACGCGGTGGCCGACATGGTCAACGACCCGAGAAACCCGCGGCGCTACTCCTTCTGCGCCACGGGCGACTCCACGCCGCCCGACGTTGCCGGCCGCTCGAACGAGGAAGAGCTCAGTCCGCCGCCAGGTGCGCACATTTTAAGCTGCACGTCAAAGAACTCCAGGTGGTCAAAACGTCCAAAGCCCTCCACTATACGGCGTGTCAGCTAATCACATGCTGGTTCAGGGGCGTCAAACCCCAAATATGATTATTACTTTGGACTATATACTTGGTGGATGTTCGTAGTTCTCCGTTGCGCACCTGCTAATTAATAACTGTATTCCTACTTGCTGGGCTGCTGACCCGAACGTCGCTGTTTCGATCCCAGTCATGGCGGTCGCACTTCGATAAAACCGAAATGGTTTACAATCTTGGTATTGCACTAGTTGGTACAACATTTCTCAAAGTTAATTCGAGCGCGAACACGACACAATCACTCACCCACACGCACGCACACACACACACACACACCCAAACATCAAACACACACAGCGCTCACTTCCAACTGATTTATTCATCTCGAAGGCTTGCATATATACATAGGACACATGTGCGCACTAACACCATAGAAGGCCAACGGCATACGTTATCAATACCTACAGTTAATCAATTGCAGAGCCGATAAACTGGAATTCGCTTGGTAACAATGACATCGACCTTCGCTATAATTGTTTACAAGCGAATGCCAGTTTATGGGCTCTGAAATTGATTAACTCTATGTTGATAACGTATGCTGTTGGCCTTCTATGGTGTTAGTGCACACATGTGTCCTATGTATATATTCAATCAAGCCTTCGAGCTTTGAATAAATCAGTTGGAACAGAGCGCTGTGTGTGTTTGATGCCTGGGTGTGTGAGTGTGTGGGAGAGTGATTGTGTCGTGTGTTCGCGCTCGAATCAACTTTGAGAAATGGTTCACGCCCGTGAACTGTAAAATGACGTTAAAAAACTGTAAATGACGTAAATGATCTCATAATCATATCGTGGTTTTTGGGTACGTAAAGCCCCAGATACTACTAACTTTAGCTATTTCAACTGCGGGGCTGCAGCTTAAGGGCACTTCACCGATGATCGCTTCCCAACCGATATCATGCAGCCTCGGCGATGGCCCGCCCCCGCAGCGTCGACGAGTCGCCCGAGCCACTGCGCCGCCGGGGCAGCGGCAGCGCCACCCCGCCCAGCTGCGCCGCGCAGCCCAAGAGCAGCTGCCTCAAGAAGGAAGGCAAGAAGAGCAAAGCGCACAGATCCAGCATGGTGCGCACGACCATCCCGTTCGTGGTGAACAGGCCGTTCATCTTCTACGTGCTCCACCGTGAACTGTCGCTGCTCCTCTTCATGGGCGTCGTCAAGAGGATCGCCTGAGCGCACGGACGCGCCCACGCTGTGCGCGGGCGCGCCCACACTGCGCAAAGTGTTTGCTCCCTTTCCATACGGCCGGCGCCAATCCCAAAGACCACGTCCCGTAATACCTATCACTAGCATGCATTGCATAGCGCCTCGTTAGTCTGCGTAGAACGTGCCGCGCTTTCGAGTTCGCCATGTCCACCACCTTTCCTTGTTAGGTTTTAAATTTTTTTTGTTCGGTTCGGTAGGATACTGATGAGAGCGCGTACAACGAACCAGTGCCCGTATATCGCGCGTTTACAGCGACCATATTCGCGGTCGACTTGGCTTAGCCTATATGCGTTTATTTTCTACTAAGCGAAATAGCCCTTTTTTATTGCCCGAATAAAATCCTGCTTTGTGTCGACGTGTCTCGCACTTATCATTCTCCTCGTACTCCTCCTCATCGCTAGCTGAAGGCGACGCCTACTGTGTTTTTTCCTTAAAGTTTTCTTTCTTTCTCTCTCTCTATTTCTCTCTCTACCGAAGCGGAGAGAGGCAGGTAGGATAAACGATAGACAGGCAGGTTAACCAGGACTGAGGCCGGTTGGCTATCCTACACTGGGGATGGGCGAGTTAACCTTGAACAGAAAAAAATAAGTGAAACGGCGGTTAACATATGTGACCTTCATCAAATTTTTGGGACCGCAACCGCTATAGGTATTCTGCAGTCTGCGGTATGACTGTTAGTGAGAGGTTTGCATCACAAACAAACGTCGCAGTGTATACCGTGAATATGCACAATATTAAAATAAACTCGGACATCAATGTATAGATACACTCGTACTATGCCCTATTCCTATGACCGCTGCTTTGTAAGGATCCTAAAAATTGGTTAATAACGTAAGAATTTTGGGTGATTGACGGTAAATATTTACCGTCGTAGTTGCTAAAATTATGCTTATAAAACACCCAAGAAAATATAATTACGTAAATATAAGAAAAACATCTGGCCGGACGGTCCAGGACTGGACGGGTGGCAAGCCATTTCCAGTGTCGGTGGCCCCGAGTTGAATATTGGCCAAACTGCGACGCTCCATGTTGAGCAAAGCGCAGAGACACAGTTGCACGATAGGCGTCAAATCAAGACGACGCGAGAAGTATAGGGGGCGCGAAAAGCGGTGCGCTCTCCGTTTAAGGGCCAAACCTCATGCATAAGCGTGAAAATGCACGCGACGGCGACGAGCGACGCTATGAGCGACGAAACGGGGCGTTCGCGCGACGTGTCGCGTGCTCGTTTTCGCGCGATCGCTCGGTTTTCCAGATTTGGAAACCGTCGCTCATCGCCCGGAAGTGCCGGGCTCAAGCAGCCAATAGCGAAAAACCGGAAAAGACAAAGACTACTTAGGTGCACGTGACCCTGCCCGAGTCACGTATGCGCAACAAGAAATAACGCAATGTTTATTACGCATGTGCATATAAAAAAGTGCTGCAAGGCAATAATAAACATTTTCCGTTTCATTAAACAACAATATATCTTATTTTTAAATTGCATACCGCTCGCTACGCGGTTTTCTTGGTGCGAGTAGACGGCCTCATGCCAGCAACAGTGGAATTCGCCCGCCGAAGCCGTCGCGTGAATGAGGTTTGCCTGCGCTAGCAACTGATCGCGCGAAGCCGATCTACGTCGCGTCGCTTGTCGCTGTCGCGTCGCTTGTCGCTGTCGCGTGCATTTTCGCGCTTATGAGGTTTGGCCTTAACAAACGGCAAGCGACTAGGTTAGGCGAGCGTCGGGACGAAAGTGAAACGATAGAAAGAAAAAAAAATACATAGCATGCAATAAAGGACGCGAAAAAAAAATAAAGTAGAACAAAAGAGATCGAAAGAAATATGACTCATAGTCGAACAATACGAACTAGAAAGAAAGAAAGAAAGAGAAGGCAAGAAAGACCCACTCATAAAGGGGGAGGATTGAAACGACGACGGCGCAGCCGACCTGACACGCGCGCCATCGCTGCAGAACGAAGACGCCGTCGCAAGGAAGACGCCGCCACCACCCTGGCATCGCGACCGTTGCGCAACTGGTGGCGGCTTCGCGCGGCGCACGCGATCTTTTACGTAAGGCTAGGATCGTCGTCGCCAGAGCTCATTACCGTCCCCCTCCCCCCCCACCCCTTCGTTCTCGCTAGGTCGCGAGGACGAACACAGTTGCGTCGCAGTTCGCGAAGCGCTTGCGAAACAAACCACCACCTCTCGTCGCATTATGAGCTAGGCAGCGAACGGCCGCCAGTTGGGCGTGCTGGTACACGCTCATGACGGTGAAGAGCGACAACAAACGAAGGCCTATAGATATATCAGCGCGAAATACGAAAACAAAGATTCGAGAAGGAAGCGGGGGAAAGCAGAAAGAAAGGTCGGGCGCTAAACTTGAGCCGTTCATTCGAAAGGTGAAGGTCAGGAGAATACAACTAGCTGTTCGCGTATGCATGCGTTAGTATCGGCAAAAACGTAATCACACTGACCTATCAAAAATGCTGCGTCTTGTATCGGAAAAGACGGGCAGAAGAACCACTGACACATCTCTTAATGTGAAAGAATCCAAATCGCCGCGTGGTTACGCTAGCTTGACGTCATCTAAGCCGCCATGTTGGAGCCGTGTTTTGCGTCTTTGACGTCACGTTCAAGCTATCCATAGGTAACTCTTCTTCAGCTTCCCATAGCTGAGGTTTGACACTCAGATTAATTGATTGATTGATTGCTTTTATTTGCTTCGTCACAGTACAGTGTAACAGGAGGCGGAGGGAAAAGCCGTAATGACGGCTTGAGGGATCCTCCGCCCCCTTTGTGAACAATGGCAGCAGATGAAGGACATCACAATATCATACACTTTCACATTGTTTTACGTAAAGATCATGCCACAAAGGAAGGAAACCTGAAAACGTAGTTGATACATAGCTTACACAACAAAGAAACTTGCAGCAATCTTCTGCACCTGAATAAATACATAGTTTATAGAACATATAACATAGTTTGCTACATAGTTTATAGAACAAAAAGAGCCGCTAATTCTGCGACACTTAAATGAGACACATCTATACCTTTGCTAATATAAGTATTCAGAATTCGCGGTAGAGTACATCGAAGCATCTGAAAACCATAATTAGTGCGAAAGTACGGAACGTTCCACATTTCTGTATTTCTTGTTACATACGCCTTTTCCTTTAAGCAAAGATTCGCCATTTCCGTAAACAAAAAGTTTGCGCGTTTGCAGCTAAGGCAGTACTCTCGTAGTAGTCTGTATTGATATAGGTCATTCACTTTGATTATCTTATATTTTTTAAACAGTGGGTCACTAGGTGCTAGAGCTGTAGCGTTGTCTATCAGCCTCAGTATTTTCTTCTGTATTCTCAGTAATTTTGTTAAGTTTGTTTCTGTAGTTGTTCCCCAAACCAAATAGCAATAGTTAAGATAAGAACTAAACAACGATTTGTATATCAATAACTTTACCGAATTGGGGATGAGGTACCGGATACGGCTGAGTATTCCAGTTATCCGGCCTAATTTTATTTGAATATTATTTACGTGGTCATCCCATTGCAAAGAACTGGAGAAATGTACCCCAAGTACTTTCACTGACTTTTCGTTACTTTTTTTTCCGTTCTCGATCAATACTTTATTTAAAGGGATACTACGAGCTATAATGTGGTCACGGGTAACACCAAAATGAATGAGTAATTATCATGAAGTGAATCGCTCGATATAATTAATTACATTAATAAATTAATAGCCCACAAAAGTGATTCGTTACATTACCCCTCACAGCAAAACAAAAAAAAATATTACTCTTAATTCATTACTGTTAGGTCAGGTATAACCGATGACATTTAGCTGAATCTGGCAAAAACATGGCAGGTGTCACCATACGGATGTCGCACGTACAGATGTGTGTTGATGCACTCATTTTGCGTGCTGCAGCTCTGAGCACGTCCAACAGTAATCGAATTGATGATTGTTCGTTAGGCGGGGTTATTTGCGGCCAAAGCATGTCATTAAGCGAATTCCATATATTGTTCAAATAAAATACAGCTGCACGTCCGCGGATCTGTACAAAGCGCTTCACCGTGATTCGTGAGTGGGACTTACTTCGGACATCTTGACCATCTTGTGATCCACCACCTTGGGCTTTTTAACATTTGCCTAAACGAACAGTGTTATAGGGTAGACTCGTGCGCATAAAGACGACTCGGTGTTCTGTGTTCCATGGCCTTATTGACTTAGTTCGCAATATACAAAAAGAGAAATAAAACATCCGCTTAACAGCCCAAGACGGCGCGGCCCAGATAGGTGAAATAAGTCCACTGACCACAGCGGCGGGAGCAGCCCAATCACCAAACCATCTGCGGAAGGAATCACTCCGCGCGTACAGTGCATGCATGCCGAAATACCGTTGAGAACACGTACAGATCGCCTGCTACACGATAAAGGTGCGTGCCAAGGCAGAGCACGGTTCGATAATCGAGAACGGCATCCGTGCCGCACATTCCGAAGTCACGCAGATAAAAAAAAAAAAACAGCTGCACTATAGCTGACACACATCACCGGCGCAGTCAGGCGGCCAATTTCGAAATCACAATACGCATTGCTCTTATTATTCGCTGAATGATTATTTCCATTTTCTTACTACATACGCGGTTCCTATGTATGGCCTTTTTTTTTTTTAATTTTCGGGGCAGTGTACATGTACTATACAGAGTTGTCGAATCATTTCCCTAACGTTGGTTTTGCAACAGACCACATTTTCTTTCCCCAGCGGTGCTGTTATATGCACTCATTCCCAGCGAATCGCTCTGTGCGTGGACTATAGCGCGCAGGCTGAAAACAACCGCGCGGTCCTGTCACAGGGCGCAACTTTAGACGACAAGAGAGGCCCCCAGATGATCGAAGCGCAGCAGTCAATTCGCTTCACGACTAGAGAAATAGTCCCTCTCAAAAAAATATTGACTGGTTCTAAAGCACGTATTCCGATAAGCAACGTCCCTCACACATCATGCTATTTTGAGATGTGGCATAGATACCCATTCTAATGCTGGCAAAGCTGAATTGAAACACTGTTGTTCCCTGATTATAGTTGGCGAGCTCAAAATGCTCATTCGGGCAGCTAGACCTTCAGCTATATCTTATCACACTGCTGCCAACGATCGGTCGTTTGCACGTTGAGCTGGAAACAACAAAGGCCGCATGTTCTCCGTCGGCAGGGTCACCGGCCGTCGGGCTCATGACGTCACCTAAAGTGCGCGCCTATTGGTAGAGATTGATTGATATGTGGAGTTTAACGCCCCAAAACCAACATATGATTATGAGAGACGCCGTAGTGGAGGGCTCCGGAAATTGCGACCGCCTGGGGTTCTTTAACGTGCACCCAAATCTGAGCACACGGGCCTACAACATATCCGCCTCCATCGGAAATGCAGCCGCCGCAGCCGGGATTCAAGCCCGCGACCTGCGGGTCAGCAGCCGAGTACCCTAGCCACTAGATTACCACGGCGGGGCGCCTATTGGTAGAGGCTTGTTTGCATCCCCCTTTGAGAGGAAAATAACACTGCCTTCTAAGGTAGTACTCAACTATAGTGGTTATTACGATAGGCGTACACACGAGGGAAGCGGCTGCCCCCCCCCCCCCCCCCCCAATTCATAGGTGGGGTGGGGCATCAAGATTCGACTATACTTAATGTGTTCGTGCGAGCGTTTGAATGTGTGCGTGTACATATACGTAAACGAAATTAAAAAATTCCGGGGGGAAGGGGTCGAACCCTTCACGCCCCGCCCCCCTTGCTACGCTCATGACTTAAGTCTTCATGTAACGCGTCCACGCTCAAAATTAAATGACATGCCTAAACCAAAGCTAGCGATGCTCAAAACCGGGTCAATGTAAACGAACGAGGTCCAGAATATGATAATCAGCAGAAATAACCAACAAGGAATCAAATGTTTAGCGGAAGTAATAAGGCGCCAACGAGACGAACACAAGAAGTGGCATGGACGAACGACTTTCGTTTCGTTGCGTTAGTCCACGTCACTCCTCGCGCTCATATCGTTGGCGCCTCGTGCCTCCCTGTAAACAGGCACGAACTAGCCCAAGAAAAACTTCTGAAGGAATCGCGTAATCAACTTGGCCAATGCGGACGACTTCCGCGCAAAAAGCGCACGGTTTTTCCGCAACCGGCACTATACATCTGAAGGGGGAGACAAACCCGATGCATCTCGCTGCAGACGACATGTATACACGTATCTCAACTGCCATAACACGCCGGAGGTCGATAAAGCACCGCAAAAAGTAGCACGCATGCCGCACACCAATTTTGCGAATCACCCTCACAAGATTGCACTCGTGGCAGGGAAGCTCTCCCTGCTACACTGACGTCATCGACGGTTTGGTAAACGGAGCAGTGATAGCTCACCAAACGGGAATCGTTGGGTGCCCGTGCTCCTTCAGGTTTCACTGCCGCTGCATTTAGCGCCACATTTTGAACTACACCAATAATTACGCAAAAACGACACCTCCCCCCCCTTATGATGATACGTGTCAGCAGTGAGAGACAAATCTTACCGACGCCTATGCGATGATACAGTTGTTTCTCAGTGACATAACGCACTGCATAGGCACGTTATGTCACTCGCAATCCGGCCGTTTTAAGGGTAGCCCACGTACGTTGTGTTCCATTCTCGGGCTCTGTTCCATTCTGGAACCCACGACCTCCGGGCCAATTAATAAAGAGGTAATTATCAAACACATCAACAACCAAAATTTTCAATTATGAACATCAACAACCAACAACGTTCGCCCTCCAAGCCCACATACAGCTCTCCCTTTACATAGTAGATGGACATCAAGATTTTTCCGTTTTTTTTTTTAAGACGGTGTACTTCAACGCAAAAATTTGGGTCTGTCTGTCTGCACATTTGTCTGTTTGTGCACCGAAACGATACCCAGAACGGTCAAAATCCAACCCCATCCGCAGCGCCCACCACAAGTTTCAGAGTTCATACTTGTGTGACTGTAAATAAAAAAAAGTAATACGTCAATATTTTGTGGTGTGTCTCTTTTACTCGAGAAGGCACACATAAGTAATTCTAAAGAACACACAGTTCATCACGCTGCGCTGACAATGCAACGCTATGAACAAAAAGGCGCTTCCAACGCTTTGCAAAGACGACACGGTGGTGGCGCCTACCCGTCGCTTTGCGTTCAACGCCTTATCACCTCCGAGACAGGCGTGCACATCATCCTTCGTTTTCGAAGATAACGGCCAGATAGCGCTCGTGTCTCACGTGCCTCGACGCGCTCGGTCGCCACCGCTGGATGGTCCGAGGCACTCTAACGCATTGCCTCCAGAATACAATTCACCGATTTTGTCGCGTAGAACATCAAATAAACGTTTTGTTCACTCTCTTCAGGCGCAAGTGTTTCGACGACATTTGCAGTGAAACATGCAGATACGGGGCCATTTTTTTTTTTCAACACGAAAGTGTTTTATGCCAGGGTCCACCACGGCCCCGTGACATGTTGTAAAAAATGTTTACTAACAGGTTGCAAAGAAAACAACGAATAGGAAAAGTTCAGCAGCGGGGCGTCGAACCAGCGACCTCCTCAGCGCGCGAAGATAACCACTAAGCCACAGAGCGATCCTTCCCTAACACGTTAACGGCGAGCCATTTACATAAACCATGTACCACTGGATGTCCTCAGAGCTTGGAAACTTCAGCGCGTTTTCGTCATCAGTAGCGTGGACACGACGGGCGCACGTTGAGCGAGGCGCGCCTCCACATGGCGTGGTCGTCAAAGTGCGCATAGATGTTGTCTAGCACGGTGGCTCACACGCGCGCATATCACGGGATTAGGGCAATTTATGCCTCCAGTGCTTCCACCACAAGTTTGCTTTGAAGTAGTTAAAAAGAGCACGAACGGGCGTCACTTCGCTCGCTGCTGCGGCCGCTTTTACGAAAGGAGCGCGCTGCCCACACACGAAGCTGAAGTAAGAATTGTGACCGTTGTGCGCACTCGTCCTGTGTATACCCGTGCGTTCATTATGTGCGCCTTTCTTTCTGTTGCTTGTCTGCGCTCGTCCTGTGTTTGCTCATTTTGTGCGCGCTTTCTGTTTGAGGTGCGCGCTGCAAGTCTCGAGCTGCTTGCCGTTCTTCGCGTGACACTGCAATTTGTTATTGCAGCATTCATTCCGTCGAAGTTGTGGCGAAACAATGCACACTGAATGCGCAACTACCTCTACGAGGTCACGTTTCACTTTCGCGTCATACCAATACCCAATAAAAACGGATCAAGCACGTTTTTTTTTTACCTTCCCGCTGCTTCGCATGTTTGTGCGCATAGTTTAGCTACTACCAGTAAATCAGATTGCTCTCAATATATATATATATTCTTCGGTATTCGCTAACGTACAATCTAGCGCAAAGAAATAAAAATAAATAAAGAAGCGGAAAGGAAGATGATTGGCAATAACACAATAAGAATTTTGTGCGTCGTGTCGCAACTACTGAGCGATGGGCGAGCACCACGGCAAGCAGGAGGTGCACTGGAGCCGCTACTCTCTCTCCTTCGGTCGCTCTGCCTGTTCACCCCTCTCTCTCATTCGATGACAACGTTTCCCATTACAGTCATCGCGAAAAGCACACGCACGTTTGCCCCGGGAAGAGCTGTCGAAACACCGTTTCACAATCGATCATCACCGACTGCAGCCAAGAGAGCAACCGGCAACTCGGAATTATGAAAAAAAAAAAGAGAAAAAGCTTCGACTCGCGTGCAACTGATGGAACGCGTTCAGGGCAAACGCTGGTTGCAACACCATATGATCGACTCCCTATTTCGATCTGTTATCTATGCCATTATAGAAATATGCCGGAATGACGCGACAACGCACGCTTCAGCGATTTCAAATTAGTTCCGAGTTACACATGTAACGTCATTTGTGATGTTTTGAATTGACAAGCGTGAAAGCAGTCCAGCACAAAATTAAAAAAAAAAGCATTGCAAGCCGTTTTGTCTCATATCAGTCTAGTTTAGCGTGTTATAGAACGAATCTGCAGCATCTGTGTGTTGTGTTTAAGGTCTTTAACCGCAAATATTTCTATTGCCGAATTTTTGTTTTACTTGGCCTTCACACGTACATTTTTTTTTTCCAAATTTTCAGACCCCAATAACCCTCTACAGCCGAAAACGTATTCATTGGGAAATAAATAAGAATATGTCCATTTTATTCTACAAATATCTATGTATTCAGACGCGTGCTAAAGAAAGAAAAAACATTTTTATACATTGCATAACTGCTGCGTTCAGTCGTAAACATCTTATGATTCATAATTATATATATGAAATTCTGAATTTTTGTTTCCTTTTTCAGTGTACCAAGATACAGGAGGCCCCTCCTGTGATTGTTAACTAACATTCTGAACCACTAGCAAACAATGATATGTTGAGTGACTGCCTGCCTGATTGATTGATTGATTGAAGACGAGCGACATGCGCTTGGAAGGCCGACAAGCGCGAGGATTTTTTTTTCACGCGCTAACAGGCAAGCGCGACAAACTCAGAGCTGCAAAATGGGACCAGTGAGCAAAAAACAAACAAACAAACATATTCTTGAGCAAAGAAGCAGAGTCGAGGAACGGAGCTTTTCGTACTTACCTTTTAACGCGCACTTCCAGGCACTACAAAGCGAAGCTAGGTAGATTCCAAAGCGAAGGCGATCAGGCTGTTAGGGATAATCCACTGGTGAGCCGCGAACACACACAAACACGCACGCACGAACGTTGTTACGGCGGAGAGGCCTTAATCCGCAAACTTCCGTATCCAAAAGTGGCACGGGAGCTCGGCGAACCCGGGATAGCGTATTTCAACAAGTACGGAACGCCGATATATCCTGTCTTGCAAGCAGTAGCGCGCACCCGAACACTACACACAGCTGCTGTTAAAACACCGCGCACTTCGCACACGCTCAGTCGGCTGCGGCCTCGCAGTCGAGCGAACCACAGAACACCTACCAGCTGAGCGCACTGTGACGGAGAATCTCTTTCTCTCTAACGAGAAACTGAAACCATTAATAAAACATGAGTCGCGGAACTTCAAGCAAAAACCACTGCATCCAAAATCACTGCAGTGAAGTCATTTTACAAGTTGTAGCGCCATCTGTTATCAAAACGTTTACAATAATTTACACTTTTTTGGTAAATTAAATTGAGATTAGGTTGAGCTTGTTGTTGAAAAGTGACGAGTTAATCGGTAGTTTAAAAATTTAGATAATCAAACAAAACAACTTGGAGATAAGATTTTAGGTTGAAGTGTACCTACTAAAACGTTCTTAAACTACAACTCAAATACACGTAAGACGTTCGACGCGCCCCCTTGCACAATATACACAAAGTGAATCCTGTTTTTGTTTTTTTTTTTTGCAAACAAATGCTGCTCTTTTAGTGTTTATAGACCCTGCTCACTATTGACAGTGAAAAGTAGTTGGCTTTGCTGCATCCTTTGCGTTTTCTTAATAGCGATCACAGCTTACAAAAACTAATTTCAGAGTTGCATGATGATGGATGGTAGCGCAGACAACGAACACGGACAAGAGAAGGCACATAGACACAACACCTCTTCTCTTCTCTTGTCCGTGTTCGTTGTCTGCGCTACCATCCATCATCATGCAACCATACCAACAAGCCCAAATCGCCACCCTCATTAATTTCAGAGGCCATGTTTCCCAGCATATGAATCAGCGAAAGTGATTCCAGTGCAGAGAACATTGACGTACCCTTTACATATCTAAGCTTTATTAGTGTTCAGACGTGTTCACATCTGAGTTCATCCGTCACGGTAACCAGTCATTTAAATATTTCACCCATCATAGCTGCTATAACTCTGATTTGAAGCGTGATGAGTGTGACGTGTTTTCACTACTGCTGTAACTACGTTCACTACCAGAGTAGTTAAATAAGGTTTGATTAGCGGTATGGCGACCAGCGACGCGTCAACGTTGACGCCCCGTCACACAAGTAGATATGCAAACTCTAAAAGTAATTTGTATTAATCTCAAAGGCCGTGCTTTTACAAGGTTCAAATGGTACTTGGCGGCTCTCTCTACACTGTTCAAAACTTGTACCTAAAGGTAAAAAAACAACTTTTAAAGCTAAAAGTAAACAATTTTTACCATCACTTATAGACAAAAATAAGTTTTATTGCTTTTAACTTTATATTTAAAAATTGATACATTTTTTACAAAGCCTTCAGGATTGTAAAAAATTAAAAATCTCAAAGGCCATACATTGTTGGTTTGGTTGAAAACAGTTTCTAAAGACGTCGCTAGTGAATAGTTTAAAGAGGGTTAGTGTAGAAACTCAAACAAATGACTGATATAATCAAATTTTTACGGCGATGGCCGCTTGAGAACAGCACAGTAGCTTGCCACCTATTATGACTTCCGGTATTTTCAGTTTCTCCCGGTGTTCTCTACCCCGCTTGATTTGCGGCCTGAAGCGGTCGGTGATCGTGCGTTGCGTTTGGAAGAAAAAGAGCACGTGGAGACATGACGACCATACGACTGTTTACGTGCGACGATCTCTTCTTGTTCAACAATGTGTAAGTTGCGGCGCTCGACCGTTTTTGTGACTTAGAAGTGTGGCAGTTTGGGCTTGTTGGCGAGAACAAAACGACGACACAGAGACAATAGTTATAGCGCGAGAACAAAACGACGACACAGAGACAAGAAGGACACGAAAGACGAAGTCTTTCGTGTCCTTCTTGTCTCTGTGTCGTCGTTTTGTTCTCGCGGTATAACTATCGTTTTTGTGAATTCTTTCGACTCGCAAGAGTTGTACTGATGCGTTCCAATCTGTTGCTTTTCAGCAACTTGGACCCTCTCACCGAAACCGTATCCTTTACGCTGTTCACGCTGCCTGATTTCTACGTAAAGTTTTACAGGGCATGGGACAAACATCCAACGAGCATCACGCTTTTGTTTGTTTGGTGACTTGGTTACTTTAACTGGACCACAAAAAGCCACGGCCGTTGCGTACAGAGAAGATGTACACCACGCTTGCGGAACGCTGATCGCCCGACCCAGCGTTTCGAGGATTTGCTGCTTGCTTCGAAACGAATCGTGCACAAGTACAGCCATTCGGCCTTTGTGGGCATTTCATGTAGAATCCAGGTTGGACAGTAGCGACTAGTCGGCGAGTTTAAAGGCACGGAATTAACGATGCATCATTCGTAACGGCAGCAATTAACACAAAATAGCAAAGAGGACGCTTCATCTCACCTATGTCACACGGGCCCTTGCGATCTTCATTTAGCTTGGTACGACCTCACGGAGCGCGAAATTTTCGGGATCAAAACGTTCGTTGTAAATAACCTCTAACCTTGCCTACACAAAGCAGCCTTCGAAGCACGCCAAACTTCGATTAAGCGTCGTACCGATTCCTCGTGTGGGCAGTTTCGATTTTCATCAAATCTTTTCTGGGCATTGTGGAAGCCCTACTGTTCTCGCACAGACGCTTTCTGCTAGAATAGCACGCGTTAATGTTAACTTTTGTTTCTGCTCTGTCGCCATTCTTAGCAGCAGATTAAAACTTTACGAGCTGCGTCTCCGATCACAGAATTGTTGCTCACTCTTGGTTTATGCGTTGGTTGCGCTCTAAAAAAAGGACTGTATTTGTCTACCCCAATTATGATTGAAGTTTGTATTTGGCAGGATGACATGATGCAGCCATGTGAACCTGTTGTTACTGCATCTTGGAATACCATTGCAGCACATACATATAAGAACATCAGAAAGTTGCACAAACACATGGACACAGCATTCTCCAATGTGTTTTCGTTTCCTGGCACGACATAATATACCTTCTCCTGTTTCCTCTCTGCATGCACCATGTTAGCATGCCGAGATGCATTATGGGGTCACTGCTTGGAGCAGCAGGATCTGAGGATAGCATATTAACGAACTGATATATAGCTGTACTTTACCCACCGAGTATTCAGGTTGCATTATCTCAAGCGAGCTAAAGACAAAAAAAAAAAAGAGTTTGTGAGACAGCCCTGTAACTCATCCAGATAGAGCAAAACCCTTTAAAGCCCACCATTATTGACCAAAGTTTGATGCCATTCTTGTTAGGGTAACAGCACAACTTGTTGATATGGACAAAGGAAGGGAAACACACCACGGCACTGGATGAAACAACTGTATTATGTCGACAGTGGACGCAAGTAAACTCAATGTCACCAAGCTGGGCCATAAGGT
Organism: Rhipicephalus microplus; assembly: GCF_013339725.1. NCBI lineage: Eukaryota > Metazoa > Arthropoda > Arachnida > Ixodida > Ixodidae > Rhipicephalus > Rhipicephalus microplus. The sequence goes on from NC_051168.1 coordinate 83,328,731, forward strand.
GAGCAAAAGAAGTTGAGCTCACTCAAGGAATATGTTTTGTGCATAGGGCTCACTCAAGCTCACTTAAAGTTTCCTCAGCCGAATCCACTAAATATATATCTCAGCCATACTCATTGCGAAGTGCTACTCGCTCATACTCATAGCTCAGTCTCGGCAAGTTGACTCATGGACAGTGGTGTGGCCAGGTGGTGACACAGCGGCCTGTGCCCCCCCCTCCCACTCTAAAATTTTTTTCGCCACACCATACATAGTGCAAAACCACCATATCTTTTCCTAAGCCCATCCTTCAGATCAAAAAGGTACCACCCCCCCAAATTTCTGCCCCTGTTTATGAGCGAGTTTGCCAATCTATGAGCTTAGCACACTCGGAAACCATCAGGTCAAACCTGACGGGCAGCAAGGATGTGATAGGTACAGGCACGACCAGGCAGGACCTGCTTGAAGTCCGCATAACCGCTATGCAGGCGGCAGTTACTGCTGAATAGTATCACTGTTAACGCTAAGTGTGACAAATCAAAACCAACTTGCTCTCTTGATGCCATCAGGTGCTGCACTTTACCTTAGCTGCTTTGCAGTACGGGTTGTCGTTCTACCTCCAGTACCTGGCTCACTGGCCGGAATACTTCCAGGTCGCCGAGTCTCCAAGCGGCGACATCATGGGCTACAGTAAGGTCCCTCTTCAATATGTGTCCATTTCTTAACTACATAGATGGCATCGCTCACCCTCTCGTCATAACTGGACGCGTCCGTCTCGTTTTCCCTGCAGTCATGGGCAAGGCAGAGGGCGTCCAGGAGAACTGGCACGGCCACGTGACGGCTCTCACCGTTGCACCCGAGTACCGGAAGCTGGGAGTTGCGGCCATGCTAATGTCGGGTCTGGAGTATATCTCTGAAAAGTGAGCCGCTTGACCACCGCTCCCAATCGTGTTAACCTGTTAAGGGTCAGGGCGATAGTTATGCTAAATATTTGCCGTGAATGGTCATCAGAGAAGTTTTTCGTACACCTCATCATCTCTGCTTACCTACACTTATGCTAAGGGTGTAAAATAACTGTAGTACAAAGTGTCGCGACTTCATGCTCTTTGCATTCCGTGTTCAGTTAGTTTCCGAGCTATGTTGCGCAGCCGACTGGTGAATTAAAGGTCAATATTATGTTTGATCTGAAAGCATTTATATTGCAGTAAATGTGCGGAACGATTCAGTGCTAGTCCTCTTATGCAGATCTTGATGGCCTCGCCCACAAGTGTCAAGCGAAACTGTTTCAACTGAAGCCCACTCATTAAGCGCACCTGCACTTTGTTTCAGGAAGCAGGCGTACTTTGTAGATTTATTCGTTCGAGTGTCCAACAAGGTTGCTGTCGACATGTACAAGCGACTGGGGTACAGCGTCTACAGGAGAGTTCTGGAGTATTACTTCGGTGACCCCGACGAAGACGCTTTCGGTAAATGTGGTCATGAGTGTGCTAACAATGCTGGTGTTATAGAGAGTGTTTTGTTTTGAGCTTGTTTGCATGATGCAAATTGCAGACTCGATATGCAGCAGAAAGTCATTGATGCGTTCGCAAAATTTCCAGTGTCAATGTTCGCAATATCATAGCAAGCGAACGTGCGCAATGTTAGTGAATTTCTATGGTACGCTTGCTGAGATGGTACATTCTTGCCATTTTTTTAAAAAAGTGTCAGTGAGGTTTTGCTATACTTAAGCATGCCAAAGACTGCCATTAAATGTTTATTCATCTTTCTGCAGCCAGACTGACTTTTATTGCAATAGCAATTAAATGGACATTCTCAGCTGGATTTCGCCGCCGATGTCGGCGCCAGCATAAGACTCTGGCGCACGAAATCGAACGTGGGACTTCCGTGTCATCAATATGACGCGTTAATCACTGAGCCACCAAGGGGTACCTCATTCAAGCTATTCATATCTACCACTTACCGCTGTTAGTGGGCATCTCGGGGGGGGGGGGGGGGGACGTGGACGACTCGTGTTTTCAGCGTTATCAGCAAGATAACACGAGGCGCGCACCTGCTCTCATGTCTCACCCATACTTTGGCCCGTGGAAACGAAGGGGAGTGACGATCTCTCACTCGGCCTTATATCCTGGTGGAGAGGATTATATGTCCTGGCTGGCATTGGGCTTGACTGGAACGATTCTGTTGTAGTTACGGGGCGGGCAAAGGTCTCTGCAATCGTTGCAGACAGACAGAGCGAAGTAACAACTGAGACGTTTATTTGCGTTTATCTGTGTACCTGTGAGTACATTTCCTGCGTCATTTGTGCGCGAGAAACGTGAGGCACATTTCAATCCACTTTCCATTCTGCGCGTGACCTTTGGATTTGTTGCTTCGGATCTTAGCGGCAAAGCTGTGACTTTTTGTTTTTGTATTCTCAGAGTCATTGAAGAGTGCAGCTCACACTGCACTCTTCATTGCTCTCTCACCTACATCAATTGGCACATTTATGAAGAGCATTTAGTGATGTTCTTAACTGCAGTAACTTGATAGAACTACTAAAATGTAACAAATTATTTTTTTTGCTCTGCTGTCACCTTTCATTTGGGTTATGAATGCTTGCTTTGTTTGGCTTTCCCTGATTCTTGCATTTTCAGCCTACTAGGTTAGGTATCATTGAGAGTTCTTGTACTCCTGTGAAAGCCTCGTATCCGTTAATCTTTAAGTGAAGCTCGTTACAAATCGCAAATTTCAGTGGTAGTGCCGTACACGAGAAACCCAATGCCGACAGCAAACAAAAACGCGGCCCTCGGAGATGTGCAAGCCACTCGCATATTGCTTACGCAGTTTTTTTATTATTGACGGTCCTCGATCATAGGCTTGTTGACGATTATCCATTTCTAATATGGCAATCTGATATTTTACCGAGTTCTCTTGTCACTACACTTTGCCATGCTTCACGGTTGCGGATGACCATTGTTGCTGCCTGTCTTGCACTGATAAGCAGTGCGGATGAAAGTCCGAGGCAACAGACGGGAGCACTGCGCAATGCAATAATAAAAAAAAAGAAAAACAGATGTCAGGCAAGTTCTTGGCGTACGTCGTTGCATCACCGAAATCGGCAGCTCACAACAAACTTCTCTTAAAAAAACAAAAACACCAGGCCTGCGCGGAAGGTGCAGCACAGTCACAGTGAAAGCTAGAAGAGCGGCCTTTCAGAACCTTTCAAAACTCATAGGGTAACTACTGCAAGTACACTTGCTTGATACCCACTTGGGCATTAATAATAAAATTTTTTGAGTAGTAGGCCTGCATTCGCTGTGCTATTTTTCGTCATTCTTAGGAGAAGCGTGGTGTTCGCTAAATACTTGCAAGGAACTTAGAAGTGTGGCAGCTTGGGCTAGTTGGTATGGCATTACGATAGTTATAGCGCGAGAACAAAACGACGACACAGAGACAAGAAGGACACGAAAGACACGAGCGCTGCAAGGAATTTTGTGCGAATTGTTCATGCAGTGCCTGACGACGAGGAGAAATTTCGGCTGAAGTGGTATGCACCACAGTTAATACGGGAACAAGAACAAGCTTTTGTAATGGGTTGGAGCATTGTACGACCCACTCGTTATGCTATTTGCATTGTGTGACAACTGGTTGTTCTTTCGCTGTTTTAAAATGCTTTAATTCGTATTAACACGATTGCTATTCCCAACATCAAGCTTGCCTAAGGCAAGTTTGTCAACAAGTCGCAAGCACTGGCGTGGCTCAGTGGTAGAATATTAGGCTGGCACCCAGCGGATCCGGGTTTGAGCTCCGTTGTGTCATTGGTACTAGGTTTTTTTTTTTCTCATTTCGCGCGATGCGGTTACGGACACCGGCGGCGGCGAACAAGCTGCGCGTGACCTGAGTTATGGATCTCATAACAGCTCTCGCTGTAAAAAAATAATTACGGAATATCGAACATTCGAAATGGGTGCTAATGAGTTGCTTTTTGTGCACTTTTGTGCTGCTTCTTTTTGCAGACATGCGCAAGGCACTTTCGAGAGACATCCTCAAGAAGTCGGTGATTCCCTTAGCGCACCCTGTACGTCCCGAAGACGTGGACTGAGTTAGTATTTGTGGAATAAAGTAAGACGACAGGATTTTCTCTTCAATGAGACCGCAACAGAAATGCAAATACGGGGTCTCGAGAAAACTGAGGGCATCGAACCACATTCCAAGGGAAATGCAAGAACGGACCTATGTTACGGTGTAAATCCTGTCGTATTGCTTTCTATGTGCCTCCGGCCATTACATTTTGATGCATGAAGAGATCGCTTACTATTGCTTTGTAATTAGATCCCATCCTACTGTTTAGACAGTACTTAAGACCTGTTATTTTGCATTATTGCGCCGTATCTGCTTCCCTTTGTTGCTGGGTAAGATTTACGTGGTTCGGAAAGTTGTTCTGTCTCAGTGTTATTCCCAAAGCTAGTTCGGGAACTTTGTTAGCCATTAAAAAAACGCAACAGTGAAAATTGCAACTCATAGACTGGGTATGGGTATTAATGGGAGCATTGTTACATAAATTTGAACGTGAAAGTACCAAGAACCACTTTTGCCTTCATCACAAACATTCTATGTAAAACCTTAAATCTCATTCTAAAATTTACCACATTTCATACGAAATGAAGCACTAAAACAAAAGTGGACAGGAATTTCCTAACTGGTAGTCACTCTACACGATTGGCTGAATTCCTGTGCTCGCCTTGTTTGACAACACCACCAGCGATTTCGACAAACATTTTTAAAAAGCACTGACATCAAATTTGGGTGAAACGAACTTCAATAAAATTTTAATACTACGTGAAAATCTCAGTTTTAGATATGTGCAAGGTGCTACATTTGAAGTGCAAGCAGGGTATTTTGAAAATATTGTAAAAAAGAAAATGTTGAAATTTTCGATTCCAACACTCCAGAGCATGAGATTACGAGTACTCGCTGAATTCGACACGGAGCCCAGTGTTTACAGCAAAACTTGCCTCCATGATTTTGAATGGCGTGTGCAGTTTGAAATCTTGAGGCCGTATGCTGTGGTGTACCTCTTGTCCCTTGACTATCAACCACATGTGCCACTACCTTAGGTGCTATTTATATGCTGTTAAGAAGTTAGGCAAGTAATAGCCCTGCAAGTTTGTCATGATTGCTCCAAGATGATGTGGTACTCCCCGATAGCTAATGCGAAATTTTTTTCCATTTGTATCTTTTAGGTCAATATTTTGTACGAATAATATGCCTTTTCCTCTCTATATAGGTGTGCTTATTTATGAACTTTGTGTTACACCTGTGAAATTATCCACAGCTTCATGATAATTTGCGAGATAGATACAAACTACTGTTCACTGTCCCTTCTGATTTCAGCTTATAATGTGCGTAGCGTGCTTGCTTCGCAAAATATAACCTATTTCCTGCTCATTTTTAGACATTTGTACTTGATCAAACGGGCTGTAACTTGCAAATATTAACAATTTTCAATTGTCATAGGAGTGTGTGCAGAATGAAGGCATCTGTATGAATTTTCAATCCCGTCATTAGATTGTGAATCCCATTGCATCCTGGTTTCTTTCACGTGTCAAGTTGTGTTGAAGTATGCAAGGAATTTGTGCGCTTTCATTTTGTCTGATGCGCTGTAAGGTCACTAGCAAAATAAAAAAAAAAATCAAGAAGGCTTGCAGAATTGAAATGTTGTGAGCCATGTACTGTGCAGCAAAGAGAATAGCAGCTGCAGTACATGCCACCCATGGCACATTCAGCTGCTTAAGTGGAGACATGCTTCAGATAAGTTTTTGTTGTTGTTGTTGTTCCTGAGCAGATTTTTATCAGTCGTAGCTGATGTACTTTTATGAGGGGATTTTAAACTGGCAGTTATTGCTCTAATAGAACATGTAGTTTTCAAAATATTAAATAGTTTTTGTATTATTACGAGCAATACTCATTCCGAAACAGTTAACATGACACAATAACCAGAAATGAATATTGTATGCAGTAAAACAGGAACGTATGTTTCAAACCAACTTGAGATAAAGTTATGATACATTGGTATGTTTGTTGGGAAGTAAATGCGAAGTTAGGGTTTTGCTCACGAAAGTTCAACATACCACAAGTTCAACATAAGTAGTTTCAAGACAGAACAACTACACTCTCCAGTCCACATAAGTACATGTGAAATGTGCAGAAACACTCGGAGAAAGGCCACTGGATCAGATGTATCTATTGCATTTAAAAGAGTCGGGGAAACAAAGTTAATTTGCAACACTGACGTCTTGAAAAAAAATAAACTGCTTATACCGGCATTGTGAAGCAAACTGCATGCAAATCCACAACTTGGTACCGTAACAATACCAAGTGCTGCACTTGTGCCGTTGACATAAGGGTGGGACAGATAGACGTTTGCCAAATAGAGTTGTGCAATATGACTGTTTCATCTGAATATTTCCAAAAAAAGAAAGCTTGTCCAAACTAAAATGACCGAGTACTACAGGCCAGACGTGGTCGCTCCTCATAAAAAAGAAAAAATCAATACGAAAACTAACCTTGACAGAATGGCAAAACCTAGCATGTATGTTGATGAACACCTGGTAGATTCTAGGTTTTCCTCGTTAAATCAAATAATGCATGGAAACTTCGTATCAAACTGAATGCGCCGTAACATGCTCACTCTGCTATAAAACAGACTGCAAATGAACTCAGCCCTATGGCTCGGACAGCCGCATACACTTGGCATTACGATACGTAAACATTAAATTTACTCCAACTGCTTATAAAATTGGGAGGCTTGCTAAAGTCGAAGTTTACCCATAATGGTAGAAAGTGCTTTCTTTGTTAGCCCTTTATAGGTCTGTAAAAGTTGGGTAACGGTGCCTTCATGGGGTGGTAGAACTTGATCTCACAGTCCTAAACGGCAGTGCCTTCCTTGCTACATGGCTAAGAATAGTCACATGTATAAATTTAAAATCATTTGTCGAAAACTTAATGCATAGACGTCGTGACGTGTGTAACATTCTCGAGCTGAAGTTGAAGCAAATAATGAAACTTACGGGGAACAAAGGTGGCTTCAGGGCAGTACTCCAGAGCTGTCCAAGGAAGTAAGCTTTATGCCAATTAGTGATAATTTTTAGGCAGTCTTTCAGAAAGTTGTTGAAGGTGAGGATTCTATGTAAGAAAATACGGTATACAGTAACTTACTCAAATAATAATGACCATAATTGCCCACTTCAATTCAAAACAATTTTTCAGACAGGTGCGAGGTCACACGTGGTAGGCAGTGATGTGGCTGAAGCGACAAAACTTTAGCACCTCTAAATATCACTGCAACGCTGCCCTGTCACGCAGTGAAGTATACCAACAACATAATGCATGGGTGCCAACAAAATGAATGAAGCTCACTCGGAATTGTCCAGAAATTAAAATTTTTGCTCAGAGACCATTGAGACTCGCTCGCTGTAGCTCACGCCGACTCTTGAAGCTTCTACTCGTGGAGTCTCACTTGAACTTCAGCTTACCAAAATTATGCTGCGCCAGTCTCGGAGTCGTACTCTGGCGTTGTTCCAAGTTTAGGTAAGTCAGAGTGAGTTCACTCAACGTAAGAGGAATGTCATTTCTGTCTAAAAAATGTGTAGCAGGAAACTGAAGACTACAATTGCAAATGTCAATTGACACACAAATGACGACAAATTGTCTAGATATCGCCACTCATCTTCATGTCATTGTAGATGTCATCCCACGCATAACGATACCAGTTTTAACAATATAGAAGCTGCTGCACCGTCAACTTTAATGTTATTTATGGTGAGATAGCCTGTCTGCAGCAATGCCCGGATTATTTATTATAAAAATGAATTCTGACTGTTAAGTGTCTATACCAAAATATAATACGCAAAATCCATGAAAAAAAAAGAAAAAGAAAACGAGAAAGTCAAGCTGCTGCATTTCCACCCACAACTCCTATATACCCGAGCGGCCCTTCAAATTTGCGGTATGCTTCATCGCATAATGTTGTAGCACTGCGGCAAAGCTGACTTCTAAAACCGGTTGCGGTGCGAAAACGGTGGTGACTAGTGTTAAAACGTACAATCTGTGTAAAAAGTCGAGACTTCAACGAGTTTGAGCATCCAGAACTTCAAAAATTGTCGTAAACAGACTCTATAGGGCATGTAGCGGTCTTGTGAAAGCATCCAAATTTTCAAACATGTCCAAAAAATCGGCATCTTTGTCATCCTTGTCGCCGATGTCAGTTAACTTCTCCCGCTCGTGGCACTTGAGTGTTGTTGTATAGGGGTTCAACTATTTTCAAAGGGTATAGCGTAAAACGTTTATAACAAGAGTTCACACTAGAAGAGTGCCACTAAAACCTGGAAAAATGACAGTATAGTTGAGAATGACTGCATGAGCATCCGGAAAAAATGTGAGAACGGGGGGGGGGAAGAGATACCTCCCCCCCCCCAAATTTCGGGAAACATTGTTTTCACGCACTAGCAACAAGCGGCGCAGCTTGATTAGCACAATCAAGTCCCACATATTTGTGTGAGACGCGCTTCAGGGCTACGAGCCAACTTTTCACGTCATAAACTATGACTAAACCTTGCCTGTCAGGTCACGGGAGAGAAAGAAAGGCTTTTGTGCTGGATGCCCCCTTTACCTGAACTTCTGAGGATGTCTCTGGATGTCAAACACAAATGACGTCATTTGTCTTAGTTGCTATGACAAATGACGTTGTACAATGACGTCGTCATTGTAGATTATGACGCCGTAGAGATTTGGAAGTTCTGGCAGGTGCGTGATGATGCAGGAAGACGCACGAGAAGCGAAACTTGTGGACATGCTCTTTCGTAAGATATTGAAGCATTCAGTTTCAAAAGCTGTTCGTTATGACCATATCTTATTGCTCAGGTCATTTAGAACTCTACCGTAAGGTACACACCACTATTCCCATTACTAGCACTTTCTAGTTTTCTCCAGTCCCACGCACGTCCAAAGGTTAGAACCACTTTCGCTCCGACATCGTTTCTATTTCAGATCGTGGCTTGTTTTGTTGCACGTTGCACAATCATTTACTTGACGTGTGCGTTTAAAGTGTGTGTTTTATCACTTTTAAATGTTTTGTTTGCTATGTATTTCCCAATGTACCTGCATTTGAATTCACTTGTATCGGCCTAGCATTGCATCTTCATGTGTTGTACTTATTTGATACTATTTTTGTTCGCTCTTTGTTATCTTTATGTACCCCACTCTTTTCTGTAAAGCTCTGTGCCGTTAGGGGTAAAACAAACCAAATAAATGAAATGAGCGTTTCTGCTATATTTACACGACCGTAATGTGATTCCCACGATGAAATGTATAGTATGTACAAGATGACGTTGCTGGCTGCCAGCAGCAGCAGCAGAGTTCCGACAGAATGGCACGCGACGCTTGGCGTGGGGTGAACGCAGTGTCGACTCTGGAACCGGCGGAGGTGCAAGACGCCGGTCGAGCCCTCCTCCGCGCTGTCACGCTTCTGGTCGGCCGGTGTCTGCCAGGTTGTCCTCGTCGTCGCCCTCGTTCCGGTCACCCTCCTCGTGCTGCTGCTTTTGCTTCTTCCACTTCTTGGCGATCTCCAGTAGCCTGAGGTGCGGCTTTGCCGTCTCGTCCGTTGGGAAGATGTAGTCGAAGTACTCCTCCCAGCCGGCCTCCGACTGCGAGAAACGGCACGGGCGCGTAAGAAAGAAATACAGCGTTCGCAGGAAAGTGTGGAAGAATGAAAGAATATTCGTTTATCTACTAAATGCAAAAGCCTCGTAATCTCTAGTGAACATGTGTTTTTGGTTCAGCTGGTTCACCATGCATGAAGGAAGAAACAGAAAGGAACACTAAAGTAAAAAAAAAGATAACTTAGATTACACCCTCATTAAATGGACTTGAAGGGACCAGGAAGATGCGTATGTTCCGTTTAACGGTAGTTCCGTTTACCGAGAGATAATCAGAGGGTGCAGAATACAAGAATTAAATTAATCTCTTAAGTAGCACTTGTTCCATTTACACAGCAGTTCCGTTCAAGAGACTTCCGCTTACTGAGCGCCTTCTGTACTTATGAATTGCACTGTGAAATCTCTAGCGTCTTTAATTTCACTGCCATAGATTTGATAACAGATAAGAATGTCTCACTTTTGAACAATGACGCCATATATTTCAATGTGTATCACCGAGATTCTACTGTGTACGCGAACAGAATGATATGCCATATATTTGAATTAACCATTACAGTGAACAATGTGAGAAATATGCCTCAAGTTGTACCTGACATGTTCATTCGACTTTTACCTCGTCAAAGTACTTGCTTCAACGCGTTTAATGTGCCCAACTCGAGAGACATACATACCTGCCTCTCTGGAACATTACAGAACTTTGTAAAATTAATCATGTTCTGGGGCCTTATAGGCTGAGCCACTGCACAACGAAGAAGCAGGCAGTAGTGAACTCGACTTCAGATGAATTTTAGCCCCCTGGGGCTCTGCAACGCGGGTCTCAAACTAAGAACAACGGCATCTCTCTTTCTCTTTACTTTTTTTTTTTTTGCATTACCCTTATCGCGAAATCATGACCGGGAACTGAGTCATGCTAAGCCGCCACTCGGGTCGCATAAAAATTTCTAAGACAAGACACCGAGGAAACAGGAGACGGGCGAAAGTACAGACTGAATTTCTTTCCTTCATAGCACGCCCCAATCACCTACATTTGCGAGTAATGCAATACACACGCAACAACAATCAAACCTCTAGACATAATGTACAATTGGCAATTGGCAACAATCTTGTAACAGCAATGATAAACAAGGCACACAATAATTTTAGATTGCAGCAATTTCTCCAGGAACGCTATTGTTGCTAATATTACACACATAAAGACCTCGCTGAAAGCTCATCTCATTCTGCAAATAAACTCAACCAAGTACGGTACAGAAATGCTCAAAAAACTGCCACTGTTCTCGCACGTTTGGACAGGAGCTGTTTAGGCATGAAGCTTCTTCTAAAGTGGCTAGCCGTGAATATAGAATGCAGGGTTACCATCATTCAGCGGATGCAAATCACTTACCCCATCTTCGTTGACGATTCTCCTTCGCTTTTTGACCTTCTTCGGCATCTGCTTGGCAACTGACTCCTGGCTCTGCTCATCGCCATGGCTGGCCTAAGAATTGAGAACACGCGCTTAATTACAACCCTTCTACATCAATCACTCATACTGTCTACCCAGATGTAATAAATTTTAAAAAATAAGAAGGATTACTGACGGTGCTGCACATGAAAAACTATTAAGCACTCGCATGCACTGTGTCCCCAAGTGCGAGGTCACATGTTCGATTTCCCATCCACAGGGCTAATGCAAGAAAATATACCGGCGTTCCAAGAAATGTGTCAAAAGTTCACAAATATAAGCGAAATGTAATACACTCAAACCTCATTATAACAAAGTTGCATCTTATACGAAAATAAGTTCGTTATATCCAAAAAGTCGCTATAAAGTATATTTCTAACACTACATCTATTGCAAGACTGTTTTTCGTTTACAGTAGAACCTCGTTGATGCATTTCCGAAAAAAAAAAAGTAAGAAGAAAAACGTACGATCTGGGAAAATGTACGATCTGAATCCAGCAAAAATTGAGGCTGGCAAGTCCAAATAGAGGTGTAAGGGCAAAAAACATTAATTTTCCCCCAAAAAAAGAAAACTAATTTTCTGCGGCTGCCTCTCACCCTCGGAAAAGCAAAGCTTTTTTTTGCACACATTGTAGACCCTTGTCCGCTTTTTCATTGTTTTTCGTGCAAAAGATACTTTGGAAAGATTCCAGTCTAGCAAGGGCGAAGTTAGCCATTCAGCGCACGCTTTCGTTCTCGCCGCTCTCTTCCAGTGCCTTGTCCCCCACCTCCTTCGCCACGTTGCTCCACACTGCCCTTGTGCCAATCTCGGCAACACATCGCAGCTCGCAGGTTGGGACTTTGTCGTCTATCGAGACGAACGGGGCGAATGGTGCATCGGCGCCAGTGGAGAAGAATTCCTCATTGATGTCATCGTGGATGTCCAATGCGCACGCCACAGGATCGTCTTCTCTGCAGTCTGTATTTTCCGAGCAAGCTGCCGCCGAAAATCGCACTTCCGGAAACATCTGCTAACCTTTTCACTCGTCAAACTGTCCCAAGAAGTGCTCAAGTAGTGCATCGCGTGGAGAAGGGATAAGTTTCCAAGGCCATCAACACATGATATGCGAGCAAGGAAGCATCGCACAATACATTCAACGCACGGAGCCCCAATCTAACTCAAGCTAAGCCAAAGTGCCAAGTGTGCGTTGCGGCATGTTAGTACGTTGTGTCCGTGCTGCGGTTACACCTTTGGGCAATACAGAAGCTTCACGGCTGCTTTCAAGTTGAAAGTGATTGATGATGCACTAAACAATGGCAACAGGGCCACTGGTAGCCACTTTGGAGTGGACAAGTTCTGTGTTCGCTACTGGCGATGGCAGCACGGGCAGTTGAAAGCCACTAAGATGCGTTGGGCCTTCCGTGTGCTAATACTGAGATGGATGGTAAAAGCTTATTTAGACGGAAGGTAACTGCGGATGGTTCCATGTTAGATGGTCATCAGCCCAAAGTTGACGTCGTACGCTAACCTTTTGCAGGCTCCCGTTAAGTAACGAACGCTACCGCTATGCCCGCAAGCTTTGTGTGTTACGGTATTTCAAAACTCTGTTTGCTTGCAACTTTTGTGCCTCAAATAAGTCTTGCCTTGTGTGAACCTGTGGTTTTATTGTTAAGGTAAGTCTTGATTAGTACTCCTCAAAGCTTTCAGTTAGTTGCCAGCGTGAGCATCCCGATTTGTGGCCATGTCGGCTTTTTTTTTGTTTCTGCATCGAAGGTTTTTGCGGAAAATTTTCTTTCCATAATTCTTACACTTCCCAACTTTTTGTCAACTTTCCTTGAACAAAAGTGCGAGGAATATGCGAGTAAATATGGTATCCTTAAATTTTTGCCAAGGTACTAGCTGGAAAAGAAAATAACTGTGCTACAGAAAATAACGCAGTTTTAAAAGCCGTTTGAAGACTTTGACAGCTCAGACAAGTGTGTGCGTGTCTGTGTGGGGGGCAATAGGTGAATAGCAAAATGGTGCGTCGTCTGCTATGGTAGTTCCGGTTCGAGGCATATCCCTTCGCCGCTTCAATGTGCCTGCTGCGCAGTGTAACAGAAATGGAGACGTGCGATTCTGCGACGCGTTTGTAGCCGCTTGTTCAGTGAATATTGTCGCAGTGCAACGCAAACAAAGGATGACCGCAGCTTACGGCAGCGAAAAAAGCGTGTTCAGGATCAGCTGTACAGCAAGACGCCTGCTTAGTTGTCATCCCGAAAAACCCCCTGTCTCACTACCTGGAATCTACAAAACATTTCTATTGTCGTTCTTTTTCATAAACGCAGGTGTGAATATGTTCTTTTTTTTTATTTGTGCATGAATAGGCGATATTTCTCACATTTCTGCGAACGAAGCGAGAAGTGGAAATGGGCAAACAGAAAGAACGATAACAGGCGGCTTTTGAACACAGCACGCGATGATGCTTTGATTCATGCAGTAATCTTTTACAGAGCCACCTCAATTGAATATTTTCGAGCACAAACAGCGAACACTTCAAAATCACTCTTGAGTACTTATAGGCACATGCTGCGGAATGTCAACATACGTTCGATGACACCAGAAGTACGTGTACTCTGGTGTCATGAGACTATTATGCATCGTTAAGTACCAATGGCTGCTGAGGTGACAAATAGGGAAATAGAGAAGAAATGCTTTCAAAAATTTTAAAATTTGCATCAAAAGTTTCAAAGATTGAAAAAACTGCATCACCTAACCTTTGCAACAAGCATTTGACTAATAATAATGAGCATAAGAATTAAAACAAAATAGAGTAAGCAAGAAATATTGACCTCGAACTCTGACCAAGACTCAAGAAGCATGAGGCGTTCTTCCTTCTCGGCAGCATTCCGGAGCTCCTTGTTGGCCCGTTCGAAGATTGTCCTGGCCAATGGGACGGGATCCTTGCCCCCATAGCTGAGCTGAAAGTGGGCGTAGCTAATCCAGACCTGGGTGGAATGGAACAGGCCATGTTTCGGATGAAAGCACAGTGACTGTAGAATCAGGAGCATTAGTATTTTGAGGTTGCACGCACACGTCAGCGACTTGGTATGGAGACTTCGAAACAACTCCCCCCCAAAAAATATTCATGGCTATGTGTACACTAACACTATAAATCAGATAGCTATTATGGCTTTGTCAATAAAGGTGTTCCAATGTAGCATCTAGCATCAATAATGTAGCATCTACAGTGGATCGATATTGTTCTGTCATTCTTGCGACTGAATGCTCTTTGCACTTTTGCAGATCCTGCTTCAAGTATACTGGCTGCACTGTGCAAGCTGTGGTGTTGGCAGTACAAGAAGCAGATGGAATTATGGCGAACGACATTGGGTTCGCCTATGTAGCAACACACAAATGGCATGAATCTCACGGCATCAGGAAGGTAACGCAATTTTCTATGCCCATGTTGATTACCATGCGAACCCAAATGCTGTAATACTTGTTTAAGCACTCAAACAATTGTACAAGTCTTGTTTGTAATATTGAGGTATGACTGTGCCACTGTCATGTATGTGCACGCACTCGCTCCATGCAAAGCAGATTTTTAAAAGGTTAGGGTTCCACCTTGACGTGCTGGGTGCGCTCGAGCAGGCGTTCGTAGAGGCGCGCTGCCAGCCCATACTGCTCCTGCTCGATCTCGAAGTCGACGTAGCTCTTCCAAATCACCTCGGGCATGTCCAGGCGCGGCTGGCTGATGGCGATCTCAAAGATGGCCCGCGCCCGTTCCACGTCGCCCAGGATCGTCTCCAACTCTGCGTACTGCCACACGGGACCAAGCCACAGCTTCAGCGCGACTTAGCAGAACTAGTTGCTGGGCTAGTTGGGGCATAAGTTCAAGAAAAAATCTAGACGCCTAACCACCATTCGTAGGAAAACACACAAGAAAAGAACATCTCTCCTTTTCTAGTGCTTCTTTTTGCTAGTAGTGCTTAGGCATCTTGCTTTATTTTATTTTTCTCGACAGTTATAATGCCTTTCTTTGTTGGCCAATGTAATAGTACCCCAAATTAAAAACAAAACAAGGTGGGTAAGTGACACACACAATGCACAACCATTTACTACAACGACACAAGAGGGTTGACAATGCATTAAAAGTGTATTGGTTCGAGCTTGTTGGTATAAACGACACACAATGCACAAGCATTTACTACAACTACTCAAGAGGGCCGACAATGCATTAAAAGTGTATGGGTTCAAGCTTGTTCATACGGCTACTTCTTCGCAAAACAGTGCAAAAACACTCTTCTCTGTGTATTTCTTTCTTTCTCCTCGTTTTGGCGCTAGTTTGTGAAGATAACAATGCATCATATATTATTGCATATTACCCACCTCTTTGCATAGCCACGTAGACGTGACTGAAAACGGTGAAACACAGTTCGTGAAGACACGACGCATTGCTGGGCGTACTAGTGGCTGGTAAATGAGGTAATACTCAATTAGCAGCAAAAGTGACGAGCATAGATGTCATTTGTCCGCAATCTTATTGCCGGTGGAGTGTGTCGCCTTTTAGAAATGAATGACCGAACATTTGGGTGCATGGCTCACAGATTCAAAGATTGAATCCTGCCTGCGGCAAGTTGTTTCTTCATCCACTGTCCTTTCTTGCATTTAAATCTTAAAGAGGCCCTGAAAAACTTTTGAACTTGGTCAGAAAATGCTGCGGATCGATAGTTGAGGCTCCCAAGGGCACGCGACCCAAATAATATAGCCCAGTATGCGGCCTGGAGTTTACAATACATTCCCAAAGTCACCTAAAAATATCTTTTTGTTCTGTCGACAAGTGACGCCACAGGCTCAAATATCACAACATTCCAGGCCAAGGTCAGCCATTGGCTGAAACTTGACATCAGAGACATCACGTGTCAAAGACATCACGACATCACGTGTGCCTCACCGCAGTGAGGCACACGTGATGTCTTTTCTTCCCCCTCACCACCCCTCCCTGCTTAGCTTTCAATGCTTTCATCGTGACTAGAGAAGAGAGAATGCAACAGCAGCATGCGACAAACCTTTGTAATTCCACTCATACAGGATGGATTCTAAAAATTATTGTGGCAGTTTCATTCGTGTGGTGATACATTCCTTCAGTGCATACATTCCATAGATCCATAGAAAATTGTTGCAGGGCCCCTTTTATTTACTGCATCACAGTTAAAAGAGTACAATAATGTCCTCTATATTTGCCTTGCATTCACTGTCTGTTGGCTTTCACTAAGGTTCCGTCAAACAAAGAAATGAGACCTTATACTCCCTTCTTTCGCCCAATTTTTGAGGCACATATACACTAAGGTTGTGTCAAGCTAGGAAACAAGGCCTTCAATCTCCTTCTTTCGCTCTGGTCTTTGGCATACTATACACACGCTAATGGTTTTTGCACACACAGAGTTGACAAAATGTGGTTTCTCCTGGTGATACTATAAAGCAGACCCTCAGTAGACAAGATTCTCTTAAACAGAACTGCTGCTAGACAAAACACCTGCCTCTGACATGATTGGTTTCATACTTGAATTCTGCACTCCTGTTCATCTTTCGGCAAACGGATTTTCCGTTAAATAGAACACACTTTCCTGGTAAATTCAGGGTATGTTGAACGAAAGTTTAGGGCACAGCTGAGCAGTAAATAAATTTGTGTGGCTCTTGCGCGAGTTGATACACTGACTAGACCTACCTTCATCCAGGTGGTGCAGTTCTCGGGCGCAAACTCGAGAAACTTCTGGTAGAGAATGCGGCAGCGGTCAAACTCCCTCAGCTGAATCTCCAGGTCGATGTAGCCACGAAAGAGCTTGTCTTTAGGGCAGAGGCCTATGGCAGTGCCCTGCAAACAGTGGGAGCATCGTCCCCAAGACATGAATTCTGCCGTTTTGGGGACAACCTTTCTAACACGGCAGTGGGAGACCTGGCTTGCCAGAAAGAATTTGGACAGCCGGTTGGCTCTGCTCGACCAAACCCAAAGTGCCTCAAAGGCACCTTGGACTGAGGACCCTACTCATATTCCCAGAAAAGTTTTAATCAATAAAAAAATCACAGTTATAACCACAAAGTCAATG
This sequence comes from Rhipicephalus microplus, assembly GCF_013339725.1. Taxonomy (NCBI): domain Eukaryota; kingdom Metazoa; phylum Arthropoda; class Arachnida; order Ixodida; family Ixodidae; genus Rhipicephalus; species Rhipicephalus microplus. The sequence continues at coordinate 83,345,915 of NC_051168.1, forward strand.
AGCTTGCTCAGATATGATCGAGTAATTGGCGAATCCTCTGTACACATCTATCATCATATATAGATTGACAACGTTGTTAAAACTACATGACATACCAAATGTTTATTATTTACAGTGGAATACACAATATATATTACGAACTTTTCCTGCCACCAGAGTGTCTTTACACGCAGAGAAAACTCTGTCGTCCCTGCAGTCCGGTGTCGGGCCGATGACGTGGCAGCGACCGGCAACTCTCATTGAAGGACTGCAACGGCGTTGGCGCATGATTGCTCTTTGCGGACGCTAGCGATTGTGGTCATGGTGTTGTCGAACCACAAATGATTGCATACTTTGCAGCTGTGGCCAAATATGTGGTCGAGGAACTCGCGCTTGAAGACGGGCTGAGAGTGGTGTGCCACCATGAGTGACGCCGTGTTATCTAGTGAGAATTCTTGTAATTACCGAAAAAGGCATGCATTCCCGCACGGCCAGACCAAACACCACTGACACCCTTCTCTCTTCCTCTCTCTTTCACATTCCTTTCTCTCCCCCAGTACACATCCCCCGTGTGACGTTGTTGGGGTAACCTCCTCAGAGACAGTTACCATGACACACTTTCCTCTTCACTTCCCGTTCGATCAAATCCGCTTTGAGGAGGCGAGTGCGCGGGTCATCGAAAGTCGACACCTTGGGAGGGGGGCGACGCGCCATCTAGTGAGCATTGTTGGAATCAGCGGAGAGGCGACCTTGAGCGCGACCGCAAAAGTGTCCGGGCAGCATTGGAGTACATACCACCGACGTAGGAAAAGCCGCGAGCAGAAGGAGCAAGCTACGAAAGAAGTTTTCGCTCACTCACTTCACATAGTAGATGCGAGCTGCTTGCTTGGACCACGGCCGGACTCGACGCTCCTTACGGCCTTCTCAATACCGGCGCCGCGCATATATTTTTTTCTGACGCGTAGAGGGTAGCACCACCTCACTGTAAGCTCCGCCGGCTCCCCGCGTCACCGACTGCGACTTTTCTTGACTGTGTTCGATGACCTCGGGTAAACAATGCATCAGACACGCTCAGGCACGCTAACTGCACTAGCGTAGCCATGGTTTATTGTTGCGTGCCGCTGTGTAAGTCACAGCAAGGGAAGACACCGGGTGTGTCGTACCACCAATTTCCTAGCGATGAGGAACTGTGTTCGAAGTGGAGGAAAAATGTTTCACGTGAAAACCTCGTCATCAATGACAAGTCCGCATCGACTGTAGTGTGCAGCAACACTTCACGGAAAATGACTATGTTCCCGGATATCGTATCCGGAAACTGCGTCCAGGAGCCGTGCCCACGGCCTTCGATCAGTATCCTTCGTATATGGTCCCGGCTACGAAGAGGCCGCGTAAAGAACCTGCAGCGCGTGACCCCTCGGCCACCTCGGCTCCTCGACAGCCGACGAAACGGAAAGCGGAGTCATCGCCGTCTACCTACGGGAAGTTCTAGTCCACCTTACGACAAAATAAATATTGCTTTTTCTCTCTGAATTTTGTGCGCTGTAATGGATTACTGTTGCTTGTGACAACACGCGTGTGCGAAAATCCGGGAAAGCTGCCGGAATGGTTACAACTGGGTAAGCGGTGCTCTCAGAGGTCGACTATACCATTTTAACCTCATCACATGCAACGACCGAGCTGTATTGTGTGGATAAAACGTTCATCTTCAAGAATTCAGGCGCCGCAGTTGGTTCTGTTCCTCGTACTCAGCGCTGTTATGATGGCCATAGCGCTGTGGCGCGCACACTGCGCCCGTGAACGCGCTTGGAGGCGGGGGAGCAACAGTGGTCTAGCAGCGCCACCCCGAACTTGCGGCGGCAGGCAGCAAAACGCCCCAATGCGAAGGCCGTAAGGGGAGCGCCGGAGAAGGAGTCGAGTCCGGCCGTGCTTGGACATATCGCAACCGTTGACAGGTATAATCACCGTGAGATTTTCTGGCAGTAGCACCGATTATGACTATACTTGCCTTTAGTGAGGACTGTATATGCTGTCGTTTTTTTTCTATGCTAACTGGTCCTGCTTGTCCACGTTTTTTCAATCTCCTACTCATCTGGTCTTTCATTGCATTGCTGCCTCTGGTGCTGCACTTGCAGTATCTTTGTACAAAATTATAAAAATAAATAAATATTACTTAATTGAGATAATGGCACTGTTCCATCAAGAAAAAGAAGGTTTACAAAGCAAGTGAAAAAAAAGTTTTTTTGATCGTTTTAGCAAGTTTTTTAATTTCCTTTCAGCTGCGAAAGAGTTGATGCCGCTCTCAAAGGCATGGTCATACAACTTGAAACATTACGCAAGTGCGAGTTGCACTAAAAAAAAAAAAAAGGAGAGAAAGAGAAAAAAACAGGCAGGAACAGAGGACTTTGCTAATTATAATCATGTTAATTAAGACTATACTAATTCAGATCTTGTTAAGGCATTGTTTATCAGGACATTACTGATCTTGACTATTCTAATTAGCACCATGTTAATTAGGACCATGCTCATAAAGACCTTTCTGACAGTCTAGATTGGCCACAAGCTCTGCTGCTAGTCCAGCCTTGCACTGCTAGTGCAGGCTGCCTATATTTTCTACTAAGCTGATGTTGGTGACGTGGATGATGCGAACTCACCAGCAACTTGCGGGCTGCAGGCAGGTCCTTCTGGCGCACCTCAAAGTGAGCTGCCAGGAGCCACACCTTGGCAAAGGTGAATGCCTTGTGGGGCAGCAGGCGAAGGCAGGCCCGATAGACCTCGCGCGTGCGCTCGGCGTCGCCCACTTCGAGCTCCTCATAGAGTGCGTAGTTGATCCAGAGGTAGATGTAGCGGCGCCAGAAGCGCTTGAGCCGTGAAGGTGGCACGTTGGCAATGGCCCGCTCGTAAGTCTCGCGCGTTGAGTCCACATTGCCCTCACTCTCCATGAGCCGGAGGTAGTCGAACCAGGCATCGTAGTTGAGCGGATTCTCCTTCACTTGCTGCATCAAACATTGCGCAATGTATAACAGGGCTTTAGCAATCGCAAGAAAAATATGTCTAGCCCTGTTGAAACAAAATAAATGTTAACTACTACGCATTAAGTAACTAATGACAACAAGCATCAAGCTCGTGTAGAACATCTACTGGTTTCCCATTACACAATTGATGTGTGTACAGGCAAAATTGAAAGACACACAGGGCACACACAATTATTAAAGAGAATGCCTAACCATTAATGAAGCCAATAGCACCCGAACATTCCCCGCCTAGAGTGGGAAAGCTGCAGCTGGTGCAGTGAATTGAGCAGCCCATTCACTGGAAAAAAAAATTGACCTTCCAGTGACAGCATAACAAGGCTCGAAACACATGCGGACGAAGACATGCTAGTCCTGCACATGGAGCAATTTATTTCTGAGATTGTTCAGCTTCTTGGCACTTCTGAAATGAAGACACTTATTCTCTTCCAAATTCATTATTTGGAAACTGAAACTGCACACACTTTGAAGCTGTTCCTCAGAGCATGAAGTATGCTTTGGTGACTATAAAAGTAAACTTGCACAACAATTTGAAGGGGACAGGATTATTGGCAGAAGCATTAGAGGTTATTGAAAGCTTTATTGCCTCGGTTAAACCTGTATTCATTAGTGATACTAACTTCAAATGAAAGTGAAACTCAGTGACTGCAGCTGCTTTCAGCCTAGCAGAGTTTCAAACCAATACGAAACATCACCAATGTGCTCTTTGAAAGACTCACGTACCTCTTCATACTGGTACTTGCGCTTGCTAACGATGACATCTTCAATGCCAGCGCGATCACCGTACTTCTTCTCGTGGATGGTGTAGTTCTTGAACAGGTCCTGCGCTTTCTCCTTGGGGATGTGTTCCAATGCATACTTGTAGATCACCCGCACACGGTCATGCTGTTGGGTGGCGCCGGGCGATGCATGCGACATAAGTGAAGTGGCTTTACTTACACCGTGGTGAAAAAAAGATGTTGTAAATGCAGCTGCTACGCTTCCAAAACACTCATAAGCAAACAATGGCATGATATCAGTCTAGGCTGCTGTTGTTATCGTAAGCCTTAGAGTCAATGTGTATGCTGCCTTTGGGTAGCAGTGCCGCTTGTAGGTACGTCGTGCCTGATTAGCAACCACAGCTATGCAGCAATGCCAGACTATGTTTTTGCAGATGGCATGCCCAGCGTGTTGCCGACCAGCGGTGAATTTAACTGGCGTTGACTGGTGTTCATCCAGTCCGCTGCAGTGGCGGTTCGGAAAGCACTAAATAGGGCCAAACATCAGCATCTCAGGGATGCAGTTACTAGCAGCATTTGGAAAACACACACACATACTGCTTCCTAAATGTATGCCCCCAAGCGAACAAATGGCTCTCCCGTGTTTCTAAAATCAACACAGTCCTCCACTTTGTGGGGCCATGCTATCCCCGCAAGCTCTTAATCTCAACTGCCCACCTAGTTTTTTGCCTCACCGTGGCATGCTTGACTTCTCTTGGAACTCAGTCTGTAACTCTTAATGACCAGCAGTTATCATGCCTTCTCAACAGATGCTCGGCCCATGCCCATTCCTTCTTTTTGCTTTCGAGTAAGATGTCTTTTGACACCCATTTGTTCCTCGACTAACTGTGCTGTCTTCTTCTCCCTATCCCTCACTATCATTCCCCTCTCCATGGCTGGCTGCATCAACCTCAACTTAGGATGAACCTTGTCGATGTGTTGCTAAGTCGGGCTTGATGAAGCAAGGCTGCACCTTCATTACACGTCTTTCTATCACACACACCATCGCAGCACTTGCAACATACCAAGAGAGACGTCGTTTTTCCATTTTTACCTCCCGCTGGTTCTCCTCGAACTTGGCAAAAGCGACAAACAGCCGTTCGTCCATGTAGTCCTCGCCGAAAAACTCCACAGCCCGCTCGTAGATGCGTCGCGCGTTGGAGATGTAGCCGTTGTGCTCTTCGAACTTGGCGTACTTGATCCAATGTTGAACATCGGGATGAACCATCACAAGTGCACGACACGTTAAGGATCCCATGTCTTGCACATTGTTGCATGCTGCCAAGGAAAGCCATACTACAGACACCATCCATACCATGAAAACTATGCTACTATAGAAACATACCAGCATATACTTAGGAATGCCCGCCTTGTAAAGATAACATAGCATTTGATTGACGTCAAATCAATGCTATTATCCAGATACCACGAAAACAGAAATGCTCATAAAGATCACTCTCTTCTTTCTTCAAGCTGGCATTGAGCTCTAAACTACCTACTTAAAATGCCTATCTCCAGGACATTGGCTGAATTGAAAAGTTCTTGAATATGCTATACAAAGAATATAGTTGCCGAACATCATTTCTATGTTTCATTCATTTAGACGTACTGCACAATACTTTATTTTACATGTAAATACAGTGTCTCTACACTGTCCATACAGTGTACCTGCTTTTACCATGGGAGAAACATGGATTCAAAAACTTGCTATGCCTATTGGTCAACAGTTATCAAACCATACATAGAATGATAAATTTGCTTTATTCACTTTCCCTGTGAAAATAGCCCAGTAGAGGCTAGGGTGCAGTGCTTACGCCAACTTTAACTACCAAAAGTAAATTGCTGGTGGTTGACAGGGAGGAAAAATTAGGCCTCAAGGTGTAACACATAAAGCAGACTATACTGGTGCCAATTGCATCCAGAAAGTGCCCATCAAAGAAAACAGAATTCTATGGGCAACCAAAATATTAATAATCAACAGAGAACTACAGGTCAGTTGTAAATCTTGAAAAAAATAAAAGCAAACAGGGCAGCACTCATCCAGTTGGGAAACAAAAGGACAATGCTTATAGGGTCAGAAAATGTCCAGGTATCATTTGCGGTCATTTTTTTCTTTATTCTGTTTCCCCTCTTCCGTTTCACCTGCAATCTATTCTTGTTAAAAAGAGTCGCAAGCCAGCCTGTCTCAATAGTACACACTGTATGGAGAGTTAACAGGTGTCAAAAGGTTATACGCTAAGTATGATGCATGCAAAGAAACAAAGATAAGGGAAGGCAAGTAAATGACTTACATAGGCTCAGACATAAAGTGCACATGCTTAGTCTCTATCAGGACATGTATCAACTAGCCCACCAACATATCCTTCTTGAATAAAAGGATATATCGTTCGTAGATCTGCCGGGCCCTGTCGAGTTCCTTGTAACGCAGCTCGAAGTTGATGTAAGTCTGCCAGGCTTGCTCATGGGGCTCCCATTCCATCCAGCGCTCGAACACCTGGCGTGCACCAGCAATGTTTCCCAGCATCTCCTCCATGTAGGTGTACTTGTACCACAGCTGCTTCACTCGCGGCAGGATCGACACGGAGCGGTCCCAAATGTTGCGAGCGTGGTTCACCTGGCGGTTCCTGCATGGCGGGGTATTCTTCTGAGCGGCGTGATTGTAGTGATCTGATCAGTCGATTGAACTAATCACCAAGCTGCATCGGAAAGCGTAACTGATTTACACTTCCAGGTGAATGAGAGTAGTGAGATAATTTTCTATTTGCTTCGCCGAGCACGGTCACACTGTAAATACCGCAGGACCATATTAGGAGGCCTACCACCTCCTCGTGTCTTGACAACTATCAACTCCTCGTATTGTGCGAAAAATTATGTATAAAATGTTAAGGCGTGGCCTTACCATAGCCAATGTACAGATAATGTAGGCGACGACTTAATTAAAGTCTGTCATTATTGCTGATCCCAAGACTACTCCCTAAATCCACATCTTTTTGTCTCCTTTTCTGTAGAAATACTAAATATTAAAGAGACATTTTATAGTGCCCAGTGGTGATGAAATGATAAAACCAAGTACCAATGGCCTTTCCAGTCACTACCACATGCTTGCAAATTCTGAAATGCACAGTAAAGCAGCTTAATAGAAGACTGTCCTAATTGTACAAGGGAAACATATACAAATGCAACGTTCATTTCACTCACTTCATTCCATCTCTGCATACTTTCAGCCAGAGGGTAACATACGATGGTCGACATCCAATGCACGCTCGTAGACGGAACAGAGCCCTGGGAAAAAAAAAAGGGCAAAAAAAAATAATAAAGACATTAATGATGCACAGAATTTCAGTAACGCAATCAGTACCCATAATGTTAGAATTTAAATGTCTATCTACATACATTGTATGACAGGCTGAAAAATAACTTTTGATAGATTAAATGCACTTTGCAGTGGCGACCGTGATGGCTCATTCATGACACATGAAAACTTGACTAAAAGCTGAAAGAAGGAGCACTGTGGTAGCAACATAGAGTGTAGTATTGACTACAGTAATCTGTTACAACCCAATCAATACTTTAATTTCATATGACAGCTGCTCAGTGGTATCACAACAGCCTACTCAGTCAAAGCTAGCACATCGGGTTGCATAAACTCATCAAACTCTAAAGGCTAATCAATCAGGCAAGAAGTACAAGTTAACGATAAACCACAACAGTGGTCAATTACACTTTGTGTTGTTTACTGAACTTTGCTGGGTGACATTGACGAAAAGATCAACGTGTTCCATTTTAGATTAAAGCACCGTAAAGAACATGTCTGCTGATTAGATTTCATTGTTATGCGCTTTCCTGCACTGTCACAAGGTGTCTATGCTTGTGTACTCAATGATTTTTCTCCTTTTCCTAATTCTCTCTTCTTTCGCATGTCGGCGAGACAACAAGTTGACAGCCACCGCGTTGATGGCTTGAGTTCACTTTCTTTCTATGTTTTATTCAATAAACATTCCGGTTGCGGGTAAGCGCTTATGTCTGTCGAGTCTTCATCTCCGTTGTTTGAACTGCTTCAATCTACATGCAAACTGTGTTAGCTAGCACAGGTTTAACCTTGCCCCGCCGCGTGGTCTAGTGGCTAAGGTACTCGGCTGCTGACCCCGCAGGGCGCGGGTTCGAATCCCGCTGTGGCGGCTGCATTTCCGATGGAGGCGGAAATGTTGTAGGCCCGTGTGCTCAGATTTGGGTGCACGTTTAAAGAACCCCAGGTGGTCTAAATTTCCGGAGCCCTCCACTACGGCGTCTCTCATAATCATATAGTGGTTTTGGGACGTTAAACCCCACATATCAATCAATCAATCAGGCTTCAACCTTGATGAACCCGTCCGTGGAGGCGAGTTCCGTTCGCTTACCTCTGTATCTCTTTTGACTCTCCTCCCACTGTGCATACTTGATCCAGTTGCTGATGACAGATCGGTTTTTGCGGATGTTGTCCTCGAAGCCCTAGGAGCAACCACGGAGAGCGCACGGGCGTCGATTAAAACGCAAATCACCAGAAAGGGAGTTGAAAGATTAATTTGATAAAAGGCCTCACCTTTCGTTTCCTCAGTTGGTATTCCGCTAACTCTTCGGGATCGGAGATCTTTTGCTTTGGAGGCTGGGTAGTCACGAGGAGAAAGAAAAAAAGCTCACCGTTAGCTCTATTGATGCACACAAGTCAAAACCGCAAGGAACGACATTTGGTGTCACCGAGATTCTACTGTGTACGCGAACAGAATGATATGCCATATATTTGAATTAACCATTACAGTGAACAATGTGAGAATATGCCTCAAGTTGTACCTGACATGTTCATTCGACTTTTACCTCGTCAAAGTACTTGCTTCAACGCGTTTAATGTGCCCAACCGAGAGACATACATACCTGCCTCTCTGGAACATTACAGAACTTTGTAAAATTAATCATGTTCTGGGGCCTTATAGGCTGAGCCACTGCACAACGAAGAAGCAGGCAGTAGTGAACTCGACTTCAGATGAATTTTAGCCCCCTGGGGCTCTGCAACGCGGGTTTCGAACTAATAACGAGGGCATCTCTCTTTCTCTTTACTTTTTTTTTTTTTGCATTACCCTTATCGCGAAATCACGACCGGGAACTGAGTCATGCTAAGCCGCCACTCGGGTCGCATAAAAATTTCTAAGACAAGACACCGAGGAAACAGGAGACGGGCGAAAGTACAGACTGAATTTCTTTCCTTCATAGCACGCCCCAATCACCTACATTTGCGAGTAATGCAATACACACGCAACAACAATCAACCTCTAGACATAATGTACAATTGGCAATTGGCAACAATCTTGTAACAGCAATGATAACAAGGCACACAATAATTTTAGATTGCAGCAATTTCTCCAGGAACGCTATTGTTGCTATATTACACATATACCTCGCTGAAGCTCATCTCTTCGCAAATAAACTCACCAAGTACTAAGGAAATGCTCAAAAAAACTGCCACTGTTCTCGCACGTTTGGACAGGAGCTGTTTAGGCATGAAGCTTCTTCTAAAGTGGCTAGCCGTGAATATAGAATGCAGGGTTACCATCATTCAGCGGATGCAAATCACTTACCCCATCTTCGTTGACGATTCTCCTTCGCTTTTTGACCTTCTTCGGCATCTGCTTGGCAACTGACTCCTGGCTCTGCTCATCGCCATGGCTGGCCTAAGAATTGAGAAGACACGCTTAATTACAACCTTTCTACATCAATCACTCATACTGTCTACCCAGTTGTAATAAATTTTAAAAAATAATAAGGATTACTGACGTTGCTGCACATGAAAAACTATTAAGCACTCGCATGCACTGTGTCCATAAGTGCGAGGTCACATGTTCGATTTCCCATCCACAGGGCTAATGCAAGAAAATGTATTGGCGTTCCAAGAAATGTGTCAACAATTCACAAAAATAAGAGAAATGTGATACACTCAAACCTCATTATAACAAAGTTGCATCTTATACGAAAATAAGTTCGTTATATCCAAAAAGTCGCTATAAAGTATATTTCTAACATTACATCAATTGCAAGACTGTTTTTCGTTTACAGTAGAACCTCGTTGATGCATTTCCAAAAAAAAAAAATTAAGAAGAAGATAAACGTACGATCCGGGAAAACGTACGATCTGAATCCAGCAAAAATTGAGGCTGGCAAGTCCAAATAGAGGTGTTTAGGGCAAAAAGCATTAATTTTTGCCCCCAAAAAAGAAAACTAATTTTCTGCGGCTGCCTCTCACCCTCTGCACACATTGTAGACCCTTGTCCGCTTTTTCATTGTTTTTCGTGCAAAAGAAGCTTTGGAAAGCTTCCAGTCTAGCAAGGGTGAAGTTAGCCGTTCAGCGCACGCTTTCTTTTTTGCCGCTGTCTTCCAGTGCCTTGTCCCCCACCTCCTTTGCTGCGTCGCCCCACATTGCCCTTGTGACAATCTCGGCAACACTTCGCAGCTCGCAAGTTGGGACTTTGTCGTCTATCGAGACGAACGGGGCGAATGGTGCATCGGCGCTAGTGGAGAAGAATTCCTCATTGATGTCATCGTGGATGTCAGATGTGCAAGCCACAGGATCGTCTTCCCTGCAGTCTGTATTTTCCGAGCAAGCTGCCGCCGAAAACCGCACTTCCGGAAACATCTGCTAACCTTTTCACTCGTCAAACTGTCCCAAGAAGTGCTCAAGTAGTGCATCGCGTGGAGAAGGGATAAGTTTCCGAGGTCATCACCACATGACATGCAAGCAAGGAAGCGTCGCACAATACATTCAACGCACGGAGCCCCAATATAATCCAAGCTAAGCCAAAGTGCCAAGTGTTCATTGCGGCATGTTAGTACGTTGTGTTCGTGCTGCGGTTATGCTTTTGGGCAATACAGAAGCTTCACAGCTGCTTTCAAGTTGAAAGTGATTGATGATGCACTAAACAATGGAAACAGGGCCGCCGGTAGCCACTTGGAGTGGACAAGTTCTGTGTTCGCTACTGGCGATGCAGCACGGGCAGTTGAAAGCCACTAAGATGCGTTGGGCCTTCCGTGTGCTAATACTGAGATGGATGGTAAAAGCTTATTTAGACGGAAGGTAACTGCGGATGGTTCCATGTTAGATGGTCATCAGCCCAAGTTGACGTCGTACGCTAACCTTTTGCAGGCTCCCGTTAAGTAACGAACGCTACCGCTATGCCCGCAAGCTTTGTGTTACGGTATTTCAAAACTCTGTTTGCTAGCAACTTTTGTGCTTCAAGTAAGTCTTGCCTTGTGTGAACCTGTAGTTTTATTGTTAAGGTAAGTCTTGATTAGTACTCCTCAAAGCTTTCAGTTAGTTGCCAGCGTGAGCATCCCGATTTGTGGTCATGTCGGTTTTTTTTGTTGTTGTTTTTGCATCGAAGGTTTTTGCGGAAAATTTTCTTTCCATAATTCTCACACTTCCCAACTTTTTGTCAACTTTCCTTGAAGAAAAAGAGTGAGAATTATGCGAGTAAATATGGTATCCTTAAATTTTTGCCAAGGTACTAGCTGGGAAAGAAAATAACTGTGCTACAGAAAATAACGCAGTTTTTAAAAGCCGTTTGAAGACTTGGACAGCTCAGACGAGTGTGTGTGTCTGTGTAGGGGGGCAATAGGTGAATAGCAAAATGGTGCGTCGTCTGCTATGGTACTTCCGGTTCGAGGCATATCCCTCCGCCGCTTCAAGGTGCCTGCTGCGCAGTGTAACAGAGGAGGAGACGTGCAATTCTGCGAGGCGCTTGTAGCCGCTTGTTCAGTGAATATTGTCGCAGTGCAACGCAAACAAAGGATGACAGCAGCTTACGGCAGCGAAAAACGTGTGTTCAGGATCAGCTGTACAGCAAGACGCCTGCTTAGTTGTCGTCCTGAAAAACCCCCTGTCCCACTACCTGGAATCTACAAAACATTCCTATCGTCGTTCTTTTTCAGATACCCACGTGTCAATATGTTCTTTTTTTTATTTGCGCATGAATAGGCGATATTTCTCACATTTCTGTGAATGAAGTGAGAAGTGGAAATGGTGGCTTTCGAACGCAGCATGCAATGATGCTTTGATTCATGCAGTAATCTTTTACAGAGCCACCTAAATTGAATATTTTTGAGCACAAACAGTGACCACTTCAAAATCACTCTCGTGTACTTATAGGCACATGCTGCGGAATGTCAACATAAGTTCGATGACACCAGGAGTACGTGTACTCTGGTGTCATGAGACTATTATGCCTCGTTAAGTACCAATGGCTTCTGAGGTGACAAATAGGAAATAGAGAAGAAATGCTTTCAAAAATTTTAAAATTTGCATCAAAACGTTTCAAAGATTGAAAAAACTGCATCACCTAACCTTTGCAATAAGCATTTGACTAATAATAATGAGCATAAGAATTAGAACAAAATAGAGTAAGCAAGAAATATTGACCTCGAACTCTGACCAAGACTCGAGAAGCATGAGGCGTTCTTCCTTCTCGGCAGCATTCCGGAGCTCCTTGTTGGCCCGTTCGAAGATTGTCCTGGCCAATGGGACGGGATCCTTGCCCCCATAGCTGAGCTGAAAGTGGGCGTAGCTAATCCAGACCTGGATGGAATGGTACAGGCCATGTTTCGGATGAAAGCACAGTGACTGTAGAATCAGGAGCATTGGTAATTTCAGGTTGCACGCACACGTCAGCGAGTTGGTACGGAGACTTCGAAACAACTCCCCCCAAAAAATATTCATGGCTATGTTTACACTAACACTAGAAATCAGACAGCTATTATGGCTTTGTCAATAAAGGTGTTCCAATGTAGCATCTAGCATCAACAATGTAGCATCTACAGTGGATCGATATTGTTCTGTCATTCTTGCGACTGAATGCTCTCTGCACTTTCGCAGATCCTGCTTCAAGTATGCTGGCTGCACTGTGCAAGCTGTGGTGTCAGCAGTACAAGAAGCAGATGGCATTATGGCGAATGACATTGGGTTTGCCCATGTGGCAACACACAAATGGCATGAATCTCACAGCATCAGGAAGGTAATACATGTTTCTATGCACATGTTGATTACCATGCGAACCGAAATGCTGTAATACTTGTTTAAGCACTCAAACAATTGTACAAGTCTTGTTTGTAATATTGAGGTATGACTGTGCCACTGTCATGTATGTGCACGCACTCGCTCCATGCAAAGCAGATTTTTAAAAGGTTAGGGTCGCACCTTGACGTGCTGGGTGCGCTCGAGCAGGCGTTCGTAGAGGCGCGCTGCCAGCCCATACTGCTCCTGCTCGATCTCGAAGTCGACGTAGCTCTTCCAGATCACCTCGGGCATGTCCAGGCGTGGCTGGCTGATGGCGATCTCAAAGATGGCCCGCGCCCGTTCCACGTCGCCCAGGATCGTCTCTAATTCTGCGTACTGCCCACACGGGACCAAGCCACAGCTTCAGCGCGACTTAGCAGAACTAGTTGCTGGGCTAGTTGGGGCATCAATTCAAGAAAAAAAACCTGGATGCCTAACCACCATTTGTAGAAAAACACAAAAAAAGGGCATCTCTCTCTCTCGTGCTTCTTTCCGATAGTAGTGCTTGGGCATCTAGTTTTTTTTTTTCCTCGACAGTTATAATGCCTTTCTTTGTTGGTCATTGTAAGAGTACTCTAGATTAAAAACAAGACAGGGTAGATAAATGACACACACAATGCACAAGCATTTACTATAACTACCCAAGAGGGTCGACAATGCATTAAAAGTGTATGGGTTAAAGCTTGTTCATACGGCGTCTTCTTCGCAAAACAGCGCAAAAATGCTCTTCTCTGTGTATTTCTTTCTGTCTCCTCGTTTTTGCGCTGGTTTGTGAAAATAACAATGCATCATATATTATTGCATATTACCCACCTCTTTGTATAGCCACGTAGACGCGACTGTGAAAAAGGTGAAACACAGCTGGTGAAGACATTGCTGGGAAACACATTGCAGGGTGTACTAGTGGCTGGTAAATGAGGTAATACATAATGAGCAGCAAAAGTGACGAGCATAGACGTCATTTGCCCACAATCTTATTGTCGGTGGAGTGTGTCGCCTTTTATAAATTAATGACCGAACATTTGGGTGCATGGCTCACACACTAAAAGATTGAATCCTGCCTGCGGCAAGTTTTTTTTTTTTTGATCCACTGTACTTTCCTTGCATTTAAATCTTAAAGGGGCTCTGAAATGAAATATTTTTTGAACTTGGTCAGAAAATGCTGCGGATCGATATTCAAGGCTCCCTAGGACACTCGAGCCAAATATTATAGCCCAGTAAATGGCCTGGAATTTACAATACATTCTCAAAGTCAGCTAAAAATATCTTTTTCTTCTCTGGGCAATTGATGCCACAGGCTCAAATATTACAACATCCCAGGCCAAGGTTCAGCCATTGGCTGATTTGTGCATGACACCCTCTGTCGTTACTGGGGCCGCCGAAGGATGCCGTGACTTGTTTTGCGCGTACGCGTAATCGCGCTGAAAAGCAACGCATTTCATAGAAAACAGAAGAAAAAAGTGCTGAAGGTGACAAGGCACACGTGGTCTTTTCTTCTCCCTTGCCATCCCTCCCTGCTTAGCTTCCAGTGCTTTCGTCGGGACTAGAGAGGAGAGAATGCAACTGCAGCATGTGACAAACCTTTGTAATTCCACTCGTACAGGACAGATTCTAAAAGTTATTGTGGCAGTTTAATTCGTGTGGCGATACGTTCCTTTAGTGCATACATTCCATAGATACTTGGAAAACTGTTGCAGGGCCCCTTTCATTACTGCATCACAGTTAAAAAGAGTACAATAATGTCCTCTATATTTGCCTTGGGTTCGCTGTTTATTGGCTTTCACGAAGGTTCCGCCAAACAAAGAAATGAGACCTTATACTCCCCCTTTTTACCCAATTTTTGAGGCACATGTACACTAAGGTTGTGTCAAGCTAGGAAACAAGGCCTTCAATCTCCTTCTTTCGCTCTGGTCTTTGGCATACTATACACACGCTAATGGTTTTTTGCACACACAGAGTTGACAAAATGTGGTTTCTCCTGGTGATACTATAAAGCAGACCCTCAGTAGACAAGATTCTCTTAAACAGAACTGCTGCTAGACAAAACACCTGCCTCTGACATGATTGGTTTCATACTTGAATTCTGCACTCCTGTTCATCTTCGGCAAACGGATTTTCCGTTAAATAGAACACACTTTCCTGGTAAATTCAGGGTATGTTGAACGAAAGTTATAGGCACAGCTGCGCAGTAAATAAAGTGTGGCCCTTGCCCGAGTTGATACAGTGACTAGACCAACCTTCATCCAGGTGGTGCAGTTCTCGGGCGCAAACTCGAGAAACTTCTGGTAGAGAATGCGGCAGCGGTCAAACTCCCTCAGCTGAATCTCCAGGTCGATGTAGCCACGAAAGAGCTTGTCTTTAGGGCAGAGGCCTATGGCAGTGCCCTGCAAACAGTGAGAGCATCGTCCCCAAGACATGAATTCTGCCGTTTTGGGGACAACCTTTCTAACACGGCAGTGGGAGACCTGGCTTGCCAGAAAGAATTTGGAGAGTCAGCTGGCTCTGCTCAACCAAACCCAAAGTGCCTCAAAGGCACCTTGGACTGAGGACCCTACTCATATTCCCAGAAAAGTTTTAATCAATAAAAAAATCACAGTTATAACCACAAAGTCAATGAGCTTGCTCAGATATGATCGAGTAATTCGGCGAATCCTCTGTACACATCTGTCATCATATATAGATTGACAATGTTGTTATAAATACATTACATACAGAATGTTTATTAACTTACAGTGGAATACACTATATACATTACGAACTTTTCCCGCCACCAGAGTGTCTTTACACGCGGAGAAAACTCTGTCGTCTCTGCAGTCAGGTGTCGGGCCGATGACGTGAAAGCGATCGGCAACTCTCATTGAAGGACTGCAACGGCGTTAGTACAGCATTGCTCTTTGAGGACGCTAGCGATTGTGGTCTTGGTGTTGTCGAACAACAAATGATTGCATACTTTGCAGCTGTGGCCGAATATGTGGTCGAGGAACTCGCGCTTGAAGACGGGCTGAGAGTGCTGTGTGCCACTATGAGCCACGACGTGTTATCTAGTGAGAATTCTTATAACTACCGAAAAAGGCATGCATTCCCGCACGGCCAGACCAAACACCACTGACACTTCTCTCTTCCTCTCTCTTTCACATTCCTTTCTCTCCCCCAGTACACATCCCCCGTGTGACGTTGTTGGGGTAACCTCCTCAGAGAGAGACAGTTACCATGACACACTTTCCTCTTCACTTCCCGTTCGATCGAATCCGCTTTGAGGAGGCGAGTGCGCGGGTCATCGAAAGTCGACACCTTGGGAGGGGGGCGACGCGCCATCTAGTGAGCATTGTTGGAATCAGCGGAGAGGCGACCTTGAGCGCGACCGCAAAAGTGTCCAGGCAGCATTGGAGTACATACCACCGACGTAGGAAAAGCCGCGAGCAGAAGGAGCAAGCTACGAAAGAAGTTTTCGCTCACTCACTTCACATAGTAGATGCGAGCTGCTTGCTTGGACCACGGCCGGACTCGACGCTCCTTACGGCCTTCTCAATACCGGCGCCGCGCATATATTTTTTTCTGACGCGTAGAGGGTAGCACCACCTCACTGTAAGCTCCGCCGGCTCCCCGCGTCACCGACTGCGACTTTTCTTGACTGTGTTCGATGACCTCGGGTAAACAATGCATCAGACACGCTCAGGCACGCTAACTGCACTAGCGTAGCCATGGTTTATTGTTGCGTGCCGCTGTGTAAGTCACAGCAAGGGAAGACACCGGGTGTGTCGTACCACCAATTTCCTAGCGATGAGGAACTGTGTTCGAAGTGGAGGAAAAATGTTTCACGTGAAAACCTCGTCATCAATGACAAGTCCGCATCGACTGTAGTGTGCAGCAAACACTTCACGGAAAATGACTATGTTCCCGGATATCGTATCCGGAAACTGCGTCCAGGAGCCGTGCCCACGGCCTTCGATCAGTATCCTTCGTATATGGTCCCGGCTACGAAGAGGCCGCGTAAAGAACCTGCAGCGCGTGACCCCTCGGCCACCTCGGCTCCTCGACAGCCGACGAAACGGAAAGCGGAGTCATCGCCGTCTACCTACGGGAAGTTCTAGTCCACCTTACGACAAATAAATATTGCTTTTTCTCTCTGAATTTTGTGCGCTGTAATGGATTACTGTTGCTTGTGACAACACGCGTGTGCGAAAATCCGGGAAAGCTGCCGGAATGGTTACAACTGGGTAAGCGGTGCTCTCAGAGGTCGACTATACCATTTTAAACCTCATCACATGCAACGACCGAGCTGTATTGTGTGGATAAAACGTTCATCTTCAAGAATTCAGGCGCCGCAGTTGGTTCTGTTCCTCGTACTCAGCGCTGTTATCACCTTTTTCCTTCCTCCGTGGCTGTTATGATGGCCATAGCGCTGTGGCGCGCACACTGCGCCCGTGAACGCGCTTGGAGGCGGGGGAGCAACAGTGGTCTAGCAGCGCCACCCCGAACTTGCGGCGGCAGGCAGCAAAACGCCCCAATGCGAAGGCCGTAAGGGGAGCGCCGGAGAAGGAGTCGAGTCCGGCCGTGCTTGGACATATCGCAACCGTTGACAGGTATAATCACCGTGAGATTTCTGGCAGTAGCACCGATTATGACTATACTTGCCTTTAGTGAGGACTGTATATGCTGTCGTTTTTTTTCTATGCTAACTGGTCCTGCTTGTCCACGTTTTTTCAATCTCCTACTCATCTGGTCTTTCATTGCATTGCTGCCTCTGGTGCTGCACTTGCAGTATCTTTGTACAAAGTTATAAAAATAAATAAATATTACTTGAGATAATGGCACTGTTCCATCAAGAAAAAGAAGGCTTACAAAGCAAGTGAAAAAAAATTTTTGATCATTTTAGCAAGTTTTTTAATTTCCTTTTAGCTGTGAAAGAGTTGATGCCGCTCTCAAAGGCATGGTCATACAACTTGAAGTATTACGCAAGTGCAGGTTGCACTAAAAGAAAAAAAAGGGAGAGAAAGAGAAAAAACAGACAGGAACAGAGGGTTTTGCTAATTATAATCATGTTAATTAAGACTATACTAATTCATATCTTGCTAAGGCATTGTTTATCAGGACATTACTCATCTCGACTATTCTAAATAGCACCATGTTAATTAGGACCATGCTCATAAGACCTTTCCTGACAGTCTAGATTGGCCACAAGCTCTGCTGTTAGTCCAGCCTTGCACTGCTAGTGCAGACTGCCTATATTTTCTACTAAGCTGATGTTGGTGACGTGGATGATGCGAACTCACCAGCAACTTGCGGGCTGCAGGCAGGTCCTTCTGGCGCACCTCAAAGTGAGCTGCCAGGAGCCACACCTTGGCAAAGGTGAATGCCTTGTGGGGCAGCAGGCGAAGGCAGGCCCGATAGACCTCGCGCGTGCGCTCGGCGTCGCCCACTTCGAGCTCCTCATAAGAGTGCGTAGTTGATCCAGAGGTAGATGTAGCGGCGCCAGAAGCGCTTGAGCCGTGAAGGTGGCACGTTGGCAATGGCCCGCTCGTAAGTCTCGCGCGTTGAGTCCACATTGCCCTCACTCTCCATGAGCCGGAGGTAGTCGAACCAGGCATCGTAGTTGAGCGGATTCTCCTTCACTTGCTGCATCAAACATTGTTCAATGTATAAGAGGGCTTTAGCAATCGCAAGAAAAATATGTCTAGCCCTGTTGAAACAAAATAAATGTAAACAACTACTACGCATTAAGTAACTAATGATAACAAGCATCAAGCTCGTGTAGAACATCTACTGGTTGCCCATTACACAATTGATGTGTGTACAGGCAAAATTAAAAGACACACAGAGCACACACAATTATTAAAGAGAATGCCTAACCATTAATGAAGCCGATAGCCCCCGAACATTCCCCGCCTAAAGTGGGAAAGCTGCAGCTGGTGCAGTGAATTGAGCAGCCCATTTACTGGGGAAAAAAATGACCTTCCAGTGACAGCATAACAAGGCTCGTAACACATGCGGACGAAGACATGCTAGCCCTGCACATGGAGCAATTTATTTGTGAGATTGTCCAGCTTCTTGGCACTTTTGAAATGAAGACACTTATCCTCTTCCAAATTCATTATTTGGAAACTGAAACTGCACACACTTTGAAGCTGTTCCTCAGAGCATGAAGTATGCTTTGGTGACTATAAAAGTAAACTTGCACACCAATTTGAAGGGGACAGGATTATTGGCAGAAGCATTAGAAGTTATCGAAAGCTTTATCGCCCCGATGAAACCTGCATTCATTAAGTGAAACTAATTTCAAATGAAAGTGAACCGCAGTGACTACAGCTGCTTTCAGCCTAGCAGAGTTTCAAACCAATACGAAACATCACCAATGTGCTCTTTGAGAGACTCACATACCTCTTCATATTGGTACTTGCGCTTGCTGACGATGACATCTTCAATGCCAGCGCGATCACCGTACTTCTTCTCGTGGATGGTGTAGTTCTTGAACAGGTCCTGCGCTTTCTCCTTGGGGATGTGCTCTAATGCGTACTTGTAGATCACCCGCACGCGGTCATGCTGTTGGGTGGCACCGGGCGATGCATGCGACAGAAGTGAAGTGACCTTACTTATACAGTGGAGAAAAAGGATGTTGTGAATGCAGTTGCTAAGCTTCCAAAACACTCATAAGCACACACTGGCATGGCTTCAGTCTAGGCTGCTGTTGTTGTCGTAAGCCTTAGAGTCAATGTATATGCTGCCTTTGGGTAGCAGTGCTGCTTGTAGGTACGTCGTGCCTGATTAGCAACCACGGCTAAGCAGCAAAGTCAAACTACGTTTTTGCAGATGGCATGCCCAGCGTGCTGCCGACCAGCTGTGAAGTTAACTGCCGTTGACTGGTGTTCATCCAGTCCGCTGCAGTGGCGGTTCGGAAAGCACTAAATTGGGCCAAACATCAGCATCTCAGTGACGCAGTTACTAGCAGCATTTGGAAAACACACACACATACTGCTTCCTAAATGTATGCCCATGAGAGGACAAATGGCTCTCCCATGTTTCTAAAATCAACACAGTCCTCCACTTGGGGGGGGGCCATGCTATCCCCGCAAACTCTTAATCTCAACTGCCCACCTAGTTTTCCGCCTCACCGTGGCATGCTTGACTTCTCTTGGGACTCAGTCTGTAACTCTTAATGACCAGCAGT
Organism: Rhipicephalus microplus; assembly: GCF_013339725.1. Lineage (NCBI taxonomy): Eukaryota > Metazoa > Arthropoda > Arachnida > Ixodida > Ixodidae > Rhipicephalus > Rhipicephalus microplus. The sequence continues at coordinate 83,365,919 of NC_051168.1, forward strand.
TATCATGCCTTCTCAACAGATGCTCGGCCCATGCCCATCCTTTCTTCTTGCTTTCGAGTAAGATGTCTTTTGACACCCATTTGTTCCTCGACTAACTGTGCTGTCTTCCTCTCCCTATCCCTCACTATCATTACCCTCTCCATGGCTGACTGCATCAACCTCAACTTAGGATGAACCTTGTCGATGTGTTGCTAAGTCGTGCTTGATGAAGCAAGGCTGCACCTTCATTACACGTCTTTCTATCACACACACCATCGCAGCACTTGCAACATACCAAGAGAGACGTCGTTTTTCCATTTTTACCTCCCGCTGGTTCTCCTCGAACTTGGCAAAAGCGACAAACAGCCGTTCGTCCATGTAGTCCTCGCCGAAAAACTCCACAGCCCGCTCGTAGATGCGTCGCGCGTTGGAGATGTAGCCGTTGTGCTCTTCAAACTTGGCATACTTGATCCAATGTTGAACATCGGGATGAACCATCACAAGTGCACGACACGTTAAGGATCCCATGTCTTGCACATTGTTGCATGCTGCCAAAGAGAGCCATACTACAGACACCATCCATACCATGAAACTATGCTACTATAGAAACATACCAGCATATACTGAGGAATGCCCGCCTTGTAAAGATAACATAGCATTTGATTGACGTCAAATCAATGCTATTAACCAGATACCACGAAAACCGAGATGCTCATAAAGATCACTCTCTTCTTCTTCAAGCTGGCATTGAGCTCTAAACTACCTACTTAAAATGCCTATCTCCAGGACATTGGCTGAATTGAAAAGTTCTTGAATATGCTATACAAAAAATATAGTTGCCGAACATCATTTCTATGTTTCATTCATATAGACATACTGCACAATACTTTGTTTTACATGTAAATACAGTGTCCCTACACTGTCCATACAGTGTACCTGCTTTTACCATGGGAGAAACATGGATTCAAAAACTTGCTATGCCTATTGCTCAATAGTTATCAAACTACACGAATGATAAATTTGCTTTATTCACTTTCCCTGTGAAAATAGCCCAGTAGAGGCTAGGGTGCAGTGTTTACGCCGACTTTAACTACCAAAAGTAAATTGCTGGTGGTGGACAGGGAGAGAAAATTAGGCCTCAAGGTGTAACACATAAAGCAGACTATACTTGTGCCAATTGTACCCAGGAAGTGCGCATCAAAGAGAACAGATTTCTATGGGCAACCAAAATATTAATAATCAACAGCAAATTACAGGTTAGTTGTAAATCTTGAAAAAAAAAAAAAAAAAGCAAACGGGGCAACACTCATCCAGTTGGGAAACAAAAGGACAATGCTTATAGGGTCAAAAAAATGTCCAGGTATCATTTGCGGTCATTTTTTCTTTGTTCTGTTTCGCCTCTTCCGTTTCACCTGCAATCTATTCTTGTTAAAAAGAGTCACAAGCCAGCCTGTCTCAATAGCACACACTGTATGGAAAGTTAACAGGTGTCAAAAGGTTATACGCTAAGTATGACGCATGCAAAGAAACAAAGATAAGGGAAGGCAAGTAAATGACTTACATAGGCTCAGACATAAAGTGCACATGCTTAGTCTCTATCAGGACATGTATCAACTAGCCCACCAACACATCCATGTAGAATAAAAGGATATATCGTTCGTAGATCTGCCGGGCCCTGTCGAGTTCCTTGTAACGCAGCTCGAAGTTGATGTAAGTCTGCCAGGCTTGCTCATGGGGCTCCCATTCCATCCAGCGCTCGAACACCTGGCGTGCACCAGCAATGTTTCCCAGCATCTCCTCCATGTAGGTGTACTTGTACCACAGCTGCTTCACTCGCGGCAGGATCGACACGGAGCGGTCCCAAATGTTGCGGGCGTGGTTCACCTGGCGGTTCCTGCATGGCGGGGTATTCTTCTGAGCGGCATGATTGTAGTGATCTGATCAGTCGATTGAACTTATCATCTAGCTGCATCGGAAAGCGTTACTGAGTTACACTTCCAGGTGAATGAGAGTAGTGAGATAATTTTCAATTTGCTTCGCCGAGCACGGTCACACTGTTAAATACAGCAGGACCATATTAGGAGGCCTACCACCTCCTCGTGTCTTGACAACTATCAACTCCTCGTATTGTGCGAAAAATTAATGTATAAAATGTTAAGGCGTGGCCTTACCATAGCCAATGTACAGATAATGTAGGCGACGACTGAATTAAAGTCTGTCATTATTGCTGATTCCAAGACTACTCCCTAAATCCACATCTTTTTAGTCTCCTTTTCTGTAGAAATACTAAATATTAAAGGAGACATTTTATAGTGCCCAAGTGGTGATGAAATGATAAAACCAAGTACAATGCCTTTCCAGTCACTACACATGCTTGCAAATTCTGAAATGCACAGTAAAGCAGCTTAATAGAAGACATGTCCTAATTGTAACAAGGGAAACAATACAAATGCAACGTTTCATTTCACTCACTTCATTTCCATCTCTGCATACTTCAGCCAGAGGGTAACATTACGATGGTCGACATCCAATGCACGCTCGTAGACGGAACGAGCCCTGGGGAAAAAAAAAGGGCAAAAAAAAATAATAAAGACATTAATGATGCACAGAATTTCAGTAACGCAATCAGTACCCATAATGTTAGAATTTAAATGTCTATCTACATACATTGTATGACAGGCTGAAAAATAACTTTTGATAGATTAAATGCACTTTGCAGTGGCGACCGTGATGGCTCATTCATGACACATGAAAACTTGACTAAAAGCTGAAAGAAGGAGCACTGTGGTAGCAACATAGAGTGTAGTATTGACTACAGTAATCCGTTACAACCCAATCAATACATTAATTTCATATGACAGCTGCTCAGTGGTATCACAACAGCCTACTCAGTCAAAGCTAGCACATCGGGTTGCATAAACTCATCAAACTCTAAAGGCTAATCAATCAGGCAAGAAGTACAAGTTAACGATAAACCACAACAGTGGTCAATTACACTTTGTGTTGTTTACTGAACTTTGCTGGGTGACATTGACGAAAAGATCAACGTGTTCCATTTTAGATTAAAGCACCGTAAAGAACATGTCTGATGATTAGATGTCATTGTTATGCGCTTTCCTGCACTGTCACAAGGTGTTATGCTTGTGTACTCAATGATTTTTCTCCTTTTCCTAATTCTCTCTCTTTCGCATGTCGGCGAGACAACAATGTTGCAGCCACCGCGTTGATGGCTTGAGTTCACTTTCTTTCTATGTTTTATTCCAATAAACATTCCGGTTGCGGGTAAGCGCTTATGTCTGTCGAGCTTCATCTCCGTTGTTTGAACTGCTTCAATCTTACATGCAACTGTGTTAGCTAGCACAGGTTTCAACCTTGCCCCGCCGCGGTGGTCTAGTGGCTAAGGTACTCGGCTGCTGACCCGCAGGGCGCGGGTTCGAATCCCCGCTGTGGCGGCTGCATTTCCGATGGAGGCGGAAATGTTGTAGGCCCGTGTGCTCAGATTTGGGTGCACGTTAAAGAACCCCAGGTGGTCTAAATTTCCGGAGCCCTCCACTACGGCGTCTCTCATAATCATATAGTGGTTTTGGGACGTTAAACCCCACATATCAATCAATCAATCAGGCTTCAACCTTGATGAACCCGTCCGTGGAGGCGAGTTCCGTTCGCTTACCTCTGTATCTCCTTTTGACTCTCCTCCCACTGTGCATACTTGATCCAGTTGCTGATGACAGATCGGTTTTTGCGGATGTTGTCCTCGAAGCCCTAGGAGCAACCACGGAGAGCGCACGGGCGTCGATTAAAACGCAAATCACCAGAAAGGGAGTTGAAAGATTAATTTGATAAAAGGCCTCACCTTTCGTTTCCTCAGTTGGTATTCCGCTAACTCTTCGGGATCGGAGATCTTTTGCTTTGGAGGCTGGGTAGTCACGAGGAAAGAAAAAAAGCTCACCGTTAGCTCTATTGATGCACACAAGTCAAAACCGCAAGGAACGACATTTGGTGCGCAAGTTATTTACCGGCGGCAAGATCTCCAGGTCTCTTTCCTTGGCCTCCCGTAGAAGTTGCTCGGCCGTGATTTGAATCTCGGCCGGCGTTTTGTTTTTGACCTGTGGAAAGCATCGCGTTGAAAAGCGTTAGCGAACGAACCGCGGAGAAAATGCAACAAGTAATATAGCGACATGCATCATATATCGATGTCAGAGATGAGAACGCTGTCAGAAACAAGAGAGATCGCTGCGAAACAGAATTAAGCGCATCCCGATGCTTACCTTCGCAACTTTCGGGATTTTCTGCGGCTTCGTGCCGCTCGTACTGGCCATGGTTAATTGGTGAACTGCAAACCCAGTGAACAAGGATTATTAACTGAATTTCCTTCGCAATAGATGTGGCGGGAAGGATAATGCAACTCTCGTTTAAACCCGAATTAAAGGACGGAACGTCTATTAACGCATGTGAGGCGCCATGCTGGTCGCGACGTTGGGAGCCCTGCTGGTGGGTGTATGAACTAAATGCAACAAAAAATAGGGCATATAGAAAATGGCTGCCATGACGTCTTCGGACTATCATTTTGAACACGAAGTGCTACATTTTAGATTTGCGACTGGCGCTCAGCGATAACACGACGCTATACTGCGCTATACTTTCAGGACGTACCAGGGAAAGCATGTTCTGTGTTTACCACTAGCTACTTTATTTGATTTTAAAAAGAACACTTACCAAATGTGCAAAAGCGGCGATGGTCCCAGCCAAAATCTAAAGCGAGTTCTACAAGTACTAGGAAGTAGGCAAGTTTCAAGTAATCCTGGAAAAGCACATAGACACCTACGTTTGCCTGCACTGTTCCGGAAACTAATTTCCTCACCCACACACAACTACCTTCACTGTGGTTACCCCATTCTAAACACACACTGCTAAGCAAACAAATTGCCATCATTTGCGACTGCTTAATAAAGCCACTCGAACAAGAACGTTCTCTAATTCCAACTTGTGCATGCCGTATCTATCTCGCGCACTTACGCGAGAACAAGCTTCAATGGAAGCGTTGGCACAGTATATACTTCCTCCCATGTGACACCAGCTGTTTGATCGGTCCTCAAGCAACACGCATGCACCTACCATACATCCGCGTAGTACATGCATCAGACCAATATTCACAAATCGCGTTCCAAAGGCCTTTATTTTATGCTCGTTGTCATTGCTTGTAGATTTGGTGGCAAACACTTCGGGCTGGTAGGTGTTAATTCTGTGCTTCGGGCGAATGACGTTAACTACTCGATAAGCACGGCGACATCACAGGAATTAAGAAAAGCGGCAGCGACTTGCGTATGAATCACTTTCTAACAACAGAAAGCGACCACGACCCCACGGGCAGAGGCGGTTCTCGCCATTTCAAACAGATTACAGTCCAATCCAACACCAACATCGGAGAAAAAAACATCACGACTAGAATACGATGAACCATAGCCTCCTCTATGGATGAACCCGCCACAGACTGTGTGTCACAAGCTAGTGAGGAACTCTACCTGAACCACAGAATAAGAACGCCCGAATCGCCTGAAAAGTGTTTTTTAACACACCGATTCTAACGCCATCTATTCATACGCTTTAAGCCAAGTCAAGTCGGTTTTAAGCGGCTATTGGGTGAACCGAACCGTTTTGCCTCGAAATGGTTCGTGCCACCGGGGGAACCGAAACACTTCCGGTTTTTCCTTCCTTCGTGCACTAGAACAAATATAAATGCTTTCCATTAATTATAAACGCCTAAATCAGTCAATATAAAGAAATAAATCTACGCGAGCGCATTTCGTGAAATAAATTTATTTGCGCAGTCGCTATACTGACCACACATACTCATAGAGTTTCCTAAATTTTATGAAACGCTACGCACATACTCACCCATCATCGCTTTTAATGAACATTGATGTCCATACCCTGCTGGCATTGAAGTAGTTCCTCGTTGCTCGCCATTCTTGTTTTCCGCGTTATTTGCGAAGCGAAGACGCGGGCTGCTTGCCACTGTCGACAGGACAGGAGAGATAAAAGGCGGGTGTTGACTTGATACTTCGAGTAAGCGCCCATCCTGTAACGTACTTCTCTCTCCCGTCCACCTGAAAAATAGCTCTGTCATATTAGACGCAAGGAAGCGTCACCAACTAGGTCCGAAACGTGTTTTATAAAGTCAAACGAAGAACGCGAATTCCGGTGCGCAAAGATGGCTTCACGGTAGTTCTTTACAGCTAGGCAGAGAAGCTAGCTTTGCGGCAACATACGAAAATTATTCTTTTTTTTTTCATGGAATCATTGCTGAAGCTTGAGGTGACACGTGAAAAGATACGGTTTATGTTAGATGTAGAGTCTAAATTCGTAAACCTAATGTCGTTACTATGCTAGAGCATTCCTCACGCCGTAACTGGTGGCACTAGTTTTGTGTCGACCCCCCCCCCAAACTATGGAATTTTTTGATAAAATGGGTCGACTTAATCATGTGAACACATTTTTTTTAGCTCGAATTTCGGCGGACAAGTTAGCTTCACGGCTACTGCTCACGATAATGTATATCAATATCAATCACTTTCATATTTGACAAAGTATTCTATGGTGGCTCGTTTCAGAACATTGTAATAGCAAAATCTTGATACGAGAGGCAGTCTGTGAAATCAACTATTTCATTATATTGAATGATTGCTAAACTAAAACTACAGACAATTAAGCAAAGTGTAGTCCCCAAAGACTTCTCTTGCATGGGAAGTACCAAAGAATATTTGAGTTATAAGGTGCTAAAATAACTTCAGTGACGAAAAAAAAAAAGTCGAACATCTTGAATATCCGATTTGGCGACCACAACTAGATGGTACTCCAGTAAAGAAGTCCTTTTACAGCATCTAAACCTTACTTGGGAACAGAAATGAGATACAGGTACAAACCAACATGGTAATATAGAATAAGCACTCGTAAAAACATGAAACTCAACCATATGACCATTAAACCCAGCACTAGCTTTAGTTTATTACCTTGATCTTCCTTCACGGCAGCACTAACATACCGTTATACTGAAATCACAGATTACCACTTTTCATTACATTGAGGTCCAATATAGGTGTTCTATAGACAAGAAGATAATTGAAATACCTTGTTATACTATACAGAAATTTGTTATATTAAAGTTTGTGATATCAACGTCTGCCTGTAGCAATAAGCTCTTCTGAAGTGTACAGCGAATTTTTCAGGACACCTCACACCGATAGACGTCCACCCATAGCCACCTCTGATGCATTGAAGACGACGAATAAACTGCGCCAACGATGTACAAAGAAATAGGATAATGTTTATTGTTACACAATGCTGGATACATAAAATGGGGCAACTGTTGTCACATCTTCAAGACTCGTTGCTATGCTACACAAGTGGGATACAGTAAAAAATAAAATCTCAGAGGTATAGAAATCTGACTTTTTTTTTTCGCTCTTTTTTAGTTTTATGGCCATGTATTGAGAGCACGCGACATCTGAGAAAAAAAAAAAATAGAGCGCCTTGCACTTTGGTCACACACCAGAGTGAAAAGTAAGCAAGAATAATGATTTTCTTATCATCTTATTTACATAAAACGTGTATGAATGTGTGTGAGCAAATTTCCAGTGATATCACCTGGCCAGAGAGCACAGGAGATGAAAAGCAACATTCAGGACAGATAGTAGCAAAATTGCCCAGAGACGAAACGCAGTTGAATCTTTCACACCATTGGTACAGTCTCTGAATCGTTGGTTGAGCGATCCACACCCTTCGGGATGAAATAGTCAATACATCGGTTTCCGCCTTGTAAAAGGTTGGATTAATGCATGCACTGCAATTGCATTGCATTTCTGGACAACCCTAGTACATAGTTTTAAAAGACAAGAGTATGAAGACCTTTGTGAAAGCATTAGCTCATAACATGCGGTGTTCCGTTGCACTTCTTATTTAAAATACAAATGAAGCACATAAAAACAGAAGGTTGCATCGTTGTGCACGACACGACCCATCTTGGACAGCTAAAAAACAGTAGCTGAAAGTCGTTAAACAAGGCTCGCTTCAGTTTTTGTAAAGTGGCAAACAAATGCATTATGTGAAAACATAACGAAATCTGCGGAAATGAAAATAGTCTGATTTCAGGTCATCATTAGATGCACTAAACGAATCAGTATGATAAATAAATTTATTGCGATGCTTAAAGCGGATTGATGGCCTCAGACTTGTGCTAATGCATATAAAACAAACTTTTGGAGATCATTAGCCATGTAACCTCAAAACATTTGCAGGCATAATTGGGAATCAATTACGCAAACCAAAAACAATGAAGGAAAAACAACAAACTTGTACAGAACACTCAGTTTGAACAATCAACCACAATAGCAGTTAAAGCTCGTTACACCGATTGTAACGATAACTTAAAATTCAATATACTGCCATCTACCGACTCTTGTGCGGTGCTGAGCAGGATTCGCTCAAAACAAATTCAATGCATATGATAAAATAATACTGAGCAATGCTGCTTCATTTTGAAATTATATCTTCACACAGTTAAAAAAATTTTTTAAACAAAACTAAAATACAAAAAAGTGCAGTTACAGCCATTGAAGTGGCAACGAAATGCACACTAAGCGAGCTCGGTTTGTAAATTTCTGACTTGACAGTGAGAACGAAAAAATGTTGGACACACACACAAATCTCCAACAAAATGTGCCACTCGTTCCACAAAACAAATGCGTGCCAGCAACACTAGGAGAGTGAAGCGGTGAAACCAGCCACAACACGTCACAAGGCATGGCATGAGATCCTTGTTGCATTAAACAGCACCGTCGGAACAAGGAAAAAGAACTGTTAGAACGATATTCTAAATTGTACCATTATTATCGTAGCAGGGTCAATGTCTATCATAATAGCACAAATCCACTGATGTCTTTGTAAATGTAATTGATCAATCACAAAAGAAATACCATCATGATGACATCGATCTCATTAGTGACAATTGTGGTTGCACAATGTCAGCTATTGAGGAGCGTAATCGGCAAAACACTGCGCTGCTGGCCGATAAGGCGGTACCCGAGGCCTTCACACGAGTTGCAACATATCCCAGCTAGCCTCCATGTCACCTGCGACAAATCACACGATTTTCATGGCACCGAAACAGTTTCAGGTCGCAGCCAATGAAAACGGCCGCTCCGTGCTTCTTGCGAAAGGAAATGGACTACGCGCGACTTTCGTTGTCCTTTGAGCGTAGCTGGGGCTTTGCAGGCGTCAAGATCAGATGAAAGTCGCTCGCCGCGCATTCGTCGAACCACATATGCTTTGTACAAAGCAATGACTCAAACAGATGGATTTCAATATTTGTTAAGAAGCCAAGGAAAATTGGTGATAAGAAACCATTTGCTCTCGCAGTCGACTCCCAGGCTACAATGCGTGCTTTTGCAATACTTCAAACACTCTCGCTTCCATTTGCAGGAAGCGTGGCAAATTTCGACGCCCGTAAAAGGAAACAATGAAACGATACAAAGGAGGATACAACCCACACACATACTCTTAACAATGATGCTTTTGATAAGAATATCCCTCTGTCTATATTCATTTTAAACTCTATAGGCCTCTTCTACGAGGTCCGAGTGAACCCGTGAGGCTTTTTTACCGCGGTTGTATGGGTTGGCACGGCAATGGCTTCGTGACGCTAACATTAAGCGGAGGGGGGAGGGGGGCAACAAAAGTGACAAGGCAACCACACATTGTACAGGGGTGCTTATGACTAAGAGAAATGACAAAATGACCGGCCAGCAAGCTCTTGATAAGCGAAAAAGTACTAAACTGAAAAGTCTTCGATGAAGGTGTTTGACCACCATGGTAATCAAACCACGAGGCTGTTTTTTTGTTACCGCCTTTTACATTGTCCCCGGCGAACCCCCCTCCCATCATGTAAATCCCAGCATTTTTCAAGCTCATTCGTGCACAAACCATCGCAGACCACGATTCCATTAAAAAAAAATGGGGGAGAGGCACGGCACAGCAGAGGCGTGCGACAAGCAAAATTAAAAATGTCAGGGCGGGGGTGGGCGAGTCGTAAGATGCACAGACAAGAGGGATGACGTCAGAAGAGGGAGATGGATGAAGACATGAAACAAGACGGCCGCGGCGATGGCCACCTCAGAAGACGTAGGGCACGAGCCGGTACTTGACCCTGTGGGTGTAGCTTGCCCAGAGGTCGCCATAACGTTGCCGGCACTTGCGCTCGACGTCTATCGTCCTCATGACGAGGAACAACGTCGACAGCAGCACGCTGTAGAAAGGCAGCACGTGGTGGAAGCCTGCAGAGAAGGACATTTTGCGTTAATAAAAAGTGACTTAGGCTATTGTGGTACAGCCGAAACGCTCCTTGATAAAAATGTTTTCTCTTATCGGCCCTGTGCAAGCAAACACAATATGATTGACTCTCGATAATTCAGACTCCCATATTTCATGACCTCTGTTAACTCAAGCATACTTCAAATGATCCGTTGATAATAATATGTGAGGTTATACGTCCAAAAACCATGACATGATTATGAGAAACACCGCACTGGAGGGCTCCGGAAATTTGGACCATCTGGTGTTCTTCAACGTGCCCAGACATTGCACACTACACGGGCCTCTACCATTTCATCCTCCATCAAAATGCGACTGCCACGGCAGGGATCAAACCCACCGACCTACGGGTCAGCAGTTGAGCTCGCTAGCCATTGATCCACCAAAACGAACTTCAAATTTTCAGTTCGCCAGCCGAGTTTTTATTCTTCAGTCCAGCCCCCATATATAAGGAGGAAAAAGGAAGCGGTTTGATATGTCATATAATTGGATACGAAAGCTTTCAACAATTTACCATATTTTTGATGCGAATTTCAGTGCGCAAGTTGGCTTCATGTCAGAAAAATCATGAAAAGAAAACAAGGAAAAACCACAAAGGCAGTGGAAACATGTGATAATTGGCCATCTTTCTTTAAAAAACAATTTTTCGTTTCCATGCAGCACAACGTGGCAATTACACATGCATCAAATACCGTATTTACTAGATTCTACCGCGCCCTCGATTGTAACGCGCACCCGATTTCCATTGCGGAAAAAAACAAACAAACAAAAAAAACACACATAAGACATCGATTGCAACGCGCGCACATTTTTTTCGCTGGCCCGCACGATCACACCACAAGAAAAAACGACTCCTTTCGGGAGCGTCTTCCATTTAAATATGAGGTACGGGCGAAGCTTGTGCCCATCTGACGTGTAACAGAGCATTGCCGTCACTGTAGTTTTACCGTGGACCGATGTCAGCACGCCAACTTGCTTCGCCCCCTTCTTCTGGACGGTTGAAAGAGGCATCTGATTGGCATTCCCGATTTGCCCAAGCAGGTAGCCGTTGTTGCGCCGCAAGTTTAGGACGAACCTCTGAAAACTGTGAAGCTTTTCATCGTACTCCTCCGCAAAGCTTTTCGCATATGCATGTTCCCCTTCGGAGGGAAAAGCCTTTCCTCTTCATAAAGTTAGTTAGCCAGCACCTGCTCGCTTTAAACTGGCTCCGCATTAGACCTTTTTCTAAGACTAATTGCATAGCCCGCACTTGGAGCAGTTCTGTCGTCACGGGCCACTGTGCTGCTCGCTGCTCAAGCACATACTCGCCGAGCAGCTCTTTAATTTGCGGAAACCGACCCTGCTGTGGTCCACTGAAGCCTTTGCGTGAAGCTTTGCTGTCGACAATCTTTTGCTTTTGTTTCCGCCGGTCCCGCACGCACGTTTCGGGAACTCCGAACGACCGTGATGCAGCCCGATTTCCGTCCGTTTCTGCACACGCGATGACTTTTCTTTTAAAAGCGGCATCGTGGTGCACTCGAGTTTTTGGAGTCGGCCCTTCCATGCCGTCGATGCTAATGCACTACAAGGTGACGAACTCCTCAGCACACGTACGAAGCGCCGCACATGGGAAACACATAGGCAGAAATGGCCGACGCGCCATGCCGACGCACATAGGGGGCGGCCATTTTGGCTTTGCCGATGGCAATAGATTGACTGTAATTTTTTTTGTTCGTACTCGATCCTTATGCGCATGCGATTTATGAATTCGCTTAACCGGAAAAAAAGTGCACGTTAGATTCAAGTAATTACGGTAACTCAGAGTTCAAATATTCTAGAAGCTTGAATTATCGAGCAAGTGCTGCATGATGTTTCGCATCGGTAACACTAGTACCGAATGCCCGGCCTAGGATAGTCATTGCCTGGGCCAGATCAAATGACCTTCACAAAGAAGTGTTCGAAACGGCTGGAATAATTGGGGCACTGACCACAGGGCAGGGCAAAGGCCAGGTGGCAGACAAGGTCGGCTAGGTAGTTTGGGTGCCGCACAGAGCCCCACAGGCCGGAGACGGCAAGACGGTTGCCGGCATTGTCCAACAGGTAGTCCAGGCCTGCAAAATGAAAGACACCATTTACGGGCAGGGTCAACTCGCGGCTGCCACACTAGCCATAAACCGTGCTAGGAATCCCCTTCTCCAAAAGTGCCAAATATTGCTCAAATATTCTCAACATTAACTGTTTAATACAGGAGACTTTCGTAGAACAAAACCTGAAGACCTAAGAAATACGTTCCGCTTAGCAAGACTTTCATTAACTAAGAGATGAACTGCATTGCCGAATTCAGCTCGCTCCTCAAGGTCCCTGGTTCGATTCTTGGTTTCAGAACCAAAATGTCTAAGGGAAAGGACAAGGTGCCATTCACCATGTTCCGAAGGCCTAAAATTATATATAAATAAAGAAGGCGACCTACAAAAAGTCATGCCGGACATATTCACACCCTCTCAAAGTTATCCTTGTTCTAAACTAGAAGCTACCCAAATAAATGCTAAAATTAACGGATCTTGTATCGGAAGCAAGCTCTAACAGTATTCATTCCTTGTCTATAAAACTGCAGTGGCTGAGCGCAACCAACGCGGCGCGGCCTTCACATTTTACGGACGTTTGTGTTACGAACACTTCAAACGCAGACGCGAAGTGAAGCTCAACGAGCAAAACTCACCCGGTCCTCGGGAGCTTGGGTCGGGCCAGTTGCGCCGCAGGTGGTACTTGCGCTTGTGCGCGAGGTGCATCGCAGTCAAGCCAACCACTGTGTACGAGACAAATACATAGGGTTTCAGACAGCGGTACGGAACAGGTACAATGTACAAGCAAGGAGGATGGTGAGGCACGAAAATGTACCATCGAATGGTCTAAAAAGGGGTACACAAAAAAACAATGATTCCTTCCGCATTGGTAAATAGCGGTTCCACAAATATACAGTTGCCCTTGTTCCACTGAGAAAATGGAGCCAAGAAACTTGGCATGCACGTGCCTGACCTATTACGGTAAAAATTGCGGCGGTGGGGGTGCGGCAACCACGGAAGATGCATGCTCGTGCCAAAATGACAAAATCTGAGGCCAAATTCCTCAATTGTTTGTCGCAAACACATGTGATTTCATGGAGTAACAGCAGGGAATAAAAAAACTTCATATATTATCGTGAATTCATTATATGAAGGTTTGATATATGGAGATTTAACTGTATATGGCATGATTAAATAGGTAGATCGAAAGTTGAACAAAAGTTTCACACTTTCGTGGAAGGGCTGTACCCAATCACGAAGCGGAAAACAAGTGCGGCCCTTGCACGAGCACTAATGGTATTTGTCAATTTGAATGAGAAGAGTGCTGTTTTTGTTCATTGGTTTTTTCCCCCCCAAGCCCACAATATAACTCTGTCCACAACTAGATAACAGCTAGAGTTTAGAAAGAAAAAGGTTCACCCCAAAAAACTGCCCAATAACACTCACAGAACAGGATGACGATGCCAGCATAGCAGACAATGGGGAGGGTCTTGGGCTGGTGCTCCAAAAGGAACTTGGCCGGCAGGACGCTCACAAAGGGCATCAGGACAAGGAAGCTCGCCACGGCCACGTAGCCGAGTCCATCCTCGTTCACAAAGGCCGAGCTGAGGTAGTACTCCTGTGGGGAGATGTGAGGGGTTATACAGTCGAACCCGGATATATCCAACTTTAAAAGGACTGCGAAATAGTTCGATATATCAAGAATTCAAAATACAAAATATGCATATTCAAGGCATAAAGTAAAGCATTTCAGGCCTCAGAAATCATTACGAGCACTAACATAATGATTGGCTTGCAGTATAATGAAGAACAATGTGTGAACTTCAACTGCAACTTACCGCACTTTCTTACGCATGAAAAAGGTGCGTTAACTTGTCTTGTTTCTTGCGCGCCTTCAAGTTCCAGTCATCCTCAATATCATTGAAGCCTTTTAAATACGCGAATTCAGCTGCTTCGGGCACAACAGCGTTGATTGACGCAGTACGCCGTTGCAAGTTTTGTAGCACAGCAGAAGGTGGGTTAGTGGCGACAGCGAAGGTGTTGACATATTTATAACCACACAGCTACACTTACACCGCACCGGCAGCCATGATCTCGCCATCGATGCAGAAAGAAACAGCTATGTCGTCATCTGTATCGATAAAGTCACCGTCCGACATGGTGCCCGGAAATGCTGATAAGTCCTATGTTTCACTGAGGCATCGTAAGCCACAGCCAGCGGTCACGACGCACCTGAAGTCGTCACCTGGCCCACAAGGAAAGTTTACGATGGTGCTTTACTTGACGTCGCACCTTGTGCGCCAGACTTTTAAACGATACGTGCGAGTCAACGTTCAGTTCAACTCCCGAGTGTGGAGTTTTCAGGGACGATGCGAGACGTCCACAAGGCGCTAAAGACAACGCAGGGTTCCCACCCTCGTCATGTTGGCGATATCAATGTCATTTGTGGCTTTGTAGCTGGCAACAGCTGCGTTCAGCTTCTCTAATGCGAAAAAAAAAAAAAAAAAAAAAGAGGAGCCTCCGAGGCATGATTTCAAAAACCGAAGACACTAAAAGTCCGTCACGTGGTTGAACATCTTGAGGGCCATGCTTTTCAGGCTCACGTGCCATTGTGTGCTAACAAGGAAGGGAATGTGAACACTGCGCTGTGACGCCCAAGTCACTTCGCATCCCCATTTTAGTGTCCTCGGTAGTTGGCATACTTGCCAACCTAGCAGGATGAAAATTTGGGACACCACAGCGAGGTGGGAGAGAGGGGCACAGAGTGATCTTTTTGTTTTGCGTATCTGGCATTATTGAGACTGACAATATTGTGACGCGCTGTCCCTGCTTCTATACACTGAAACCACGAAAGCACGGTGGTTCAGGGCCTCCACGCATTGTTTTCGGACTCTGCAGTTATTTTGCAGACAAGAGCAGTTCTTGTGCGTCCGCAACCATACCACTTCAAACCCTTTCCCTTCGTGAGCATTTCTGAAACAATGGTCCTGCGTGATCACTTAGGCTCAGCGGCAAGTTGTGTTCCACAAGAAATGCCGTGAAAAGGCATTCTGCGCTGATCGCAGCTCTCTTGGAGGAAACTTCCGATGTTGTCCTGCCCTTCCGAAGCATGAACGTACCTGTGAGGCTTCCGAGAAGCAATATGTCAGCCTAGCCACTGCACGAAATGCTTACATCACAGGCACTCGTGGTATACAGAATCCATACTTGTCGCCTTTCCGTGAAATCCCAAAGCACGGAAACTCAGTTGTGTGAGAGTCTAGATACACTTTGCAAGCACTTCTTTCCTTTTGACACCCCGTCGACCTTCCAACTGAACTCGAGAAAACACGCAACTCCCGAAAGCGCGTAACAAACACAAATGATGCAGCGGTGTACGACTAGCGTACCCTGCAAGGCAGACTGATGCAAAAGTTGTGGTTGCCTTCTTTGGGTACGACGGCGACTGGGTGTCGTGGTCAGCCAGCGTACATACTTATGCGCGGTACTACCGTGCCTAGCATATACTTAGTGGTACCTCTACGGTATGCTTATAACGAACTAGAAATGTAGTGGCAAGTGCCCTTTAGCACACTACAACTGTCACAGCAGGAAAGGCTGACGTCGGTGCAATTTCTCGGGAGATTCAAAATAGCATTCATACAATAGGAATATTTGGTCAAAATTCGAGAGTCTCTTGGAGAATTCGGGTGAGTCAGGCAGGTATGAGTTGGGTCTTTTTGAAAAATGCACATTCTGGGCTTCGGCGCGGCGTTCAGGGAGATTTCTCAGCTGTTCGATATAGCCAATAATTCACTCATCGGAGTTCGACTGTACAAACACATGTTACAGTTTTGTCGCTGCAAGCAGCGATTTGCTGAAGAAACAGACTCAGCTTATTGATGACAGCTTTGCTTCCTTCGACAATAACGTATGACTGTTTCGTTGTTACTACTCGAGTGAAGATGGAGCCTTGATAAAACCCAACCGCTAATGAGTCAAGGAAAGTACAGGGGACATTAGCTGTACTGTTTATTTTGTATTATAGTGATCGCAATGCAAATGTAAAGTGAACAAAAAGACTTGCCGCCGCCAGGGTGCGAAACCATTACTTTCGGATGACCTACCAGGTGCTCTACCATCTTAGCTATAGACTCTGTGCACCGAGACTGGCGCACCGCTGCGCGGCCGTCAGAGAAAACAAACGTTGAGAGCTTGAGCAAAACGAAACACTCTTCCAACGTTCGCTTGCTCGTAGTTTATCCGAATCATGAACTGCTACGTAGTCTATTGTACCAACAGGTACACGCTGTGTCCTGTGGGAACGAAGTTTCAGAGTTTCTCAACTTGTTCCTGCTTTATTGGGCAGCAAGATAAGTGGATCACGGCTGTGGGACGTTAGAAGTGTTTAGTTTCTATTTCCTCTGCCGTTTCGCATTCTGCCCATGCGTGCTTGAAATGGTCCGAGACACCCTCTGCAGCAGCGATGATCTTGCGTGAAGTTCTTGCTGCCACAGAGCTGGTGAGAAAAGAAACTCATGCAAGAAATTATATTTCAGATCGAGGATGATGTGACGTTTTAATGAACCTTAATAACTACTGCCTTGCCGTGTACCATTCGCAGTTTTGAGGAATGCAATGCGAGGTTAATAACTACTGCATTGCCGTGTACCGTTCGCAGTTTTGAGGAATGCAATGCGAGGTCAATTAGTGCTTTATTGAGTTGATGGATCCATCAGTGGAGGGGCAAACTGAATTACGTAGCATTTTACCGTAAACACAAGTAGCCCCCCAGCAGTGTATGCGCACTCGGTAAGATCAAGCTAGTACGTCGGTTGGTTGGGCCTTATTAAACTGGCACAAAGCACCATGGGGGATCGACCATGAAATGGGCGGTGCCTTGTTATATAAATGATTTTGTTTATAAATCTCAAGATCTTTAGCAATAGATCATTTTCAAAATAACTAATTAGCTTAAGAGGGGCCACGCGTCTTAAAAGGCAAAGAATCGCAAAAAAATCGACTTTCTGAAGCTGACATTTTCGGAATCTGTACCTATTTTCACACCCATCTGAGAAGTTTCTAGCTACTCGCGTCATTATTTCTGGCGCAAAATCAATTTATAACATCCCTGTGAGTTGAATGTGAGCGCAAATTGACGCTAAAGTCGCGCTTTTTCCGCGACGAACTGTTGCCGTTCACACACGAGCTATCGTGTTCATCTTGGTCTCGTTTAGAAGGTTCAATCTTCATTTTCAATTTCCTGCCACCGCTGGCTCGCCTTGCTAATTGGTTTTTCAGCAAAAAACGGGTCATCCTGAAGCACTAGCGCGAGATTCTATTAACTGCTTGGGGTTGTGACAAAACCTAGGCCAAGTGGCGTTTCCAGCGCCTGCTTCACCATCGTGACGCGCACGGACATGTGCAATTTTGTCATCGTGCTACTGACTGCCTGCAGCATTAAAGAAGTTTCGTGCTACAGTAATTTGTGAAGCGGGTCTGGCGATCGTTTATTCGCTGTGAACTTCAAAAAGAGCTCCGCTATGGCTCAGGACAACGAGTATAACGAACCCGCTGCGGTGAACGGCGATCGCAGATTCACCGGTGTGGGCCTAACTCACGTAGGAGCCCGTTTGTTGCCGACAACGTTACTGAGAACAGGCGTGTTTTGTAGCCTCATCAGTTAGAGGACGGCAAGTAAAAAGCAGAAGTGAAGCTACAAGAGATAACAATCTTGTAGTGATGGAACGGAAGCGCAGTCTTATCGCTAAACGCGCCGATGCCGCGGTTTCCCACGCCTGATGAAAGGACCTTGAACTGCGCGACAGGTCGTCAAGAGTGGAGTACGCTGCGCGTCTACGAACAATAGAAGGTCAATCCGTTCGCGGTGAACATGCTCGCCGCCCCCGCAATGGAGGCTACTGGCAACAGGTAGACTGCTTTTAATGACGTGTTCGCAACGTTGTCGCGACGTCCGCTCGAAAATGCGGCACTCTTACGTGAAAAGGAAACTAACACCTCGGCACTCGTATAGCCTCGAAATAGATGAGCGAGGGAGCAAGTTTAGGTTCGCGACATTAACAGGTAATTAATTCTATACAAGCTGGAAAACATCACAGTGTTATTCGACGGATCGCGGATGATGCGCGCACATTCGTCGTACATCGCCAGTCAGTACAGTCACCGAACTGATAAGCGGCTTTGGGGCAGACGAGTACACGGCGACAACTTGCTACAGGACTAGAAGAAACGACATGCTCGTTCAAACAATCAGTCCTATTACATTCCCTGTGCATATTAACTGACTAAAAGCATGTGTACCATGATATTTTTCACTCGGAACGGCGAAATAAAGTTTTAACAGCATTTTTCTCAAAGCACTGATTTTGACCACTTTCTTTTGCTTGTTCGGTAAAAGTAGACCTAGGACAGCTAAAGCTGCAATTGTTTTTGCACAATGTAGCTAAACGTGCACAAAAAATGCAGAGAGCCGATGTTTAATGGGCAGCATAATTTTTTTTATCTTAATATAAAAATATTTGTATTTGTTACATGCAACGAACTTTACTGTGTTGTAATTCAAGAAGTACTCGTTCAATATTCTATCAGTTTGCCGCGTTGGACTCCTTAGGCTTTCTTGTATCTATATATAAGTTAATGACTATGTAATTCTAAGTACATACATTTTTACGCTTAAAAATGTTAAAATTTCTTGTTTTCGTGATTTTCCCAAAATGGCAATTTCGTACACCCTGCATGAACATTCCTGCAATATATCGAAAACTATTACAGATATCAGAATAGTTTTTTTGCAGCATGAAGCTACATGTTTGGAGCACACAACATTGGAAGCACATTTTGATTTCTCTTGATGCAAGTTTTTTAAATTAGTCTTTTGTGTGGCCACACAATGGCCACATTCAGAGCTAAGAAGTTTCGTGTACTGTAAAGTAAAAAATAATGACCCAATCAAAAAAGTGCTTCCTATGTTGTGTAGCTTGTGCTTTCTAGTGTTGATCCCTATGCTATTTGTAAATTTTGGACTGGTGGTTATTTTGCTACTGCAGTAGGAACAATAGATATTGTTATTCTAATTAAATAATGAACTAATGAAGCCATAGAAAAATAACTGCATATTTAGAATATGGAGAACAAACTGTGTAAGTATGCCAACTTTTGTCACATTTGCTTCAAAAATAAATGAGAGAGCCCTAAGACCTATGTCCCCCCTTAATTCACGAAAAAAAAAAAAAAAAGCTTAATGTTGTTGAAGAAAAAATTTCACTTACATGACCTTACAATTCAATTCGTTTTGTCTCGCATAGCAAATCGCATGTGGCATCCCAAACGACGCTCCTGTGTCTAAAACCAAGTGCTGTAGCTCCGAAGGAAATAACCACCGAAAGTAATAAATGGAATCTCATCTTTCGGATTTGGTTCATTCAAAATTCTTTTTCTATGACTATTAAACAATCTGCATGTTAGGAAGAAATGATGCAGGGCGTAGAGTATAGCAGAACTATACACGGTAAGAAACGATGCTTTGCGAATGCTGTAGCGATGGATGTATGTGCATGTCGGTGTTTGTTTCGGAAAGCAACATAAACAACGCAAGAGGTTATAGTGAATGAGAGACACATGACGGTGGCCGAAGTGACCGTGCCGTCGTCGTCAGGCACTCTACAAGGTGAAGTGAAAGACTGAACGGGGCATGTGCCGTCCTTTCTAGACTAAATCTTCTCGCATTCTCTTTCTTGCCCACGCCTCAAGCTCTTAGCATGAGCAGTGAGGTAAAGATTATGATCATAATGAGCGACGATGATGCCGCGACAATTTCAAGCAAAAGCACTTCGCGAGACTCGGCGGCTGAAAATCGCCGTGGCACGACGCCGCAACAAACGAGCACGTCAGTTTCCTACGGCGAGCCATTGATATTTCTAAACGCTCCGAATATTTTGCAAGTACGTGGGCAGTGGCCAAGCACCTATTATAATCTAAGTTTGAAAGAATGACAGCTTGCCGCGATAGTTATGCAGCAAGCCTCATGCATTACGTACATCTACACGTACCTACACGTGCACACGCGTTTAGCCGTCATTCCTTGACGGGCAGCAAAGCGCTCACTAACGCAAAAAATGTGGCCGCTTTCGTAAAGGTTTTTCAATTTATTCGTGGCGGCACCGCGGAAGATTGTCCCCCTATGATATCATTAAGTTCTGCTCAAAGCACGCACTAACCCCCTAGCCACGGGCGCTTGTGCCACCGTACCTATCAAAGCAATTAGGCGCTGCTGTCTGCTACAACTCTCAACGTTGTGTGCCCGATAGGTCCCGCACGGAGTCTATAATGGCAGTCATCTTGTACACTGCATCTGGTATCTTGTACACCTCAAAAGATGCAAGGGGCAGGAACCTGCTAAACCCCTTTCCCAGAAGTGCCCACTCAGGTGCCACGAGTGCCTCGGGGTGTCACAAGAGGGCAACGCAAGAACAACTACCGACAAACTCCGCAGTCCAGGCACAACTAAAAGAAAAACACTGCCACTGGCCTCGTCCATGATGACTGTGCAGATGTAGAGCATCTGGCAGGCCGCGCTGACAGCAAAGCCATACTCCAGGCATCCCTTGGCCTTGAACTCGTGCCAGGCCATCGCACCCAGCAGCGTTGCCTACGAATGGAACACAGAAGATATTTGTTTGAGCACATGAAAAATAGGGCTTTTTATCACTAATCCTCATGTGCAAGAGCCACTCGTTTCGTAAGGGGGAACGGCACGAAACACAAGAACAGTGCAGCCCATATACTAGCACACGAAGTGCCGTCTGGCAATTGAAGTTTGATGCGGAGAATGTGCAGCGAAGAACGCATTGACGAGGGCCGATACGCAGATTTGTATTTGTGTTCTTCGTCACAGTTAAACTTCAATTGCCAGTCAATGCTTTATGCCGTAGTATGTCCGTCTTTACTGTCCTTGTCTTGATACGCTTAACCAACTAGCTGACAATCAAACTCGCTTGTTACGCAGGGCCAAAGAATCCTAGGACACTTTATAAATGGGCCAACTTTCAGGTTTCGGCAGCGCAAGCAGACAAGTATGGCCTGCAATCCATGCAGCAGCAGCAGTCGTGCCAAACGACACAAATTATGTAGTTTCTTTGAATAGTATCAACAATTTTATGGCACGCTTTGTTTAAATAAAGTATTCCCTTACATGATTTCGAATGTTGAACTAATGATCATATGCTACTACCTGAGAAAAAATACATGATTCATAGAGGAAAACCGAGATGCGACATGCAGGTACGCACCCACGTGAGGAGTCCACAGCGAAAGCACCACGCAGCCAGATCATAAGTGCGACCAATGCGAGGCGAGAGCTCCTTGCCTTTCACGTAGTCGTTGAGCACATTGCCTGCAAAACAGTAAAGCCGGGATGACGATCAATGCTTATACGATGCACCAGGTTGGTCGGTCAAGAGCAATCACTCAAACTCTTCTGAAAATGTTTACTCACATCTCCTGAACCCTTGTTATGAATATGTTTGATTTCTATAAGTCAATGAGGTTCTGTGAAATACAAAAAATTTATTTACATTATTTCTAACTGGGCTAGAGAGCCAGGAATCTAATAATTTTCGTTGATTGAAAAATCATCGTCGTTGTTTGAAAAATCATCATCAACAGAGAGGGAAAGATTGGCACCGGCCAATCTTTCCCTCTCTTGTTAGGTGTGCCATCCGATTTCGCAAAGTGCAGTCTCGTCCTATCAATCATCCTGTTCCTTGAACACATACGCAGGGGTCCCAATCACCCAAACTTATCCCTGGGAAGGCAAGGGCCGGTTATATAGACACCACAATGGTTCAGAAGAACGGGAAGGTCTTTAATAACCTTTGAGGCATTTCACGCTCAACTGTGTACAGAACATGTTTTGTGCTAGTTGTGTGTAGACTGGTCGCTCAAAGGGCCGAAAGCACATTGAGGTTTGGGTAAAGTTGAACCACCTGCACAATAAAAGGGGCGACATGGGCCCTGAAAATAACAAGAAAAAAATATATACATGGATTGTGACGAAACTTGCCAAGTTCATTAGGCGTGTGTAAATGTTCAAAAACTTCTAATAGATTTGCCATATGTTTTTTTTTCTAATAATTTTCAAATAATTAGCAGCGATGAGACAAGCCCAAAACTTTGAAACAGCTGAATGTGAATGCAGCTCAAAACTTTTAACAGACTACTAACGAGACGATCAGTGTCATCTGTCGCATAAATCATAAGAAAAAACAAACCCACACAGTTATGTTGCTGTGGGAGCATTTACAGAAATGAAATGCCACCCGTAGTGCCACCAGTATGTGAAAGTACAACTGCTTCGTGCATGTGGATGGCATATACCCGAAAAATCAAAATATAGATTAAATATTTTTCAAAAAAAGAGAGAAAAAAGCGCAATGAAAAGTCGACCCTTGTCTTAAATACCAGTCATTGGAAGAAAAAAAAAAACAAAAAAACCGTGGAAGTCTCGCAAGAAAGGGCAACTGAAGTTCAAAGCCTCCATTGCCATTGTGAGCATCGGCAGTGGCGCTATTGGGCAAGGCTAAGCAAGGCCTACATTGTTCTAGCAGTGCCATTTTGCCTCGCTTATCTGCTGTCAGTCTGCTGTCTTCTATTTCCTTAAAAAAATGAGCGGTAGTCGACAACAGTTTGCGATAGGCTTTAAGAAAAAAGTTATCGAGTATGTCGAAGCGCACGGCAACCTGGAGACACAACAGGAATTCGGTGCATTGGAGAAAAGTGTCAGATATCGAAGAAGCCATCCTGCAGCAACAACAACAACAAAAAAATAATCTACACATTGCAGTGCACCCAGCCGAATCGGCGAATTCGTCCAGGCGCTGCTTGCAAGGTCGGTACCCGTAACAGCAGAGTGCATCTGCGTGAAAGCTCTCGAGATAGCGCGCAACTCGGGGTGCGCCGATTTATGAAGCGGGAGGGCTTTGTAATGAGATGGCGTACTTCTGTCTTTCCGCAAATGCTGCATCAGTAACGCATCGGATATAACCGAGGATGATGCACTCTTTTATGTTACTAGTGAAAAACAGATGTCGTCAGACTCAAGTTCAGAAGAGTCGGAGTGACAGCACTCTGTGGCCATCTGGCATTTAACTAAATAAGATTAGTGTCCAAATGAAATGTCACCACAGTGCAGCTGGTTGTGCTGCGTATTTACAAAGGAAAGGGTGCGCCGCGATACTTTGTGATTTTTAAAAATTTCTTTTTCAGAGATTCAAAGTGAGCCGGCCTATATCCCGGTTTTTTACGGTAGCCTTGTCAAAATACAGCCGAATTTCATCAATTCTAACACGCTAATTCGAACTCACAATGAGGTCCCGTCAAAGCTATGTGTATTCCAATGGGCGAAAACGCCAAACAATTTGAACACGCAAGCAATTTTGGCAGTTAATTCGAACATACCTCGCTCAGAAAATGCTCTCAGCACCCCGCCTAATCCCGCGGCGGCACCAGTGACACCTCAACGCTAAGGTCCTTAGATGAAACAAGTTTTCAAGGTAGCGACACCCTCCCTTTTCCTCCTCGCTTATTTGCGTGAAGCGCCCCCTAGAAGGTTTAAAACTTTCATCCAAAAGCGAATGTTTGGGTTCTGTTGCTACGGTGAATAGATGTAAATGAAACAAAATGAAACAAAATAAGACGTAGAATAAACAGTTACCTTTATGAACATAAACGGCACAACACAAGAGCAAGCTGGATGTGCGTTACTCAACCGGCAACGTTGGGCAGTTCTATACTTTACACCACTAGCCATGGCGTCTCGCGTAATACATTTTAGTTCCACGGCCGCGGTATTTTGTCCAGTTCTAACTAGTCCACTTCTTCGATTGTGTTTTGTTCGTGCTGTGACACAGTGAACGTGCTTCTTGCTGGATCCTGTAAGTGGCCACAGGGCGTGACGTTGTGACGATTGATTACAACCGGCTTGTGCACACGCAAGAAAAAAAAAACTATGACCAGACTGGTACGAACACTCGTCCAGCAGCACTGCGATGACGTTTTTTTTTAAATGTGCCCATTTGGACAATCGTGATGCCAAGTGATTCTGATGCGGTGCTGGGAACTTCCTGAAAAGTGAGAGTTCTGTATACTGGTGAGGTGTCTCGAAGCAGCGCGTTTCGGCTCAAGCGGGAACTGGTCAAGAGTGAAATGTTTCTTAAGGTGCGTCGATTACAACCTACAGCTGTTCTGTATACGTGCATACCCACATGTATTTGTACCAACTGGCATGCACTAGACACGCATTAGACGCGCGCCTGGCGTTTCAATAAAAACCGACAAGTGAACTCGCTTCGCAGATCCGCGTCGACATACGTTGACGGAGTTGCACGAAAGCATTCGCGTGAAATGGTTCATAGTTGCACTTCATGGTGCGCTTCATCTCGGAAAGCACGAGGTAAGTTGAAGAGAGCGAAACCATTTTCTGTTGTTTACGGCAACGCAGCACTGCTGAAAAACGCAGATGTTGCATTGAACGAGCATGGCGAAACAATCTTGGTCGACTTAGCGCACACCGAAACGCTCCTCCTCTTCAGTTTATGTTCTGGCTACGATTTTGTCTTTGGTCACGGCGAGAATCCGGCTGGAGCCATATGCGCATGCGTACTCGTTGTGAACCTTTAGCATAATAATAAATAACACCACCAGCCATTGGCAAGATCACGTGCAAGTAATGCACCAATTACAGACGCGGATGGCAGAGAAAAAGAGGAGTAATCGAGAGAGTGAGGAGGACGGCTCGAGAACAATGAGTGACGCTACCTTGTTCCATCTAGAGACCTTACTCAACGCTGCGCGCGAAGGAAAAGGAAAGAAAAGGCTGCGATAGAATGTTTGCTCTCTCCCAAATGCCGAATCGCAACGCGCCTGTGTACGCTTCGCCCTTTTCGCCTCTGCCTCGTGAGCACTTTTCTCCTTCTAACGACACGTGCAAAGAGAGAGAGAGAGAGAGAGAGAGAAAAGCTGTCTCAGAGTGTGGTTCTCTCTCATGTGCCGATGCCACGCTTCCCCCTTTCCCATCTCTGCCACGTAACTCTTCTTCTTTCAAGAACGCAAGCAAAAAGAGCAAAAAAAAAAAGCTGCCGTGGAGTGTTGGTCTATCTCAAATGCCAATCTACTTCTCTCCGCGTGGAGACGCTCCTTTCTTGTCGCGTGCTGGCCACGCTGCGGCTTTGGTGCAGAGGGTAGTAGTGGCGATGCAGTCGTCGTCGTCGTCTGGAGTGTCGGTGCTGGACATTGCCGCGCGCAACTTCTCTTGCCAGGAGAATGCTGAAGCCGAAGTAGACATGCTTTGCAACGTGCGTGCGCATTCGATTGACTCGCTGCAAGGCAAACGTGTGGAGAAGCTTATCACCGATTAATTCAATCAATGACGGATGTCCTGTGATTTGTGAATAAATGAAAGTCTTCTGAAACTTCCCTCTCGTGTGTTAACTCAATGCACAAGCGTCGCTGCATGGGGAGCCCTCCGTTTACGTAGCTTTTAGTAATTCGAACTTCTTTAAATTCAAAAAAAATTTTCGGGCCCCTTTGAGTTCAAATTATCGAGATTCGACTGTAAAGGCGAGCTCATGACCTGATGACTATGTGTGACAGATGTTTCCACCCAATACACTCAAACCGCCTCATTATAACAATGTTGCATATTATATGAAAATAGTTCGCTGCTAACAGTACCGTAATTACTCGAATCTAACGCGCACCTTTTTTCCGGTTAAGCGAGTTCATAAATCGCATGCGCGTTAGAATCGAGTACGAACAAAAAAATTACGGCCAATCTATTGCCATCGGCAAATCCACAATGGCCGCCCCCTACGTGCGTCGGCATGGCGCGTCGTCCATTTCTGCCTATGTGTTTCTCATGTGCGGCACTTCGTACGTGTGCTGAGGAGTTCATCTAGTAGTGCATTAGCATCGACGGCGTGGAATGGCCGACTCCAAAAACTCGAGTGCACCACGACGCCGCTTTTAAAAGAAAAGTCATCGCGTGTGCAGAAACGGACGGAAATCGGGCCGCATCGCGGTCGTTCGGAGTTCCCGAAACGTGCGTGCGGGACCGGCGGAAACAAAAGCAGAAGATTTTCGACAGCAAAGCTTTACGCAAAGACTTCAGCGGACCACAGCAGGGTCGGTTTCCGCAAATTAAAGAGCTGCTCGGCGAGTATGTGCTTTAGCAGCGAGCAGCACAGCGGCCCGTGACGGCAGAACTGCTCCAAGTGCGGGCTATGCAATTAGTCTTAGAAAAATGTCTAATGCGGAGCCAGTTTAAAGCGAGCAGATGCTGGCTAACTAACTTTATGAAAAGGAAAGGCTTTTCCCTCCGAAGGGGAACATGCATATGCGAAAAGTTTTGCGGAGGAGTACGATGAAAAGCTTCACAGTTTTCAGAGGTTCGTCCTAAACTTGCGGCGCAACAACGACTACCTGCTTGGGCAAATCGGGAATGCCGATCAGACGCCTCTTCACTTCGACATGCCTGGCACCACAACCGTCGAGAAGAAGGGGGCGAAGCAAGTTCGCGTGCTGACATCGGTCCACGGTAAAACTACAGTGACGGCAATGCTCTGTTACACGTCAGATGGGCACAAGCTTCGCCCGTACCTCATATTTAAATGGAAGACGCTCCCGAAAGGAGTCGTTTTTTCGAGTGGTGTGATCATGCGGGCCAGCGAGAAAAAAATGGGTGCGCGTTGCAATCGATGTCTTGTGTTTTTTTTTTTTCGCGGTGGAAATCGAGTGCGCGTTACAATCGAGGGCGCGGTAGAATCGAGCAAATACGGTATATTGCAAGACTTTTTTTATTTACTTCTTCGTAACCAATAAATCGTAATATTCTGGTTCGTAATACCTGCACATAGGAGAAAAAAAAAGCCATGGGTGTAAAAAAAAACAAACAGAAAAAGCGCTTCTTTGTAGTAATTTATTTCAGAACAAAACTCAGTGAAATCAGTTTTGGTTCTAAGTTATTTTGATGAGTTCAGGTTGACAACAATGTTCCATATTAACAGTACCTTGCCAGGATATCAAATTTCTTCCTTAGATTGGTAACCAGGTGAAGTCTGGTTTTGTTAGATCCAAGTTTCAACTCTATTATTATGGTTCAGGACAGGTGTGAGGCTTCTCTAGAATTAGCAAAAGCTTACCACCATTACAGTTTACTAACTACATTTACCACTCGCTTGAAAGAGAAAAAAGCAGCATAAATGCAGAAGACTAGAGCCGTAAGAATGGAGAAAGAGAGGGAAATAGAATAAACTAAGAAGTGAGGAGATCGATGGAACAAGGCATGAACACACAATACATGCAAAGCCGCACGGTGTATTGTTTCTGAATTGGAAAGCTGGCCGCATTGACACTGATCTACAACAGAAAGCAGGTGACACTGTGGACTTTAGACTTAAAAATCAGGGAGTTTTCAAGGACAGAGTAGAATTTCAGGACTTTTAAACATTTTGAAAATTCACTTTTCGAATTCAAGGATTTCAAGGACGCATATGAACCCTGCCATTCTGTATTTCTTGTTTTGTTTTTAAACAAAGCTTCCATGAGTTATATATTTTTTTGATGTAGTTCGCGAAACAGCCAAGCATAGGTGAGAGTACAGAGATGTGAAAAGACACAAATCTGTCCCTCGAAGGTGCGCGTGTGTTGCCCGTGTAAGTGTTCTCTGCCGTTCTCCAATAATTTATGCTCTCTCGGTGGTGTGCTCATCGACAATTAGCTGTTTAGTAAAAGCTTAGTGATTTGTTTTTACGAGTACACTCACACCTTAATAAAACGAACTTGAATATACCGTAGAAACCGGACTATAGGTCGAGTGGGAATATAAGTTGACCCCCCCCCCCCCCCCAAGTTCAGGGTACCGAAAAAAAAAACAACCCAAAACTGCCAAACCATATTTATTTGCGAATTGGGTGCACCGCACCCCGATCGTCGGAGCTCCCCTCAACCACCATCACAACTGCTCCTATTCGTCCGACGAAGCACCACTGTCTGCTGAAGACGAGAGTTTGTCGATACCCGCCTCCCGCAGTGCGTCATCTTCAGTGCCATTCAGCAAATTGCTGATGCAACATTTCTTGAAAGCATTTTCCACCATGGAATCCGGCAAGGAACACCAGGCGGAAAGCACCCAGCCACAAACAGTCGCAAGCGGAGGCCTCTGTAGGCGGCCCGTCGGTGTCTTGGGGTTGTCGCCGGACATCCACTCTTGGTATTCCAGCCGCACTCGGCCCTTGAACGGCTTGTTTAGAACAATGTCGAGCGGCTCGAGGGTGGACGCCATACTACCTGGTATCACGACGAGATCCGTTTTCCCGTCGCTGTGTGCGCCTTTCACTGCGTCGGTTAAGTGGCCACGAAACGCATCCAACACCAACATGCTGTGAAGACGCAGCAGTGCACCTGGCCGACGGTTCCACACCACTCGTATCTATTCGAGCATCATGGCCTCGTCCATGTATCCCTTTTTGTTGACGCGAACGACAACATCGGGCGGGAACACTTCCTTCAACACTGTCTTGCGTTTGAAAATGATGAAGGGCGGAAGCTTTCTACCATCTGCCGTGCATGCCAGCATGACGGTGAAGCACGAGTGCTCGTTGCCAGTGGGCAACAGCTTCACATCCTTGGCGCCATGCTGCGTGATCATGGTCGACGAAGGCATGTCGAACCACACGGGGGTCTCATCGGCATTGCCAATCTGCCCCATCATGAAGTCGTTCTTCTCCCGAAGCCTGTTCACGAAACGCTGAAAGTTTATGAGCTTGTCCTCGAACTCCTCCGGCAACTTTTGACAGATAGATGTGCGCCACCAGAGAAAAGATTTTTTGGGTCGCATAAATCGACGCACCCAAGAGTTTGGTGCACGAAACTCTTCTCTCGTGAGCCCAGCTTCTCGAGCGAGTTCTATGGCTTTCTTGCGAATGGTATCCACGGTCACTGGCAGTGAGCGCGCACGAACTTCCCGCACAAAGTCCGCTAGCTTATCCTCCAGCTGCAAATGAACGACACTTCGTCCACGAAACGACATTTTTCAAGGACTGCGCATCTGCAGCTTCCCTTTCTGTGCCCTCCAATAGCGCACGCTTTTTTCAGATACACCAAAGCAGCGCTGAGCAGCCACATTCCCGTTCCCTTCTGCAAACTCAACATCATCCAGTTTAAACGCAGCTGAGTACTGCCTCCTAGCACTGCTACTTATATTCAGTGACCGGAAAAAAAATACCACTAAAAATGCAGCACAATGCCAAGCGGAGCGAAAACTCAGAACAGATCAGAAGCAAATCAAGAACACAAAGAAAACAAAACAACAAAAACATCGCATGCAATTGGATTTAAATGCAGATATGGCCGCGTCCGGCTTCTCAAGCACAGGCAAGCCACATGTTGCCAGAGAGCGGCACACTTTCAGCTAGACACCGCTATGTAAGACGAGGGGCGACTTTAGCTTATTATTTTATTGAAAATATCTAGACTTATATTCCGGTTTATACGGTAGCAGATCATTGGTCATCACGAACTAAGAGACTACCGTCGACTCTCGTTAATACGAAGTTCACGGGGACCGCGAAAAAATTCGAATTAAGCGAAATTCCAATTAACCACAATGAACGAAAAATACATTTCAAAGCAGTTTATGAGAAAAAATCTGTGATTGCCGTTTGCTTCTGTTTGCTGAATCTTGCAGCAAAAAGCAAGTCCTGCAGGCTGTATATGTGCACGAGTGCTTCTTCGGCGTTGCTCTCAGCAGTGAAAAACCGCTGCGCGAGGGCAAGGCCTGCGGCTACATCAGCAGCCCGCGGTAGTGGCTCACTTGCGGCGGCGTCATCGTCAACCTCAGTTTCGTGACTAGGTTCACTGGGCCAAACCATCTCCACGATCTTAGCGTCCGACAGTGGGAGTCTGTTGCTTCGAGCCTCCCAAATCAAGATGAGCAGGGCTTGCTTTAACTCCGGGTGGGTGCCGGTGCGCATTCTCTTGTGAGACATCTTGAACTGGTCATTTTCGAATGCGTCCAGAACCGAGCGCTTGTTCTTCAGGGTGTTAGAGAGGGTATTAGGCTTGATGCCGTATTTCTGCACAATATCTTGCTTGGCAGTGCCTCCTTGTTCAACTTCTTTCAAAATTTTGACTTTCGTTGCCAAGTCAAGCGTCTGATAAGGCCCACGAGTTGCCATAGTAAATGCACATGGAGCTTTGTCGCACATCGAAACGCTGAGTCCGCACACGACCGTAACGAGATCAACAATGAGGCCCGGAACCAGAACCGCCGGAGCAGCCACTTCGTGATCTGGGGCGCTGCATGCAACTGCGATGCCATCAGCTGACGCTTCGAGCTGCGGCGCTGTGGTCAACTGCGATGTTTTGGGTGCCGGTGGGACACGCATTGTTGTTTAGCACTTCGAAAATAGGAAATTTAACAAACATTACGATTTCCTCCGGGAATTCGATTGAAGATAAATTCGAATTAACCGAAATTTCAGACCTCTAGCTTCCAATTACCGAGAATTTCTTCCTGTTGAACTGCATGCAAAACTGACGGGATCCCCGCTCCACTTCCAAATAACCGATTATTCCAATTAAGCGACTTCGAATTATCGGGAGTCGACTGTAATAGCATTACCAAGATACAATGTTACAAAGAATAGTTTATAACGAATTTTTTATTGTAACGAAGCATTTTTGTGGCAGATGCGAGTTTGTTATAATGAGGCTTGAGTGTAGTTAAGTTTAGATAACCTGATCTTTTATCAAGGTCACGAGTCATTTCATGACGACGGATTTCACTGCCTTTCATTGTTTCACGCACGATTGTCACTATTGCTTGTAACTACAGACATGAAACGCTGCTGAGCACCTGAGTAAAGGTCCGACGATTCCTGGAATGAAGGAAGGAAGAAGTTACGAAGGAGCACTGCACAGTACGATAGAAAGACAGAAAGAGAAGCAGTACGCCAGGAACAAACACACTAAACTTCACTTTTTCTCATTTTCCTGATAGAAGAAATGCTCCTTTATCTCTTCTCTCTAGTTTCCCCCTCCCTCTCAAAAGAGCATAGGCTAGACTAAACTGAAGCAGTCAACAAACCAGTGTTTCCTGGCGGGAACTGGTGCTCCCAGGTCGAGTAACGCCCCTTGACGTACAGGAACAGAGCAAGAACCGGGGCAAACGTGGCGGCGGTCACCAGCAGCTGGAAGATGTGCCGGTACGGTATGGCCACGGGAAAGCCGTACCACGCCAGGCCACCAAACACCGCCGCCGTAACCAGCAAGTTCACATAACCTGTGTTGGAGTGGGAACAAAATTGATAAATTCTGCAAGGCGACAGCTGGTTTCAGATGTGCTAGGAAAAATACAGTCGATTCTCATAATTCAAACTCGAAGAGACCTCTGAATTTTGTTTGAATTATCAAGAAGTTCTCACATATATAACTGTGGGTGAGGTGACATCACACATTATGATTAGGCATTGATTTTATCAGACTTAATACAAATTATTTTAATGATTGCAATATCTAACTGCATGCCATGAACAGAAAGCAGAGGTGTAAGGTCCACAAGTTCATCGGCCATTTACTGGTGATCAGACCTTTTAAAGAAATCATGAATTTTCAACTGCTTCTTTGCTATATGTGCCTTCAGCACAAAGCTCTCTGCACCACTTGAGGAGCATCTCAGTTTACCATACGTGCGCTTCGTTTCAAAAATTTGTTTACTAGCAAAGCCGTTTTCCTTGAAGGCCCGAGGCGCTTTTTCATTTCTAGACTTTTAGGATTATATAGGCACGTAAATTTTTAAATAGTAGCAGGAAAGCAGCAAGCATTTTCTGATATGGAACTACAAAAAGTGTGAATTAACTGAATAATGGAGTTGAAAGAATAGAGAGCCAACCCGAAAGTTTAATTTTGTTTGAAAAAAACCGAAAGTATGAATTATCAGAGTTCGAATTGTCGCGAGTCTAGTGTAAACTGATGCCAGAGACTAAACTCAAATGGGTAAACGTCTCACTTTCATTCTGCCAAATTTACAGAAATCGGGACCGGAAACAAAGGCGGTCCTTGATACCAACTACACAGGCCGCGACAATACTCAGCTAAAACCTTAGCAACAAAAATAAGAGAAGTGAGCTCTGTCCTGATAATAGCAGTTTGCCTGCTCTTAATCTGAGAAAGAAAGTCATACTAGCTGGTTTTCACTTGCACTGCAGGTATTTTTTCTCCGCTAATGTGAACACTCTATTCACTCGTATAACAAATGCACCTGCAACTTCAGTTGTGAAAACTTGGATTCCTTTTTTCCCCACGTAATAAATGCACCCCCTACATTTATCCGCTGCAGTCCCGCTAACCGACGCCTGGTGCCTCCTTGACCGCTGGATCTCTTCGGTTTTTTATTATTAAAGACGATGGAGGATGCAAAAATTTTGATCTGTCTGTCTGTACAATTGTCTGTTTGTCCACCCTTAAAGGGGGGACATGGGTTTTAGGGCTCTCTCATTTATTTTTGAACCAAACAAATGTGACAAAAGTTGGCATGCTTACTTAGTTTGTTCTCCTAATTCTAAAAAGGTAGTTATTCTTTTTGTAGGTTCATTAGTTATTTAAATAACCAAGTTAACAATTTTTATTGTTCTTACCACAATAGAAAAATAACCACATGTCAAAAATTTATAAATGACATAGGGATTGACAGTAGAAAGCATAAGACATACAACATAGGAAGGACTTTTTTGATTGGGTCATTATTTCTTACTTTACAGTACACTAAACTTCACAGCTCTGAATGTGGCCATTGTGTGGTCACACAAAAGACTACCGTATTCACTCGATTCTACCGCGCCCTCGATTGTAACGCGCACCCAATTTCCACCGCGAAAAAAAAAAAAAAAAAACGTAAGACATCGATTGCAACGCGCACCCATTTTTTTTTTGCTGGCCCGCACGATCACACCACTCGAAAAAACGATTCCTTTCGGCATTGTCTTCCATTTAAATATGAGGTACGGGCGAAGCTTGTGCCCATCTGACGTGTAACAGAGCATTGCCGTCACTGTAGTTTTACCGTGGACCGATGTCAGCACGCGAACTTGCTTCGCCCCCTTCTTCTCGACAGTTGTGGTGCCAGGCATGTCGAAGTAAAGAGGCGTCTGATCGGCATTCCAGATTTGCCCAAGCAGGTAGCCGTTGTTGCGCCGCAAGTTTAGGACGAACCTCTGAAAACTGTAAAGCTTTTCATTGTACTTCTCCGCAAAAGTTTTCGCATATGCATGTTCCCCTTCGGAGGGAAGAGCCTTTCCTCTTCATATAGTTAATTAGCCAGCACCTGCTCGCTTTAAGCAGGCTCCGCATTAGACTTTTTTCTAAGACTAATTGCATAGCCCGCTCTTGGAGCAGTTCTGTCGTCATGGGCCGCTGTGCCACTCGCTCCTCAAGCACATACTCGCGGAGCAGCTCTTCAATTTGCGGAAACCGACCCTGCTGTGGTTCACTGAAGCCTTTGCGTGAAGCTTTGCTGTCGACAATCTTCTGCTTTTGTTTCCGCCGGTCCCGCACGCACGTTTCGAGAAGGACCGCGATGCGGCCCGATTTCCGTCCGTTTCTGCACACGCGATGACTTTTCTTTTAAAAGCGGCATCGTGGTGCACTCGAGTTTATGGAGTCGGCCCTTCCACGTCGTCGATGCTAATGCACTACTAGATGACGAACTCCTCAGCACACGTACGAAGTGCCGCACATGGTAAACACATAGGCAGAAATAGCCGACGCACCATGCCGACGCACGTAGGGGGCGGCCATTTTGGATTTGCGATGGCAATAGATTGACCGTAATTTTTTTGTTCGTACTCGATTCTAACGCGCATGTGATTTATGAACTCGCTTAACTGGAAAAAAGGTGCACGTTAGATTCGAGTAATTACGGTAGTTTTAAAAACTTGCATCAAGAGAAATCGAAATATTCTGCTATCTGTAATAGTTTCCGATACATTGCAGTAATTTTCATGCAGGGTGTACAAAATTGCG
Source organism: Rhipicephalus microplus (assembly GCF_013339725.1). NCBI lineage: Eukaryota > Metazoa > Arthropoda > Arachnida > Ixodida > Ixodidae > Rhipicephalus > Rhipicephalus microplus. The sequence continues at coordinate 83,400,379 of NC_051168.1, forward strand.
ATTTTGAGAAAATGAAGAAAACGAAGAATTCTAACATTTTTAACTGCAAAAATGTATGTACTTAGAATTACATAGCCATTGACATATATATGAATGCTAGAAAGCCTAAGGAGTGCAACGCAGCAAGCTGATCGAAAATTGAACGAGTATTGAACGACAACAGTTCGGCGCAGAAAAAGCGCAATTTTAGTGTCAATTTGGACTCACATTCATCTCATAGGGATGTAATAAATTGATTTTGCGCCAGAAATAATGACGCGAGAAGCTAGAAACTTTTTTAAATAGGTGCAAAAATAGGTACAGATTTCGAAAATGCCAGCTTCAAAAAGCCGATTTTCTTGTGATTTTTGGCTTTCCAAGACCCGTGTCCCCCTTCAACGGTACCGGGTACTCAAGCGATACCCCAAACGGCCGACCCCATCTGCAGTGCCCACCAATGTTGCTCAAAATTCAGCGTTCATACTTATGCGATTGTCGACTAAAAAGCAATTATTGCGCATATCTGAGGCACCATAACAACACGCATATCATCTGCATGTGCGTCTTTTACTACAAAAGGCATACACAAGTAATTCTAAGAACCGTAGCGTTTATCACACTGCGCTGACCATGCAACGCTTGCACAAAAAGGCGAGTGTTTCCAACGCTTTGCTAAGACAACATGGTGGTGGCACCTACCCGTCGCCTTGCGTTGTACACCTTATCACCTCTGAGACGGGGCGCACGCCTGTCTCGAACGCGCAACGTTTCCCAAGTAAATTGCCAGATGGTACTCATGTCTCATGTGTGACATGACTTGATGCGCTCGTTCGCCTCCGCTGCACGCTCGGGGCACTCTAACACAGCGCCTCCAGAATACCATTCACCGATTTTCTGGCGCAGAACATTCAATAAATGTTTTGTTCACTCTCTCCACATGCAAGACTATCGTCTGTTGACGACATTTGCAGATTATCATGCAGATACGGAGCCAATTTTTTATGCCGACCCCCCTCAGGTCACCTCTGTTTGCTCCCCCCCTCCATGTGCTTCCTGTTTGTGCGCAGCACGTCCCCAGTCCTTTTCAATAAACTATGCGCCATAGCGGGGTTCACTAATGGTGCGAGTCTAGAGACATTGCAGCTGATAAGCACACAGTGAGTGAAGGCCACGAAGCTACCCGTCCCAACTGACGATCGCTTCCAGCAAATACGAAACTTCCGAGGCCAACCACATGCGTGCAATTTCTGAGCAAATACGACAGGTTTGCTGTCGCCATGACTATAGCAAAGACCTTTTGCTGCCATAGCATCACAGGCTTTTAGAAAATCAAAAAAAAATTGCTTGTTGCCCAGAAAAGATACGACTATTTCCGCAACATGGTAGCACTCTCCGATTGTCACTTCGGTTGCAATTTTTTCTTCGTGCTTGTTATCTGCACATACTTCAAGAAACGCAAGATGTAGGCTACCTTTTCTACAGTAACTTGTGATGTGTATAGCGAGGCAGCGACCGTATTTTGTCGTTAAGCTTGTTATTGGTGGCTTGTTTTGATGCTTTGGTGGTAGCTTGCTGCAATGTTGGTTACTTGCTACAATGCCAATGGCGTAGTCGCAATCACCGTGCGAGGTTGTCGTGAAGTTGGCAGAGTGCGCCGTAGCGTACGCTTTTGGGAGCCCCTCGAGATCAGAGCAGATACCACTGTTGTGGTTAAACGATTGTGAGAAAAGACGGCCACAAAACTCTATCATGGCGTGCATAGGTGGCGCTGGGTCCTTGATGAGGCCATGCGCGGCGTAGTTATCCACAAACAGCAGCACTTTTTGATGTTGCTTATCGAACCTTCTGTCCAGCTTGTGCACCTACACTTTATGTAACTGCTGCATCACCCATGCCTTCTTGTTGGATTCGTAGAGAACAGGCAGAGTCACTGCCCCTTTGAAGCATCTTGGATGCTTCGACTTCTTTATCATAAGCAACGGAAACTTCTCGCTACCTGACATGTTGCTGCCAACGAGGACAGCGAGCCGCTTTTTGCTATGCTTGCCGCTGTGGCAGGGGTCACTAGCAAATGCAAGTATTTTCTCTGGCGGCAGCTTGCAAAACAGTTTAGTTTATAGGGTGAATTAAGGAGAGGAGAATGTGGGGATCTGAGGCGCACCCGTGACCATTTCGCGGGCATTCCGCCGCACCCTCTCACTTTTCCTGCTCTAGTAACGGCGTGTGGCGATAGATGGCGCCACGTGCAGGTGCGTCACGTATTACGTGCGCGTCGGGGGAGCTCTCTCTCCTTCGTGGTCAGCACCAGGTAAGCACGCGTTTCCTTCGTCTGCGTCCCGTTTGGGAATCACCGGTCTGTAGCCTGCCTAGGGTGGCCTTTGGCACCTCGGCAGGCGTGTTCGGTACCGGAGCTTCGGTACCGTACGCTAAGCCCACAGCGGTGCCTAGTGCTTGAAGTTGTCGTACCCCACCGAGCTGCACTTGCCGCAGGCCTACGCGTACAAGGTTTGCCCTAACACTCGCGACCAGGCCTAGTGGCCATCGTGAGAGTGCGCAGCATAGCTGCGGAAACCTTTTCGTGACCGGCGTGTCAAAGCTCGCCATTGCCTGCTGCGACGTGCTCGCGAGCACGTCGCCCCTTTTCGTGAACGTCCGCGTGCGGGAGCCTTTACTCTCCGCGTCCCGGGAGCGGGCGTTGTACTATTGCTCGGGGTGCCGCCAAAGGCAATAAAGTGTTGGTGTACATCTGTACCCTGTCTATTTGCCCCACCGCGCTAAATGCCTTGTTAGTTGAGCGCGTGCGAAACGGTGCGCTACACGCAAGTTAGGTGACGGAGTCGCGGCCCTGTGGCTTGCTACGCGTGAACCCGCGGTGATCATCCGCTACAGCGAGTAGCGGGGTCACCATAGGTTTTGCCGCAGTTGATCATATTGTCTGGCAAAAACTTCTGAAGCAAGGACTGCAGCCTTCCATTACGATATTCAGCGACTACGAAATTGTCGACGGCGCAGCTTTCCCCAAACATCTTTTTGAATTTCAAATCATTGCGGCTCTTAAAATTCCGAAGTCATCCATCACTGAACTTGAAACCTGTCACGTTCATCCGAGGCGCAATAACCTCCACCTTCTGCTTCTGGATGTCGCCTGACACCGGGATTTTCTAGGTAATCATGGCATTGAGCCACGCGAGAAGCACTTCTTGAGCTTTAGGTAAACACCCTGACTCGCCATTCTTTTTTGCAGCCCCGGTTGATTTGGCAGCCTGTTCCACGATTTTCGCCTTGTTCTTCATGAAGTTCTAAACAGTTTCCTCAGAGATTCCAAACTCCCTCTCCACCTCTGCCTACGATCGGCCGCTCTAAACATGCTGAGTGATGGCGGCTTCCTTTTCCATTGTAAGCCTGCGAAAGGGATTTGTGCACTTCGAAAATGCGCACAATGACAAAGGAGCAGTTTGTGCCACCACTGTTAATGATAAATTCGTCTTACGAAAAAGCAGAGCCAAACAGCTGAAAACTCGGGTGGATGCGGACGCTCGGGAAACATGAACGCTGAAGATAACGTGCTGCAGCACACAATCTACCGCAGAACTGAAAGAACAACACGTGAACTAAAGCAGGAGGTCTGTATTTTGACTGGGCTACGGCTGGCAACGAATTGGCGTGCACTAGATAGCGGCAATTGCGGTTTCGAGAGTATGGCAGTCACAGTGCAGTAGGTGCGATGCTGCTGGCCAAACTGGGCCACACCTGCAGTGCCGAGTTGGGTTGAAGGCCAAAAAAACCAAAACGACGACATTGGCGCTGACTTCAAGTCCACGGCTAGCGGTAAAAAGTCCGAAAAATACGATGGCAAAGGGTATAAACGTCCGAAAGTTCAGACTTTTTTTTAAATACAGTGACTTTATGGGGAACTTGTCAATGTCAGGGATGAGTCCCGGAAATCAGGCATGTCCCAAACTTCGGGCGTCCGGAAAATCGGTCATGGACTGTATAAAAGATGCCACATTTGCCAATGCTACGCTAATTCTGACTCATCGCCGCTGCTTCCCTCGCCGCTGACTTCAAACAGTGCGCAATCCTCGGTGTCATCAAGCGCATTGGATACGTCGCACTTCTTAAAAAGAGCGCACAGTCGAAGTTCCTGAGATGTAGTCTCAGGCTGCAGCCCCACCAGCAATGCACTTCTTCGTCCACTCCAACAGTCTCGCTCGGCCTGAACGTTGGACGATGACACTGTGGCTCAAACTTTCCTTTTATAAGCGACACTATGATGACACCGCGTGTTTGGCGCTATTGAACTACACCACACACAGACCGCATTTTTCACAATCCTCGAATCTAAGCTGACACCAGAGTTTGATACAAAGAAATTTGAACAAAACTATCGGCCTAGATTCGAATAAGTAAGGCATAAGAATATGCAGCTGTCCACCATAAACCCAGAGACACAAATGTGTGGGAAAGTTCAGTCTGATACACTGAAGAAGTGCTTGATGTCGCAACGTCATGAAAATAAGCGACCGCTATTAGAGGAAGTGTTGGAGGAAGCGACCACACTGGAGGAAGAAATTGAGAGTTTAATGTTCAGATTCTCACTACCTAAAGTCGACCCTTGCATTACAATCAAACATTATAATCATGGCACTTTGTATTTAGCCTTTGCATTAAACAGATGAAGGGAATCTGAACATCTCTCTTCCTGTACTTATCAATTTCTGCAAGCACATTTGTGCTTAGTTGGACTTGCACGGAATGCTCAAAGTCGTCGAGAACACTACACTCACCGTTGATGCGGTAGTCGTAGGATATGCGATGCTTCAGAGCTTTGGAAGGAAAGCCCTGGACCGTGCGCCCGATAGGCAGAGCCTGCAGCAGGGCCTGAATAAGCAGGAAGGCTGGGTAGCCGATGAAGAGCTTCCAGTGAAAGTATGCGTCCAGCGTCCTGGGCACCCTGGGAGCCTTCATGATGGTGCAGCTCTCCTGAAATGAACAAACCCCACGGCGAAGCCTCCGTGACACCGATTCCAGCTTGCTTTTCGATTGCCCCTTTTCTTCTGCTTTAGCTGTACCCGACCAGTATCTGAATGCCACGACGAAGCAGTTGCCTGTCTAAGCTCTCTGCCTGCTCCCCTTCGGCACCCCGAAGAACGAGAACGGTAAATTGATATAGCGGATAAGGATGCATTACGAATCTCAACGGTCAATCGACTTGTAATGGTTGCCCTTTCGATTTTGCATGCACATACGGCGAAACCGTCTTATGACGACACCAACTACAGCAATATATCAGCTATAGAGATGACCATGAAAAGCCCTGCTTCACCATCAACTTTTGCATGCATTCTAAGGTGAAATAACTAACAATACCATCATGCCACGTTAACTCTGGCTGCACGTGCCGAAAACTTACTAGAACGCGAAATCTTTGAAAGAAATTAATAATTTTAGGGCCACTGCACCGTCACCCACGGGGAATCCGTGCAATGACATGTCACCCGTGTCGTTGCACGTCCCTCTGTCCTCGTCTTTTTTGTGCAGTCAAGATGTCAAACAGTAAGCACCAATTAGGCGAAACCAGAGTTCTGCCTAGAGAGCATTACACATCGTGCTCTGTGGTAGCCAAACTCACCTTCTGGCACAGCAGGTAGAGCACGAAGGCCAACGACGGCACCAGAAAGAACCAGAACAGGGAACTCAGCGTCATGCCCAGGCTGAAGGGCAGCCGCCACTGCGGCATGTGCACCCGGAAGCGAGCCTTGGCTCCACGATGTTCACCAGGCCCTGCTTAGACGTTGACGGCCCCTCCTCCTCATCTTCCAGCTGCGAACGGGAGAATTTGTATTCAGGCACCAGATTCATCGAAGGCCTTTCTGAAAAACCTTTCTTTAAAGGCCCTCTTAAATGACTTACTGGGGTCGCTTATGCATCTAAGACTACTTGAAGGCAAAAGTCCTCCAGTGTGGGGGTTTACAGCTACATTACATCAGGCAAATCTTATATAACAAAAAACCAATTATGAAGGCTTTATTTTAGGAAAACTCTCACTTGTGCATCCACGCAGTACATAGAGCCTGGTCTCACTCGACACCGGCTAATGCACGCCTCTAAGAAACATGCCTCAGCCCCTTCAATTTATCCCCCCTAAATCTCCTAACGGCACAAGTTCAAGTTGGTGTATTTTTTCCACAGAAGTACAAAAAGAAAACAAAACAACCGCACTTGAGATGTAATTGGGAAGGTGAAAAAAAAAAAAAAAGCTTCGTACACGAAGCTCGACTTCAGACGTATTCAGTAACAGACACTTTAGTAGAAGCAAATAAAATTGTACACAGAGGTTCTTTGAATGGAAAAAAAAAATTTTGTTCTGCAACTCAAACAGCCTCAAACACCTGCCCGTAAACCCATATAGACTGGTGACACCACGTTTGCCCCTAGAAATCACTGCGAGAAACATCCACAATGAAACATATAACAGACATATAACAGAACTAGAGCAATTGACGTCAGTGATGGAAGTGACTTCTTACTTTTTTTGGAACATACTTTGGAGCAGGGAAGGTACTGCTTTGGAGCAGCCATAAGTGTTTTCGGAGCAAAACAAATGTCGGTTTGGAGCAGCTGTTGGTTTTAGGAGTGGATACAAAATTTGCCATACATTAATTAAGTTCAAAGCATCATCGAAGCATCTGTAAATATTATTATTTATTAATAAGTAATTTAACAGACAACAATCAATGTATATTTCAAGAAGAAAACAAAAAGATGGCTGGTTGTTATAATGTGCTATGAAATCAGTTATATAGTAGCATTTACAGCGAAAATCATACCAAACTGGAAAAACCTGAACACCACATTTTAGAAGTAACCAGAGTCCACATAACTTGTCAATGAAGCAGTAGATAATTGGTATAAAATAAAAGCCATTCTGCTCATTTTCACATTTCCCTATACTAGCCTGCAAATCCTACCCGAGAGAAAAAAAAAACAGCCTAATGAGCTTAATATTCCAGTTCTTGTCACCCAATTGAGATAAGAGGTGATAATGCTGCACACCAGTAACACATTGGGATGATAGCAGTACACATTCTTTTTCAATTTCTTTATGACTTATGAGCTGTATATAAGCAGGTTAAACAGTAAAAGATTATCATTCTCATTCTCTAAGTGCCATTTCGGAGCAGGTTTGGAGCAATTACTAACGAAAATGGCTTTTTAAAGCAGCATAGAGCAGCACTTTTTACTTGAAGCAGTTTGTAGCACCTTGAGCAGCATTTCCATCACTGCATTATTATTTTCTGGGTGGAATGCTAGCCACAGTTACTGACAATATCCTTCAAACATAAAACCGAGAGTGGGTGGGTGTACAGGTGTATGGGAGCATAGGTGTACAGAGCTGCACTTGCTTGTGCTTCAAAGCTGTTACCAATGTGAGGCAAACTAAAAAAGTAAGCAATAAAATGGACCGTTGAACAACTTACGCCACTATCGGTGTCCTGTAATTAAAAATTCAAAAGAAAAAGAGCAAGTGGTGAGAGCTGGAATCAAAATGGCGCTCAAGGCGGATCTGTGTAGCAAGAGCATCGTTAAACATGAGTTAATTAATTACACAACCTTCCAAGCATCTTTATTCGGAGCATAGCTGCGTACTTACGCTGTAGGTAACAAGGGAACCTTGCCAGTATAAGACCTGTGCAGGAGTTTGCGCCAAGACAAAATTGTTAGTAATCTATGCACGCCAGCCAAAAAGAGAGAGTGAAGGCCATTTCACACGCTACTACGCTCAAACCTCATTATAACAAAGTAACATCTGCTACCAAAATATTTAACTGTATCGAAAAGTTTGTCATAAAGTTATTTGTAACACTGTATCTATGGTAAAGCTATTGGTCACTGACTTCATTATAACCGATCATTCATTATATCGAGGTTTGAGTGTACGAAGAGAGGGAAAAAAAATAATAAAAGCGTTGCCTTCTGGAGGTGGTGGGACGCTAATGTAGGGTTTTGCCCCACTACTGGTTGAAGGCACTGTTGCTTCCATCGCATCTACTCAAGTCAAGAAAATCGTCAAGTCACGAGGAAGCCAAAAGTTCCCATTCAGTTTGCGACCACTATTAGCGGCGGTTTTGTTTCACGCAGTCGCAATTCTCGCTCTGAAAATGCCATTGTTAAAGGGCCACTCACCAGGCCCCACACCGAATTTTAGTTAGACTGTGAAAGTTGTTGTGTGTCCGATGAGGAACATTTCGCCACAAAAATTTTTTCATATCGGTTCATCACGAGCGGAGAAAACAGGTTTTTTGAAGCAGCGCGAAAAGAGGATGAGAGGAGGTGAATCGAAACCCTTGCCGCTCCTCAGCGTAGCCTTCACAAGCCAAATCTCTTCACCACCCTTTCCGGCATTCGACCAAGAGGTGACGTGTGCATGACGTGCCCAAATAAGTCCAACCTCCGAGCACGCAAGTGGCATTGCTTTGTTGACCAACGTTATTTTGCGATCTTTTGCCTGTTTCTGCGGGATCGTTTGGAAACGCTGGCTTAGATGCGGTAGAGTAGATGGGCACAATGAGTGCGCGAACGCGTAGGAGCATTCCACGGCGGTCGTCTGCTCAATGCGCTGACCACAGGGACACGAACGCATGCGAACCGCTGGCACATTAGCCCCGCATCTCATATGATTTTATGAGAAAAAATTAAAGAAAAATGCGCACAATTTTTTATTGCATCTCATTACTTATTTCAAATTTTATTAATCTCTTAAGGGGAGACACGGGTCTTTTAGAGCAAAAATTGCCAAAAAATCAATTTTTCAAAATATTTTTTTTTTTCGAAATCTCAACGTCCAAAAGAATCTATTCCTGGAATATTAACACGTTCCGATTAGTATTTATTTTGTCTTTGCGTTCTAAAGAGATCTTCATGATCACTCTCGCTCGAAAACGCCACCCCAAAAACGGGCAATTTCAATGCCGTCGTCTGCGGTAACCGTTAGCCGCAGCACAACCAATTTGGAATCATTCGAAAGCTAAATTCTTTAGCAATCCGGTTTTAGTGAGAAAACAACTCTAAGTCTGGCAACTATGGAGCTACACGCCACCGAAAAAGAGGGAATACTCGCACGGCATTGGCGCGTTTATACCACGTGGGGCAAATCCTGCTCTATGATTGGACGACCGAAAATTTCGTCTGCCCGACTGTGTGCAACAATGCGCGACTCCTTGTCACAATTTGTTCGGACGTGGCGATGGCTGGCGGGCGACGCAACTTCGCGACAGCTCATGCCTACGGCAAAAAACGCAAGCGTCGGTCTCGGATACCTGAAGCAGCGTCGAGTGAATCGACGGCGACGAGCTTCGCGACATGCGCCAGCAAGTGTACGATATCCACCGAAGCTGCAGCCGCGCAAGCGATGCCTGTGGCCGACGACACGAGGACAACGCGCGTCGATACGCATTTTGTGACAGAAGCGGAAAAAGTGGCAATTGAACATCGCGCGGAAGAGCAACGACAGAAGCTGTCTTCATTATCAGCTACCCGCCGAAAGCAATCGCTTATCGGAGATTCCCCGGAAGCGGCGGGGACCGGCTCCGAGTTCACCCTGCTAAGCCTACCGCTGCTGAACCAACTGCTTCGGTGCGCGAAATGCAAATTCTGCTCTGGCCCATTGAACATTTCACGGGGCAACCGTGAGTACAGATTGGCAGTTAGAATAGTGGTGAACTGTGCCGTCTGCGGAGATGTCAGCGCCGGATGGAGCTCGCCGAGAGCAGGGGGGAATGCGACCTGCAACCCTTTCGAAGTAAATGTGCTTGCGGCTTGTGCAGTTATGAGCACGGGCAATGGGCAGACCGTGCTAAATGACATTTTTTCGGCCCTGAATGTGTCTCGTCGTGGAATGCACAACAAAATGTACCAAGACTACGTCAAAACCAAGATGAACCCTGCCGCGATGAACGCATCCGCGGGTATTATGAGCGAGTGCGCAACAGCTGTGAAGGCCATCTATTCTGAACTGAATTTCGGGAACCCCGGCAATACAGTGAAACCTCGTTAGACCGTAGTTGGCCGGGAATGACGTTTTGGTACGCATTAAGCGATGTACGAATTAACCGTCAGTGCCAGTTTAGCGGCTACTTACCGGTCAGAAAAGAAGGCCACAATCCTCACAAACACGCGCGCGCACACACGCCGGCACGCCAGCTTTATTTATGGACAGGCAGCAAAAAAATCTGTGATCTTCACTTGCCGCCGTGGTGGCCTTGCCTCGACGACGGCATCTTCGAAGTCGGTGAGGCCGCGAGCCAGCCGGTCCATTAGGCCACGCTTCTCGGCGAAGGCTCGCATCACAGTCACAGCACGCGCAGCTTCGGATAACGAGGGGCCGTCGTCCACTTCGACATCGCCCTCCTCCTCACTTTCGCTTGAATCGGGACGAGGTGCGATGGCGGCAACAATGTCGCTGTCGGAAAAGTCCGGGGATGTAAGGACGTCTCCGTCCACATCTCGGAAAGTGCCGAAGTTGAACTTGTCGACTCCCTCTCCTTGCCGCTCGAGCACCTCAACAAGGAGGCTCTCGCAGTCTTCGGTGTCCTCACCATCCTCGTTATCCTCCATGTTCTCGTCGTTGCCTTCTTCTGGCATCTTGAATTGTGCTCGCGCGAAACAGTTCCGTATCGTTGCAGGCTGCACCTGCATCCATGAGTGTGCAAGCAGGTGTATAGCACCCAGGAGGTCTATACTGTACGTTTTGGCACTCTCCATGGCGATCAACATCCGCCGCAAAAGATTTTTGCGGTAAATCTGTTTGACAGAGCGGATGATGCCCTGATCGAGGGGCTGGGCGAGCGCTGTCGTGTTGGGCGGCAAAAACAACAGCTTAATAGCCGACAGGTTACCCACATCGACATGCGCCGACGCATTGTCAAGCACTATCAAAATGCTCCTTTTCTTGGCAGCAAAACGGCGGTCCAGCTGGCGCACGTACTCCTCGAACAGCTGGGCTGTCATCCAGGCTTTTTTGTTGTGCTTGTAAACAACACCGGATGGCAGCCGAGCGCCTTTGAAGCACCGCGGGTTTCCATACTTGCCAATGACCATCAGTGGCAGCTTCTCACTACCGGTCATATTTACGCCAAAAGCGACCGATATGCGATTTTTGGCGTGTTTCCCGCCGGTGCACGTCTCATTTTTAAATGCCAATGTACTATTTGGAAGAAGGCAATAAAAAAGTGCCGACTCATCAAAATTAAAAATGTCGGCGGCATCGTAGGCTGTCAAGGCTTCCTGCAAAACGGTGTCCTGCCATTCAACAGCGCCTTCTTTGTCTGCTGCAGCAGCCTCACCACAAACAACCTTCCCCACGATGCCGTAGCGGGCTTTAAACCGCGACAACCAGCCGTTGCTGCAGGCAAAACCGGGGCAGTTCAGCTGATCTGCGAAAGTTAGGGCTTTTTCGGTCAGAAGGGGTCCGCTAACCGGCAGGTTCATGCTCCGCGCCTTCTTCAGCCAGAGAAGCAGGGCCTTTTCCACTTCGGGATAAGCTGAGTCTCTCATGCGGCACCTCTTCAAATCGCTGTCTGTGCCTCCCGTCAACTTTTCGCGAGCGTTCCAAATTCCGCATACAGTAGTCAGCGGCAAGTTCTTATCGCGGGCTACCGCAGATTTCTTGGCCCCATTTTCAATAGTGCGAATGATTTCAAGTTTTTCCTTTACGCTCAAGACGTGGTACTTCGGCATAGTAAGAAGTTTTAGTGTGCGAATTTAATCGCACCACTCGCGCACAACACAAGAATAAAAAAAACAACAAAAAAAAAAAAAACACAACACGCCGCACAAGAACGTAAGTAACGCAACACCACCACACCGCCGCCACGACCAACACTGCGGGAAAGTGAGGACTAACGACCGAATAAAGAAACGAGCTCAGCCTGGCTCGACGCTGTGGAGCCGTTGAGAATACGTACTTGGCTTGGATTGAAAGCGACAGCGAATTTGCACCCCCTACCGGACCAGCAATCGAGAATTCCTAGGTTACCAAAAACCGATCTTGAAGGCCATGCTCTTGCACAATGGGATCGGCAACAGACGTACGCGCAAAAAATACGTCATCGTGGCCATGTTGTGACGTCACTATCGCTGGTGGTTGTTGTCCGATCGCCACATGGAGTGTATCGACCGTCTGTGCGCACGAAATTTTGCCGATTTTCGGCCTGTGCATGGATAAAGAGAACGAAAATAGTACGTACTAACCGTACATAACACCACAAGCGACTACGGCTTAAGCGGTCAGCCAATACATGGGGTTCAATGGAGATAGGGCGGGGGATTCCTCGCTACTACGTATAAACCGCAGTTACATATTAAGCGGGTACGTATTAAAGAGGTTTGACTGTATCGCAGTTTCCTTCGACTGGACTTGGCTCACTCGTGGCCACTTGTCACGCATTTGTGTGGGAACTGTAATAGAACTGTTTTCGGGCTATGTGTTGGACTTCAAAGTTCTCTCGAACTTCTGTTTGGGTTGCGAGATTGGCCCCAAGGACGACGACCCTCGATACTGTGAGTGGCGAGCTCGGCACAAGTGCCAAGAAAACTCTTCGAGCAAGCCTGGCCAGATGGAGGTGGAGGCTGCCAAAATTCTGTTTCGCCAGTCCCTCGAAAAGCATCGATTCCGCTACACAACGATGTTGTGCGATGGCGATAGTCGTGCTTTCAACAGCCTTCAGGAGGAGCAAGTGTATGGCTTCGTGGCTATCGAAAAGGAAAATTGCGTAAATCATATACATAAAAGGATGGGTGCTGCACTGAGACACCTCCTGCAGAAGAGCAAGGGGGAAGGTCGGCCAAGCCTCGGTGGCAAAGGAAAGCTCACTGCTGAGCTTGTAACGAAGCTTACAAATTATTATGGTTGGGCACTCAAGGCACACCAGGGAAACATGAATGCTGTCTTTGCCACTTACTATCATGTGACTTCTACTTATGCAAAGCCACATTCCCAGTGCCCAAAGGGAGAAGACTCATGGTGTGCCCACAACAAGGCAGTGGCAAGGCAGCAGGCTCCTCCTAAGCATCGGTACAACCTCCCGGAATATGTTGCAGAAGCGCTCCTTCCAGTGTACACTAGCCTCTCAGATCGAAAGCTGTTGGAGCGCTGCCAAAGAGGCAAAACTCAAAACTCGAATGAGAGCCTCCATTCAGTGGTCTGGTCGCTTGTACCGAAAACCAAGCACGCCTCGCTCTTCACAGTCGAAACTGCTGTTGCGGAAGCGGTTGCTCGATTCAATGCTGGAAAGAAACGTGCTTCTGAGGCCGTTTTGAAGGAGATGCATTTGAACGAAGGCAACGCAGATGTTGAAAGATGTCTGGAAAAGGACCAGCAGCGGCTAGCGGCATGTGACAAAAAGCATACCAGAGCAGAAGACTTCAAGAATGCCATGAAGAAGAGGCATGTGAAGGAGAGTGATGGTGATTATGAGCCTGGTGGCTTCTAGAGCAAAAAGGACTCCCATCTGTTGCTTTTTTGGCAAGAATTAAACCTATATATAGTGTTCAAACTTCTTTTTGTGTTTTCTCAAAATCAGTTTTTTGCCTATGTGTCCACAGGATCTTTTGATCTAGTGATCAGATTTCAACGATTCTTGTTGCAATTGACAGCTTACGAGTTCCTATACACAATCAGACTACTAAAATTTATATTTAGTCAAGAGAAAATTTTTTATGTGCTGATAAATCTCATGAAAATTCTCTTGTTCCCAACCATTATATTACATATGGCAATAACTTTTATAAAGATAGAGCTAAAATTACAGTGATAGTATAGTTGTGATCCTTGATTATTCTAGACTATGTCCATATAAAGCGTTCAAGGATATTTAATGATTAAATTGCAGAATAATTGGGCAATCTAACTATTCATTATTTATTCAATATCTCTAAAACTACTTGAGATAAAAGCAAATGAATTGCATATATCTTCACAACAGGTTAAAAGATACATTGCCTGAAAATTTCATTTGAATATGATAATAAATAGAAAATTTTTTTAGAACACCAGAGTCTCCCCTTAAAGCAACAAATACATAAACTACGCATTTTGTGTTAAATAATGGTTGCCATGTCACGTGGTATACTGTTGACAACGCCAGAGCAGAGTCGTCTACGTAGAGGACCAACGTCACTGCATTGCCGTGTACGTAGGGCCATTCATGCGCCCACGTCATGCCCTCCTTCACTAGGCGTGCGCCGGCAGAGGGGAGGGGGAGCAGCGTTCATCTTGAAATTTGAGCCATTTCCGCAGTGCGTAGCGTTGCAAATTTTGGTAGACGTGATCATGAACGCCTCGTCTACGCATTGCGCTTGCCAGCTCAAAATTGTCAAACCTAGTGAGTGGCCCTTTAACGTGTTGCTGTTAAAATTTCCAACATGCTGGTCGCTTGCAGCTTACTGTCGTGGCGGGAGTATGAGCTATTCTACAGCCCGAAAAAATTGCCACGTTTCAACCCGTTGCAAAATGGTTTAGAGAGGAATTCGTTCGGACACTACTCACCGAGGTCGCATGCATGGTGGCGATGCGAGGGGAAGACCGCACTGCATGGGGTGACATGCCTGCCACGGGCGAGCTCACTACGCGACGAGTGATGGAGTTGGTGGTGAGGCTCACCACGGGCTGCGAGGCCGAGGAGCCCAGGGGCGTAGAGAGGCTTGCGCGGCTGAGCACCGGCAGGTTTCTCCGGTGATTTCCAATGACGACGATGAAGATGAGGAGGACACCAGAATGCGCGAGGGGCCGACCCGCAAGGAGTCGTCACCTGCAAGGTTCAATGAACATGGAGTTCGTAGTCTACTACACTAAAAGAAAATCTGGTGTCAGTGTCTATGGGAGCCACAAAACACAACAGTCCTGCCAGAACGACAATGATAAGCAGAACATAGATTTGCCTAAGCTTCTCTCTCTCTCTTTTTTTTTTGAGGGGGGGGGGGGGGGGGGAATTGGCTATGTGTAGCTTGCAGCCGCTGTGTCACAAGGTGAAGTGCAGCAAAAGTTCGACGGTCTCACCTCCCCACTTGCACCCCCATTCTTTTATCCAGAATAAATTAAATAAAAATAAAGAGCAGACAGAGATCAGCAAAAAACAAAGCCGAAGACTAAAAATGCACTGAAGAAGATGGCTATTTGGGCTAGTTGGTTTGAAGACGAAGACTAAGCACGAAGACTAAGCAAATTCACGTATTAGCCATCATTCCCGTGATAGCTGAACGATCGCCACTTGTGTATCGCGAGCTTTGAAACACCCACTGGATTCAAATATTTCTTATAGTTCAAAGATATAAAGAGTGAAGTGCTTTGTCCTTCAATTACTGAACAAAAAAAGAAGTGCCTGAAAAGAGGTCAGCATACCTCTTTTCAGAGGACACCCCACGCATTACACTTCAATGAAAATATTGCGTTTCATTTCATTTCACACATGGCTTAATGGAATTACCAAGGGCCAAAACCTTATGTTGTGCGTTTTCTTCACATTTAATAAGTTGCAACTTATTATTGATTAATATAGGGGGTTTAGCGTCCCAAAACCACCATATAATTATGAGAGAGGTCATAGTGGAGGGCCCCAAAAATTTAGACCACCTGGGGTTCTTTAATGTGCACCCAAATCTGAACACACGGGCCTACAACATTTCCACCTCCAAAAAAAAAAAAAAAAAATGCAGCCACCGCAGCCAGGATTCGATCCCGGGACATGGGGGTCAGCAGCCGAGTACCTTAGCCACTAGACCACCGCGGCGAAGCTCTTATTAAGCATAAACATAAGCCTCACAATAACCAGATCCCGTGAGACACGCACGTAACATTGTTATATAAAATAAAGTTTGTTATAAATGCGAATTGTAACTAACACTGTATTTGTGAAACAACAATTTTTAGTTAATTTGTTATAATAACCAATAATTTGTGAGCTCTGCCTTCTTTATATTGAGTTCTGAGTGTACACTGAAGCAACAGGCAACAAAAAAAGCAACCTTGGCTTTTCTGTTAGACGAGGTTTCAGTACACAGCCAAAGTCCCAGGCGCCGGACCCCCACAACATAAACTGTACACACCTTTCTCTCTTGCGGGGCTGACGCTCCTCTTCCGCTGTGTGGTGGTGCGCGCCGGTGACTTCGATGGTGCTCTCGTCTTGGCTGGAGTCTTCCTAGCCGGACTCTTGGCCGCCGGTGATTTGCGCGCCGGGCTCTTGGGGGCGGGCGATTTGGGTCGCCCCGGACTCTTGGGTCGTGCAGTCTTTGGCAGGCGTGCAGGGCTCTTTGGCGCTGGGCTTTTCTTGGCCGGACTTTTGGCCTTCTTGGCAGGGCTGGGCGACTTGGGAGTGGCAGCCTTCTTCTGCGGCGACCGGGGCGTTCTCGGGGACGTAACAGCGGCCCGGGATGCGCTGCGGCTCCGACTGCGGCTTGTGACACGCTTCGTCTTGGGCGACTTGGACGCTGAGCGGCTTCGGGTGGTACGGCTGCGCACCGTTACCGAAGTCTCAGTCTGCGTGGGGGGATGGGGTAAAGGAAAAAAAAAAGAGAGAAAGAACGAATGAAAGATGAACCCTGTAGCAATATGCAGCTAGGCTGTGAACTTGTTAAATACACACTAAAGTGAATCACTACATCATAAGTTGTTTTTCAAACTTTCAATTGTCATTATTCACAATCATACTCATTATTAAAGCTTCATTAATGAATTTCCACTGTGCCAACCAAGCACATAAATATTGGTGAGACATCACAAATTAAAGCCCACCTTTTTGCAACTAGATCACAATGGCTCAATGAAATGAGCCTCGTTATGCCTATGGCTCCCCCCAGAACACAATTTCATTTGTCCTTACTGATAAAAGGCAGGCCTCTTTAGCAGACGTCTCCTCACACATCTATGACACCATGGTAAGTTGGTGAGGTACTTCAAAGTGGCGTCGCCACTCGTGTCGTATCATCTTCTCAAGGCGAGGTGTTTTTTATGCATTGTGGAACGATTCACGAATACAGGTGACATCAGTTTCCTCTGTACAACGTTTATGAATGCCAGGTCAGTACCAAGAGTCACACTTGGGAGCACAACAAAATGATGCATGGTGTGCGTGCGACATTTCACTTGCAGGATTTACCACCGCCAAGCGTGAAGACTATACACCTATACTCTGCGACAAAGATATCTTTTAAATTAGAGCGAAGGCTTAGGGAGTGGGACTTCCACAGATCCGTGTTGCTCCGCAAGTAGTGCAGCAGCTTTCAGGTTTGCTCGCCGACATGGTTAGCGTGTCCAGAAAAATATATACACGAAGAATGGGAATGACAGAAACCTCTCGATTGTACAAATTTCATTTCAGTGTGATATTATGAGTACACTTTTCTAGGAGAACTACGCAGCCTGTCTGCAGCTGCACAGTGACCCACTGACGTCACAGCATGCCACGTTTCTTTAAAAATGGCCAGTGCTGAAAAGATAGTGCTGGCTAAGAAATGCAAAGAAAAAGAATTTTGCCAATGACTTCCCACCAATTGTTTTGAGCCTCATAATAAATAAAGCAGCATTTGTCTCAGCAAGACAAATGAGAAAACCATCAATAATGTTAAGTGCTATCTCTTGGCGCAGATGATAGTCGTGCGCTTCAGTTTTGTAGCTTCCACAGCGCTGTCAAGAAATGTTGCTGCCGTGTATACACTCATGCATCTACAAGGTTTCCTGCAGTGGCAATATTTTTTTGTTAACCATGCGTCAGACAAAACGGCACTTCGAACGCGAGAACCGGCTGGTCCGGCCTCCCGCTCTTTTGCCTGAAACTTGCTGATTCGCTGAATGGGAACCTCTTATAGCGTTGCGAGATGCTGATGTAGCAAGCAAAAGCAGCGATTTGTCACCTCAGTGTTCGCGTGCAAATGGGGAGGTGATGAAGATCTATGCGGGCAGTGTTTGTGAGTTGATTGAGTATGACCACGCTTTCGTGGTGCAACAAGAGCGTTAGGCGGTCCAGGCAAAATGAGAAAAACTGGTTTACCGTCCCCACTCACTGTGTAACTGGTACGGGCGCTGTACCGTGGCGATGAACTGGACTGTGCAGAAAAAGAGAAGTCGATGTGAGCTGCGGTGCTCACACTCAGAACAGTAGTGCCGCATGACATCGCAAATGGCCTGAGTCTTGCAGAACTGTTATGCTCCTCTCTCAAATAGCACGTCATGCGCACCTCACATTCTCACATGCGCAGCACCTTGATGAATGCGATACTGTTTCATCAATATGAAAAAAGACAAAGTAAGCTGCTCTAAGACCTACCGATAACATTTGAAATGTCCTTGAATTACCTATTAAGTACCTAAAACATTTGAGGGCTTGCTTATGCCAGTATATACCGAATTTAGACAAATCAAAATTTCACTGCAGTTGGTTGCTAAAGCTGATGGAACACTGCAGGCACACGGTTCCACAGATATTACGCAGAATATCTGTGGCACATTTCGCTTGTCATTGTCAATGGATAGTGTCCACATTAATAAATCACCATTTTAATGATTTCACAACAATCGTTCTTATCGCAGCGTTCAGTAATTTGAAAAGTGTAATATGTATGCATACAATTCATGCTATTGGGATGCATATTGTCTGTCAACTCGGCAAGCGTGGCGCCAACTGTCGTTGTGATGATGGCGACCTGGGCATTTGCGACATATAGCGTTTTCCACCCACGAAAGATGAGCCGCAGAGTTGAGCCGCAGAGCTTCGCTCTTAGTCGCAGCCGTTCATGTAGCGTGTGGGTAGCCACAACTTCTGTACATTGCAGTGATTTCTGCCAACAGTGCAGGGTCCGTTGAAGCGGTCCTGATAAAATTTTGGAACTTTGCTAGAGCTTTTATTATGCTCATCTACTAAAGCTATGCTGGGAACCTCTTACTGATTATAATTTTGGCTGATCTGTCCCCAGAATCTCAAATCGCAACCACAGAGTTCCTAAGCAGGCCTAGCAAAACGGACCACAGGATTAGCTGTCACTTACAGATAAGCTGCTCGAAGTCCACGCTGAGCGCCGCTGTGCGAAGAATTAGAAGACGTATGAGCAGTGACAGACTGACATGGTCTGCAGACGTTACAACGCATTTGAGAGTTTTATGATATAATGATAAAAAATTTACCCTGGCAACGCTTCCACTGGTCGAATCCGATGTTGAGCTTGACCTGCGTGAGAAGGTTTGTAGATGCACATAATTCATGCTATTCGAATTTATGTTGTCTGTCAACGTGGCAAACTTTGCGCAGACTGCATTTTTCGTCGTACGAACATCGCTGCAAGAACAGCTATGTGGACGTTCACTGCGTGCTGGGTGTTTTGTATGCGAAAGATGAGCCTTGCAGCCCCAGCTTAAAGTGCCACTAAACAATGGGAAGGCAAAGCACGACTGAGACAATGAACCCAGTTGCACTTTGCCTTCCTCTTGCTATGAGCAAATGAGCCCAGATCAAAGTCTAACTGCCAGTAAACAGGCTTCGACTTTTTCAAGTGCGGAGCACTTGAGGGGCTCACCTTGTCTATCAATACATTTCGTGTGGCATGATTACGCTCACAGTACAGTGCTTAATACAGGCCGTAACACGACTAGCAATACTAAGACAGGGTCAAAATGAATGAACAAGGTCTAAAATAGTACAACTAGTAGAAATGAACAAGAAGAAATCCAAACAACTAACCTAAAATTGCTACAAACATACATTTTGGAAACACATGTGCGACATTGGCGGCGCGCAAGAAAGAACGCCATCACCTCGCCGAGCAGGCTAATGCCCCTCCCCCTGCGCTTCGCGAGCGCTGTGTAAGTACATGCGATAGGGAAAGTAACTTGATGGAACTCGCTGCAGACATGTATCTCAACTGCCGCAGCAATCAGGAAGTCAATAAAGCGTATCAAATGGTAGTAATCGCACACCAAGTTTCCAAACCTCGCTAACAAAACCCTACAAGCTTACATCAAATATCGGCGTCAACACTTCGGTAAACGAAGCAGTGGGAACTCTACAAGCTGGATTTCACAGTACTAGGGCTGCCATGTTTTTTTTTTTTTAAATCTTCTAAACAAGTTCGTCAATTCATGCAGAATGCCGCATTGTTCTTATTTTAGGGCCGAAGCTCCTTAAGGCGCAGGTCTGTACATCCTCCCATGTATGTAGTAGTAGTAGGTAGCCATCGGTGGCACATTCCCGCTCTAGAGTGGGCAAGTGCCACAGGGGATGAGAGATGGCAGTACTTGGAGTGTTCATTAGATGGGTGCCCTGACGGACTAGCAGAGGGACATACGAACAGAGGCATGAATGGTCGCGCGGACGGGCTAACGGATGCTTCGCCCCACTCATCATCACTCACTCCGTGGATATGGTGTGGTTTTTATGAGCAGCCCCCATTCTTAAAACAAAATTTCTGCACCTTCCAGCAGCGTCTGTCCAATCCTTGCACCCGAAATGACAATCTTGCCAGAGACAAAATCAACTTCCACTGACTTTGTCAATGGGTACCCTACACTGCAGAGGTACTGCCATGCCTTTACCATGCTTTCTCACCACCCTGTTTTAGCACGAGTGTCGCGTGGAGGCAACCTAGCTCGGGCATCGGCTGCATACCGATGACGTAATCACCGACATCTCGTCGAGTTGCCAAAGTGGGCATAGTGACGACAGTGAACTACGCCTACCCCTTTTGACTGCCCAGAAGGGGGGAGGCCGAGCGAGACAGTAAAACCAGCCAAAGACAACTGCCTCACACAGCGTCTCCTTCTTCGCTTGATGGGTTAGTTTTCTGAGAGCATTTGACCTCAGCTCTTGACTGATCACGGCCAACTTGAGACGTACAATGTTCGACCAGTAAGTAGTGGTAACACCCTTTTTCGGAAAATTTTTGCGGAAGCATGTTGAAACCATACAAGCGCGCAGTTACAGCTTCATCACACATTTCGGACCACAGGGTTGTTTAAAGGCCCTTTAAGAAATCAAGAGGAGAACCAGAATATTCTCTCTTGGTTTTAGTCGGTTGCGTAGTGCTGATCACCACAACTTTTGTGCGCCACAGTGACTTCTGCCAAGAGCACCGGTGTCAGTTGAAGAGGTCATTTTAAGATTTTGCAATGGGTCTTGTGGGGGGTGCTGACACCCCTGTAAAGTTGTTTGCGCCGTGTGGCGCACGTGCCTCGCCCAAAAGCCGCATTTCGGGTTACAACTACCGGGTGGTAGGTGGCATTGATTACCACTGCCATCATCATCATGGTTGTGACAGTGGTAGTGCCGGTAGTGACCCCTGGCGGAAAGCAAGCCTTGGTGGCGGGCGAGAGTTGAGCCAGTCCCTTCTGCGCGTGGCGGCTGCCGCGAACGGTTGTCTCTAGCGTGGGTCCTCGGCGCGTGGCACCGCGGGCCTGTGCGCTGGGGGGGACCTTCGTGGTAAGTCAAGCGTTGGCGCCGCCGCCTTGGGTGTGTTATTGTGTCTTTGTCATGTTTTGTAGTGTATGGAAATTGTGTGTAAGGATGACTTAGCATGTTAATTACGATTTATGCAACGATTCGGCGGACGATATCGTCGTTGTAATTAGTTAAATAAATGTATGTGTATTGTTTGGTTTGTACTGACCGTGTCAACTGTGTCCTTTCACTCCAAGAGCCCGGCTCTCGCAAATTCGAGACCCCAGAGTCTAGTGCTGATGACAACGTTAGACAACTAGAGCCGTGGCGCTGTTTCTCCGCTGCTGCGAACTTTCAGGCTGATCTGTCCTAGCTATCCGAAATGCATATAGCCAAGTTTTTGAGATAGTTTAGGGAACTACAGAACAAAATTTGCTTATTCAGCGTAGCACTGCAACAAAAGAAACTAGTGCCGTCACTTACAGTGAAGTTCCTCGACGTCCACGGTGAGCTTGACTGCGCAAGAAAGTAGAAGAAGTACGAGCAGCGATATGTAGATTCTATGTGGGGACGTTAAAATGCATTTGTTAGATAATGAGAAGAAATGTACCGTGGCCGTGGGTGCGCTGGTAGACTCCAATGTCGAACTCGACTGCACGAGAATATTTGAAGGAGAAAGAGGACGAACGTTACTCAACAGGTGCATTCAAAGAGCTGTGAACGGGGCCCGCCTCATTTTCTACAGACTTCAGCAGCCTGTTAAGCCAGTAGTGGTGGCTGACCCCGTGAAGTGAGAAGACTTTCGTGCTAAATAGTCCCAACTTCATTACTTGGCCTTCCTCCTGTGGTCTAAAACAATATTTAAAATTCGGTGATCACTAAGTGCCCGATTCACTCCAATGTTTCTCCTCTGAAACTAACGGAGTAGGCTCGCAATGGACTGGGCTCGAAGAATATCCAGCAATGACTCTCGCATTAACCACGACTTATGGTTGCCTCTTCTTCTGGTGCGACAAGTCACCTAATGAACCTTTCTGAGTACAATATCTACACATAGCTCTCTACTATCTTATTCCATTGAATGCATTCCCACCTTCACCGGAGGTATATCTTGCTGTAAAGTGAATTTCTGGTGAGATGACCCACTATGACATCAAGAATTTTCTTAAAGACAATAAAACCTATATTTTCCCCAGGCAACTTGAAGATTTCTCAGAGGTTATAAACACTTACTTGCATTACCTTCATGAAACGACAATGTATTATTGCAGTTTCTGTTTCAGGATTTATTTGTGTGTTCCAGCTGACTCTCAAAAAAAAAAATACTCTCAAAGCGTCCAAAAAGATATTTGTCCTTACAAACGGCAACTGTTTGTTTAGAAGACTGTGCCAAATAACACCGTTTGCTTATATATCGGAATATTTGGGAATGCGCCTAAAAGTTAGACAAATGCGCAAGTTTTTGCCACAGTAGCCGCACAATAGCGGCGCAAAACCCTTTTCGAGGGACATTGTGTGAAGATGAAACGCTGCGGACGATGACGACAAAAAGGCTGACTCGACATGCAAACGTAGTAAACGAGGCATGGCAAAGCAGCACTATATTTCTTCCTCTTCCACTTCGCAACCACCACACAGCCATCACGCGCAGTTTTACCTTCGTGACGGACGACAGGTGCACGACGGCGAACGAGTCGTCGACGAATTGGATTTGGCACCGGTTGCCCTGGATATGAATCACCCGCGCAGGCAGCGGATGATCCTTAACGACCACGTGGGAACCTACCTCAACGTTGCTCTTTCTCGGAGGAGCCATCCTTGCTTGCTACGCCTGCGACAACAGAAGACAAGGAGTGTCAGTCAAGTTGATGGAGACGGTGCACGACTCGATGTGCAGTGGTTCTCACAGAATGAAAAACATCAATTTAGGGCTAGGTAACGCACACACTGGAATAAAAAAATTTAAAAACAGGGGAGACGCGTTACCACATAGAAGGACACAGAAGTCCTTGTTATGGTGGTTCATGTTTTTGCATCTCAGTAAATAGATAAAGAAGGCCGTCACTCAACATAACCAATGTTTTCACCACCTTTTGTTTCCAACATTTTTAGTTGGTATGATGCTGGCTCGTACACTTACATTCATAAAAGTGGTGGCCGTATTCACAATGACATGGCGTAATTATCCCGAGCGATTGCATGTTCCAGTTGTTATAATTGAAGTTTTTCAGTAGATGTTAAGTACAATTTGGTGCATTCAGGTTACTTAAAAAAAAAAAAGACAATTCCACACCTTGAGGTAATGCTTAGCTTTACTACCTTTTCTACTGTAATCTAGTATACCAGATTCACTGTTTCACTGCTATGCCCCATTTGCATTTTTTCGTTGCATGTATTGAACGAATCCCAAGTAGCCACGGGCTAGAAACCTAGAGCCACATTAAGGAGGACCCCTTACACTAAATATGAGGTAAATTTTCTGGCCCTGTCGCCAGCACAGCTTTTAAAAAAATTCACAAAACGCCCCTTCATCTTGGGGAACCTTGTTCTGGCCATACCAGTTATCCCGGTCCCAACCAAAATGGCCAAGGGCAGCACAGCTTAATGGAAAAGGCGGATTGTGACGTTGCACAAGAGGCTGGCCAGTGGTAACGAACACTTATGTAAACCTTGATTGAAGATTGCCCACCCCCCCCCGATGCTTGTGCACACTCTTGTAAAATTTTCTTCCCTCAATAAATGACAATGACTTAATCTGGGGATTGTATTGAAGACCAATGCTTTGTGTGCGGTGACTATGCTAATGCATCTCCTACAGGCATTGTGTGTACATATGCAGCCGCATTTTGCTTCGGCTTGTTCTGTTGACCAGTGGCCAGGGAGCAAAATACTTTAAGCTTGGGATCAGTTCAACCTCCTGAGTAACCATTAGTCTCAACTTGACCAGCTATGTATTGCGGCAAGTGATGACTTTGCCGACGCGCCAACATGTTCCGCGAGTTGCTTGGCCTGCGGCATTCCAAAAATCCAGTCAAACGCATATTTTCATTGGTTCAAAATGACATTAATATTGTGGTAAATGTGAGCTGGGGTATCACACTATTTTAAGTGTATGCATGCATATACACAGTCTTCATAGCTACACATGAACATCACTCTTCCCACCGCACGGGTACAAAATGACCCCACCAGCAGCAGAGACGACCGTAATACCTTGCCTTCATAATTACGAAAATTCTATGAATTACGAAGGAATATGCATGCATTCTGATGTGGTGTGTAACAGAAATTAACAAAATGTTTGTTACAGATTGAGATGCACTGACTTATGTTGATAGCCCTCTGATGCGAAAGGAAAAAAAAAAAAGAGAAAAATAATAGCTCTGGTGCACAGAAACTCATCAACACTAGTAGAACACAAGTTACGAGACTTTGTTTTCAACTTGTTCTTCACATTAGAAAGGTTTACGCAAGTGCTTCTTCTGGTTAGCCAAGAATCACCTTCACACTTAAGGCTACACAGAACTTGCTTTTACTTCTTGAGTTGGAACATACAAAAGTATTCGAAAGCACCATGACTGAGAGGCATATGTAGATTTGTAACAAAGGCAGTCATCTACCAAGCCTGATCTTGCTTTCAATAACCTGAACACATGGAAATTCCAGGTCACATACAGCAGATGTGCCGTGAGCGGGAGACAGCAGCCTTCGAGGAAAAGCAGCGACCGCACAGTTTTCGGGAAAGGAGAGGCAAGCGTGACTGACGATAGGTATTATTTGCAAACAAGATACCCTCCAAAGGGTATAAGTTTAGAACACAGTGACACTTGGTATCGTCGTTTGCCTACAGTTATTCCGTATAAGTAACCGGAACACCTCTATATTACTGCAAACATGCTGCTACGTAGACTGGTTCTGTGCCTTTTTAGCCACTAAACAAAATAACGAGCACTTGTACTGCAAGGTTTTTTTTTTTACTGAGCATCCGAATCACAATAAAGGTGTATTGTGCTGCATACTGCATTGTAATCAGAACGACCAACTAACAATCAAGACGAGAAAAGTAAAGGAGACATTGTTTGTAGCAAAAACAACATAACATGCCCTTAAACTCCATTCCTTTCATTCATACAGTGGAGCTTGTAGAGGTTTTTTTTTTTAAATACTGCTTGAGTGAGAGTGCTTTTTATGCTCTTTCAAACTCTCCTCCACCATCAACAGCACCGCGTCAGTGGAGGTGCCGTTACCGCACTAACACCGCTTTTCAAAAGCGCGCTACGAAGCAACGGGTGCACACTATGGCGAGCAGTTTTTTTTTTTATTTCAAAAACGGCGTATTTTACGCGGTGACGATCTATACGAGAGGTCCGTTTACGACGCTCAAGGACTAGTGAACACGCCGTTAGCGAGCGTTTTACTTCAGAAACCCAACTGAACGGTACACAACGGAAAAGGCTACGCCCACAGCGCAACGGCCCGAACCCGGGGACGCCGTTACCGCCATCTACACCGGATTGGCCGAAGCTCCAATTAGGCCTAGCGATGCAACGACGCCGCCGCTACGAATGCCAACAGTCGTGCATGCAACGGAACAAATTGGCGCCAACACGGATCATTTCCTTCTCTCTATACGACCGCATATGCACGACTGTCAGGCCATCCCACCGCCACAACCACACGCAGGGCTAAATTGCGCCGAGTGAAAAGCGTAACCGATGATGTAGCCCCGGTAAGTTGCCCGACGCCGCTAGCAATAAAAGAGAGAGACGCTCGGTCAGTGAACTTGACCTCGAGAGTTGCATGTGCGTCGCAAACCGACCGAAACATCGTTTATGCACGTTGCAAATGCATCGTAATTGCGTTCGTAAAAAACTACGAACAGCAGCTGAGGCAGCGAATTCAAGAAACGGCCCAGCAGTTAGTAGTTTGGGCATGGTCGCTCCAAACGCGCTAGTACGGGACACCGCACGATACCGCGCACTCTAGCACACCGAAGCAACGTAGAGTCGTGTCGATATCGCGTACACCGAGTTGCTGTTGCGCAGACGTTGCCGTACATCGCGTTTAGCCAACAAATTTCGTGCAGCTCGACTTACCTACTGCCGGTGCCGATCTGTCCAAAAGCCCCCTCGACGCGCGTGGAACGCGCGCACACAGCCCACGCTAAGCCGATCGCCGATTGCACGCGAATGGTAACGTTGAATGCACTTGTTACGGGGATCGGCGATTCGCGGCTTGCGTTAGCGACGATCTGGACTAACAACGCGGTTAGTAATGTAGCAAAAAATTACACTATAAACAATGAAGCGTGGACTTACCCTGTTCAAAAGGCTCGACTCAACCGACGCCTTGTCAACGACAAAGGTGCCGCCAGACGCCATTGGCCGGGGAGACGTAACGTGCCCCACTATTGGTGTTTTTTTGCGGTGACGTTTGAAACGCAGCGTTTCATTGGGCGTACTTTCTTTGACGTCACGTACGCATGACTGCGTTTGCGGAGTCTCTCGAGAAGCAGCGAGGATAAACGAAGGAGGCGGTTCACTTTGTTTTATTTTTAGCGAAACTTATTTGGAATCAACAATGCCCTGCGTTCATAACAACTACATGCTGTTTGAAAAGCAGCAAGCACGCACGCATCTTTGCGAGTCAAAATGGCGCGCTACGCGTTGCGAATCATCTCAGCTAGATGGCGCAGCAAGACACTAGGCATTTTGTACGTGCTTTGAGGCAGCAAAGTCGGAGTACACTAATCTCTCTATTCGATCTCTAGCGGCCTCGCATGATTTGTGGGTTGGAAGCAAGTTGGAAGGAAGGCGGCTGCCGTCCTCTCACATGGCTTCGAATGGCGATAGCTTACGTGGTCGCGTACACACACAGGAATACGGGCTTTTATCGCAGTTTGCCGATCCTGTCGACCCCGCTGAAAACGTAATTAATACACCCTGTCACGCGCTAGGCGCATCACATTGCCGGTGGTGAAGACGTGAAAAGAAGAGAAAAACTGAGGCTTTACTAGAGGCCCGCCGCCTGTGCCTCGCTGATCTGACTTAGGCCCAGTCCACCTAAGAAGTCGTATTCTCCAGCAGGCCCCACTGCCGAACTGGTAAGCTTGCTATTGTATCAGCTCGAGATTCGATTCATAGCATAGGCATATCCTTGAGTACCATAAGCTCAATGTTGCGTTAGTGGCCGTGCTTGTTGAGGCGCATGCCTCTTGCATCGAAATGCTGCTGGCGTGCGGCATGTCCCAGGTTCGATTCGCACAACTCGTTGTCGATTTTTTTTTTCATTTTTTTTCTTTAACATACACGCAGCGCTCGGAGTAGTTATAGATAACAAGCTCTATTAGCAAATCGTGGCCGCATCACTTTTTGGCATTTCGGTCGTATCTGGGACATAGTCGCTCGCAGCACTTTCAAACGAGGGCACCTCTCAAACACGCATTCGTCTTCCGTTCAGGTAGCAAAACACGTTCTCGTATCGGGCACAAATTACACGTTCAAGATGCCGCAAATCACACACACACCACGGTACAACATTTTTTTTTTTTTTTCACTTCTCATGAAAAGTTCCACGTGGGTACACCTTGCGGCGGTCACATCGTGTCCTGCTCGTGCGATTCCCCTCCGGGTTTCGTGCGTCAAGTCTCGCAGTTGAACAAGAGCGTAGGCTTTTCCTCTGTCTCGTCTCTTGTGCAGTAGTTGATATCGCAACTTCCTCCCTACACGAAGCGACTGAAAGAGAGAAACGCAACGACTACTTTTTTGACGTAGTCCGTCAAGCCGGATTCTCTTATTCCGCGTCGAAGTTTCTTCGCTGATGCAACATATTGTTCGCGCTTGCGTGCCTTTGTGCCGATGATCGCCGTGTTTTGAGTTAGTCAGCAGGCCGATAGATGCGGGCTGGTCGAGAACCCCCGGCAAAACTTCCATGCCCTGGTCGTTTCCAGTGCGGCCGTACTTTTCATTCACCGCACTCGAGATCACGTGTAGAGAAGCGCCGCAGTCGTTTCATGTTTCACCTTCTCAGTGTTGCCCGCTTGCGACCTTTCGTTTTTTTTTTAACAGTTTGAGAAGAAAGCCTTCGCTTGACTGCTTGCGCGTATACTTTGATGAATTGTTAACGCAGAACTGTGATTTAAGCTAGATTTCATAGAGCTTAAGCTCAGTGTCGTTAGGGTGTGTCACAGTGTATATATAACTCATCCCCTGATGAAGGGAGGTCCCCTCCCGAAACTGTTGGGAAATAAATATATTTATCCTTGTTGACAACGCTCCCGTTGTGCCATATCCCATACCTTCACGAAGACTAACTGGCCCATTGAATTATTACTCCCACTATATATATATATATATATATATATATATATATATATATATATATATATATATATATATATATATGTGTGTTGTGTGTGTGTGTGTGTGTGTGTGTGTGTGTGTGTGTGTGTGAAGGGAGGACCCCTCTCGAAACTGTTGGGAAATATATTTATCCTTGTTGACAACGCTCCCGAAGACTAACTGGCCCATCGAATTATTACTCCCAATATATATATATATATATATATATATATATATATATATATATATATATATATATATATATATATATATATATATATATGAGATCTAACAGACAGTAATGCCAAGTAATGTACAGGGGAAGTTATTAGAACCAATGGAATGTAAATAAGAAGAAAGAAAAGTGGATGAAAAAATAATGGTTATTTTATTATTTTTTATTTTTAAAACGAGCCCTTAGATATACACTTCTTTCCCTTATATATATATATATATATATATATATATATGTGTGTGTGTGTGTGCGTGTGCGTGTGTGATTGTGTGTGTGTCCATCCGTGAGCAGGAATTGAACCTCCTGCTCGCGGCCAGTTATTTTTTCACCCACTTTTCTTTCTTCTTATTTACTTTTCATTGGTTTTAATAACTTCCCCTATACATTCCTTGGCATAATTGTCTGTTAGATCTCATATATATATATATATGTATATATATATATATATAAAGTGTTTTGTGAACTTTATTCATGCTACATTTTAATCCAGATATATCGAATCTGAAGGTGATCACAAAATATTCTATACATATACTGAAAATGTATGCAAGGGTATACAACTGTTTCATGTACAGAATAATTCGTTATATGCAGGTTTTACTGTATATTATATGAATATTTAGTTACATACTGTGGCTTGTATTGAAGAAGAAATACACATATTATGTTTGCAGCGTGTATGTGCACTGTGGCGACATGCTTTTTCATTTCGGCACGGGTAATATCTTTTTTGGAAGAATGGCTTGCTTGGAATATTGAGAGAGTTCATTTTTCAAGATGTTTACTACCTCAGATATAGGAGATGGGATTATTCTATGTATAAATAATCACAAATGCCTCCTTCTTTGACTTCACCTTCTGCTTTTGCGTTTAAAGCAGCTCAAGGAAAGGAGGACCGAGAAAGAGAGACGGGGCGGTTGCGAAGAAGGCACTACACAGTGAAAACAGTTCTCGCACAACGTCCATATTTTGGGCTTAATTCCGGCTTTGTATCCGGCACAACCCGCCTGACTGAAAACAATGCAGTCTAGCCGTGGCTCGAGATGAATAGACATCGGCCCACTCAGGCCCGTGCCGTGCTCGGGCTTTTGGGCTACCCGAAACACGAGCACACCTCTAATGCTGGTATTAAAGGGGCCCTGCAACACTTTTTCAGCATTGTCAGAAGACCCCTTTCAGCATGGTCAGAAGGCTCCATGGAACACATGAGCCAAACATCATAGCGCAGCATGGGGGCTAGTATTTAGAATTACTTCTTAATGTCGGCTAGAAATCGTTTCCTCTTCTATCTACGAACGTTGCCATAATTCAAGTGACTGTGCCATACCGAAATTTTACAGCCATTGGCTGGTGAGCATCATTAGTTGCATAGGTGTTGCGGTTGCTGCTGGAGGCGGGCATGGACCCCCGCGCGTGCTCGCACTGAAGGTAAGCCACACATAAAAAGAGTGCTTGAGGTTGTGATGAGAAGCCAGATTTATAGGCACTAAAGAACCGAGTTGTAGGCGTCCAAACGTAGGTGGGCAAAACACTGTTCTAGGCCCTCGAAATCGTAAATTTAGGCATAGTAAACTTCGACAAAATTCAAATTTCTGAAAAAATACATTGTGGGATCTGTGTACGCGAAAGGAAAGCAAACAGAAATAATTTAGTTTATCATGGTACAAAAACACCAATGGTTTGCATAGCCATGCAAATTTTTTTTTTAGTAGGGTTTGCAGAGTACAGTCTCTCCTTTTCTAGTCCAGCAAGGTGAGCTAAGTGTTCACCGTCAAATAAACACGCACCTGGGTCTCTTTTTTTTTCGGTAATGCTGAGAAGGGCAACACGGGAGAAAACAGCTAGAGTGCTAATAGGCCGGATAGGTCTTTTCGCCTCGTATTAACTTGGCCTAACCACACGGGTTCAATTTCTCTTGTATGTTAACACCTCAAAGGGCCCTTCACCAAGTTTGAAAGTTTTGAGCAGGCAAGAGGAATACATGCACTGTGCGCTCATGATCTCATATGCCAAAATTTGCAATGCTACACACCCTTGAAAGAGGTGAAAAGTAAGACTGAAAACCGCTTGACCATTAACTCATGGGTGCGTGCCTCAACATGGAAAGGTATTTCCCGGCATTTCGCTGCATTGATTGGCATGTGCATTATCAGGGTCGCATAGCTTTGTTGATAGGAAAGTGGTGAGGGCATAGTTTTCATGAAAGGAGACACGAGCAAGGTGGGTGACAGTTATTGTTGTGGGACCAAGAAAAAAATATGGCCCTTTTTGTGCACTCCTTTTTCTTTATGAGTGTAACACAAAAAAAGGCATATTTGGGATATCTTACACACTGACAAACGTGTATCTTGCGTGCTTCCCTTGTGTTATCACCACAGACCCGCTACTTCTCAGCCAGCAAATGATGTGTGTGTATCAGCGTGCATTAGTACACGTACTGTCAATTTGAATGTAGTGAGCACTTTGCAAATGGAAGCACAACTTGCTTGTAGCAGATTATTGTTTACTGGCAGAAACACATAGACGAAATACTCACATTTGCCTGAATTGTACATGTTCACAGAAAAAAAAATAAAGACAATGTTAACCAGATAGTAGGCAACCCACGCAAAAGGCAACCTATTCAGCGATAACTGCCATGCACCCGTATCTATTGAAAGCTTGTATAAAGCGCAAGACAAGCATGAAAGGGCAGAATAACAAGAAGGACAATTGCTGTTGTTTTCATCTGCACTGTTTGTGAGTTTGCAGTGGAATGCTGACCCATACTCCAACACTGCCCAAATGAATGTTCTCAAGTTGGTGTTTCTTGTTCCATTGCAGCTGAGCAGCGCAGTGCCAGCCAACCATGTCGTCAGCCAAGTCATGTGCCAACTGCGGCTGCAGCGAGATCGACATCGATCCAAGCCGTGGCGATGCCGTCTGCACGGGCTGTGGTTCGGTGCTCGAAAACAGCATCATCGTCTCGGACATCCAGTTCGAGGAAAATGCGCATGGCGGCTCGCGGGCTATTGGCCAACTTGTCCTGGATGGTATGCTGCTTACTCATCTAAATTTTGAGCGTGAACAGAGGACTCGATGTGAAAATTTGTGTGCAACTCTTTTTTAATTTGCTTTACTTTATTGGGAGCATGTAAGTATTTTATGGAGTGCTCTGAATGCAGAAAAAAAAAAACGATTGATCAAACTTTTCAATAACGTGTACAAACAATCCAAAATATATGGTGAATGTAGCAAGGGATGTGTTGTTACGGGTGAGAGATGGATGGTTGCAGAAGTCAGGCCTGGCACCGAACACAGTCACTTCTTTTTCCTCTACCCCATTTCAACGAAAGTCCCGTATCATTTCCCCGGTTGTAGATGATGCCCACTGGGTGAGTTAGTCTGTGTCACACGTGGTATAGCTTCAATCGGGCGACATGTAGGACGTCAGTTTTCCTGGAGTGATGACCAGAAGATGTGAGGTGTGATATCACATACGTAACATCGCTAAGGTGCGGCAAAACAACGAAGGGACCTGTATAGCAGGCCAGAAACTTTTGATAAAAGCCACGCTTGCAGCATGGAGTCCACAGCCACACCATCTTTCCTTCGCTGTACGCCACATGTCGATGTCGCTTATTGTGGCGAGCCTTTGAACAATCTTGGGCTGCGAAAGTCCGGAAACGCGCTATGCGCAGTGTCTCCTCTGTGCGACAGAGTGTCTCTACAAGGAATGGTTTTTCTTGCTTTGAAAACGGGAGAATTGTGTCGAGGGGTATTACGTGGCTCACGGATGTAGAGAAATTAAAATGTGCTAAAGCCGGTGGTTTCTTGTAGCACAGTGTTGTAGGCATAGGTCAAAAGTGGTAAAGTTTGCCCCAGTTTTTATGCTTGGCATCAACGTGCAAAGTCAGCATGTTATTGAGCGTCCTGTTGACACGCCCAGTCAAACCGTTCGTCTGTGGATGGTATGAAGTGGTGTGACGAAACTGGGAAGCAGACTGGCGAATCAACTCTTCCACGACGTCGGCTACAAACTGCCGGCCACGGTCGCTCATGGCACGAGGGGGCCCATGCCTGAGGGTGATGTAGCGTAGCAGGATGTCACAAACGTGATCGGCTGTTGCGGCAGAGATCGCTGCGGTTTAAGCATACCGGGTGAGGTGGTCTACACAGACTATAATCCAGCATGACTGCAATGTTAACGTTGCTCCTGACGTTGAATTGAAACACAGCCAGCCTTATTCCACCAGGCAGTACAATTTGCTCGAAAGAGGAGTTGACCACCCATACCAAGGCTTTGCCACTACTTACAAAAATCATGTGATGCAGTGAAACGACATCCTTCTTCGCACAGCTCAGCTGGATTGGGTGAATTATAATGTTAACGTTATCTGCTGTGATACCAAAAACATCAACAGGAACTTGAACTATCGACTGGACCGGCAAAACTATGTCATCAACGACTGCGATAGTCTATTGGCATCGCGTGGGCTCTTCACAAAAACCAGACAGTAAAACTTCACCAGCTGCGCAATTCACAGTGGCTTCACATTCTTTAAGAAAGTCTATCCCCAGGATAACGTCATGAGTAGAATTCAGAACTCCAAAATCTGTCTTAAATAATTTAGCGCCGAAAGTAACAGTTGCAGTACAAACTCCCACTGGACGCAACAGTTCTTTACTGCACGAAATGTTGTCTGGCTTCCCCAAAAGAACATCACTTTCTTGCCAAGAAGAGTCTTAAAATTGCTGCTCATGACGGAAACAGTTGCTCCATGTCGACTAACGCTGATGTGGGGACACCATCTATCAAAAAACCATCTAATTGCAAAAAATTTAACAATGTTCCTCTGCATGCAATAAATTTATTTATTTATTTTATTTATTCATACTGCAATCTCTATTACAGAGATTTTAGCAGGGTGGTTACAGATATAATTTTCACAATGTTGGCACTCAAGATTGCATAAACCAAACAAACAAAAAATAGAACAGCATGATGTGAACAATCAGGTCAAATTTGCTGCAAACAACTTTAAGGACGGCTCCATCACTTGGTTATTAGTTAATCCATTCCACTGAGTTACTGTACGAAGAAAAAAGGAATATTTGAAGCAGTTATTTCGGGACCGGAAAGGGGTTATTGTAAGTTGATGCCTTTGGTGGGTGGCGTACCCAGAAGAAAAGGAAATGATATTGGAAACATCAAGCTTATAATACCCTTTAATTATTTGGTAAAGAAATTGTAGTCGTATTAAACGATTTCTTTCGGTAACTGAAGGCTCATTGGCACGATGTAGGAGTTCAGTTATAGAGGTGCGTCCAAAGCTATTAAAGATAAAGCGGACTGCCTTCTTCTGCACGTTTTCCAATTTAGTTATGTTAGCTTTAGTGAAGGGGTCCCAAACAATCACTCCATATTCTAACACTGGGCGAATGATAGTCCTGTACGCTAGAGTACGCACCGTGGAATTAGAATGTTTTAGAGCTCTTCGAAGGAAGAATAGTTTTCGGTTAGCGTTTGTAATTACGGAGTCAATATGTTTAGTCCAGCTAAGGTCATTGGTAATCCAAATGCCAAGATACTTAATGTTAGTTACCTCAGAAAGGGTGAAACTTGCGGTGGAATAGTTAAATAGTAAGGGTTTTTTCTTGTGAGTTATTCGCATAAATACTGTTTTATCGAAGTTAATTGACATCTGCCATAAATCACACCACTTCACAATGTTATAAAAGGCACTATTCAGAATGATTTGATCGGTTACATTGGATATTTCTGAATATATGACACAGTCATCTGCATACAACTTGATTTTTACAGGAACTTCATTCGCAATATCATTGATAAAGATTAAAAACAAAAGGGGTCCAAGAACCGTACCCTGTAGGACGCCAGAGTCAACGGTTGCCTCTTCTGAACAGCATTCGTTAAAAACAACAAATTGTTTACGGTTTATGAGGTAGTCTGCTATCCATTTTATTAGGCGCGGATTTTTAAGTGTTTTCTCTAATTTAAAAAGTAATTTCTTGTGTGAGACTTTGTCAAACGCTTTTGAAAAGTCCATAAAAATGGCGTCAGTTTGTGTCCCATTGTTAATTGAAGTTGCGAAATCGTGAATTGTCTCGACAAGTTGCGTACAGGTTGAATAGCCTTTTCTGAATCCGTGCTGGTGTTTTGTTAAGATATTATGCTTACTAAGAAACTCAGAGATGTGCGTATTATTATGTGTTCTATAAGCTTACAAGTAGTTGACGTTAATGAAATAGGACGATAATTTGAGATAAGTTGCTTTTTACCCGACTTATAAAGAGGCTTGACTCTGGCGGCCCTCCAATCATCTGGTACTCGACCTTCGTGTAGCGATTTTGAAAATAAAACATACAGATATTTGGCGATCCACTCGGCATAACGCTTTAAAAATGCGTTTGGAATGCTATCCGGTCCGGGTGTCTTTTTAACATTGAGTTTAAGTAGCATATTTAGAATGCCGTGCTCACTGATAACAACGTCAGGTATAGGTGGATAATCTGCATCGAATGAGGGAAGAACATTATTGTCAATGGTGAAAACCGATTTAAATTGTTCATTAAAGGCATTCGAAGTAACCTTGCTATCATGCACATCAACTCCATCAACTACAAAAACATTACATACAGTAGATGTAGGCTTAATGCTCCGCCAAAATCTCTCAGGACACGTTTTAATGAAGTTTGGTAATGATTCACCATAATACAGCTGTTTGTCAATATGGATTTGGTGTTTTAGTTTAGTTGCAATTTCTGAAATCTCTTCGTTTATACCAGCGATATTCCCAAGACCACGACGCTTTTTTAATCGTTTTAGCTTCCTTTTGAGATGCAACGTGTCCCGAGAAATCCAGGGGTTCCTTTCTTTCTTCTTTTTAACAACACATGGAACGAAGCGATCAATACATTCATTCACCAAATCTTTAAATGAGTCCCAGTGGCCTTGCACATCAGCAGTACTGTTTAAAAACGAGTCGAAGTTGAGGGAGAGGAGATCTATAATTGATGTATCGTCAGCTCGCAAAAAATTTCGAAAACATGACGTTTTTTGCTTCCGTGCCATAAACCCATTTGCCAGGGTCAATAGTACAGCACTGTGGTCAGAAATACCAGGAACCACTTCACAGGTGGCTGAAGACTTAATACATCCACTAACAAAAAAGAGATCTAGTACTGACTTCGAACTTCCCTGCACCCTAGTGAAATCGTGAACAACTTGTAACAAATCAAAAGTAAAAGCAACGTCGAGCATTGCTTCTCCTATGATATCGTTATGCTTAGTAGTTGAAAGAGAGGTCCAATCTATATCTGGTAGGTTGAAATCTCCTGATAAAATTATTCGAGCTCCTGACTTTGCATGAGTGCAGAGATATTTTTTTAATTCATTGATGACTTCAATGGACGAGGTCGGGGGTCTGTATATGGAAGCTACAATATATTGAATATTATTGTGGTACATTTTGCAAAATAAGCCTTCCACTTGAGGAATATCTGGCATCCTAATTACTTTGAGACGTTTCTTAAATACAACTGCAACGCCTCCTCCCTTACTCTCGCGATCTTTTCTTAGCACACTATAACCAGGTGGAATTATTTCACTATCAAATATTGTACTATGCAACCATGTTTCTGTAAGTGTTATTAAGTCTGGATCATGAGTAAGAAGCAATAATTCTAATTCAGTTGCTTTGTTTACCACACTTCGGCAATTTACATTTAGGATTCTTAATGGTTCAGATACAGGATCACGACGTCAGTCTCCCTTCTTCTTTTGAAGTTTAAAGCGCGATTTTTCGGTTTCATTCCAACCATACAGGGTGTCATCAATGCTCAGTTTGTCGTATATTAGCTTAACCTTTGCGCCATTTCTCTTTTCTTCAGCCGCGCTCTTCCACAAATTTCTTCGTACTTCCCGTACCCTGCTAGAGAAGTCCTCAGAAATGGACATCGTAGTTCCCTTTAGCTTAAATGCATTCGTTAATACAGAAGTCTTTTCCCGATAATCTAGAAATTTTATGATTACTGGACGTGGCTTATTTCCAACCTTACGGCCAAACCTATGGCATCGTTCAGTGGCGGATGTCGTTACCTCAAGGTTTTTCTGAAAACATTCTGTTACTTCATTCAGTAGTTCCTCGTTAGATTCTCTAGCAGGTTCTTCTATTCCATATATAATAAAGTTATTTCTGCAAGATCTGTTTTCGAGATCGTCAACTTTCGATACAAGCATACAAATCTGTTCATCTCGTTGTGACATAGCAATCTCGATACCTTGTACTTTACTTGTCAGGGTAGCTAAAGCAGATAACT
This sequence comes from Rhipicephalus microplus, assembly GCF_013339725.1. NCBI lineage: Eukaryota > Metazoa > Arthropoda > Arachnida > Ixodida > Ixodidae > Rhipicephalus > Rhipicephalus microplus. The sequence goes on from NC_051168.1 coordinate 83,437,674, forward strand.
GTGCTTCAACCCCTTCTATGCGCTGGGTTAAATCAGAAATTTTTTTCTCGATTCCAAGTTGAGAGCACTTTATGGCGTCAAGCGAGGCAGTAATTTGTGCCTGACCATTTAAGAGTTGTGACAACATCTGCTCTGTAGGACCTGGGTTTGCCTCTACATCCCCGCATCTCAACAGATCTAGCGGCACAGAACATACAGCAGAAATTAAACCCCTTAAACGTAGTGGGCAGGGCAGCAGCACCAGAAATGGGTCATCACTACGAAAACACTGAACGCATGAATAATTACAAACCTGCAGCACGAAGCGAAAAGGGTTGAGCATCATGCCAGGAATGCTGCTGCCAAGCCCACTGGTGAAGTCCCGTTCCGCTGGCGCTCTTATAGCCGGCGATTCTCCCACGTGAGGTGACGTCACCGAAGATAGCAACCATGTTGAGTCATCGGAGTGCAGCAGACACAATCCATCCAGGGCGAAGTTATCACCCTCCGAAGATGACACGCAGCCAAAGGCCACGAGTCTGTGCGCATGCGTTGTCTGCGAAGCGTAGTAGTGCGGCCACGAAGAGGTTCCCAGCAGAACGGTGAAAGCCTGCAGCACGAAGCGAAAAGGGTTGAGCATCATGCCAGGAATGCTGCTGCCAAGCCCACTGCCAAAAACAAACCACTGAAGCGTTCATTGATAAGCCTGGTGTGGTGTCAGAAAGGCACGTAGCAATGGTGTCGGCAAAAGTCTGGCGTAAAGCCATGCAACCATTTTCTCTGTTATCACTTTTGCGCTTCCCTGCAATCAATGTTTGTGCTGGGATGATTTCAGTTCATAATCGCTGTCTGTTTTCAACCAAACAGTGTTATTATGCTTACTTGGGTGAATGCAGTGCGTCGTAGACGTACACAGGAGATGCAGATAGACGCAGACAAGCATATTGTGTCTTCTGTTTCGTGTACGTCACGCTGCCTTCGTCTGAGTACACTGTCATCCTTTATTAAAGGGAACACGTGAGTGTATCTCGAGCGCCCTGCGGCGGCTGCCTACAACACTGTGAAGTCACAGCTATAGAAAGCACGTGTGCTTCTGGCGGCATCATTTGTTGTGAGAGTAGAGAGGGAGGGCGTAATCCAGCAGTGCTTGTCCAATGGTCACGACTCGTTATTTTGTTCGCCGATAGATGACGCCAAAGGCGAACATGCTTTCTTCAGTTGAAGGTTGACGATTCTGTAGTCGGCTGCCATAGAGCACAGGCCTCACGTGTTTCCTTTCATAAAGGACAACAGTGTACGTACCAATTTGATCAGGTCAAGGTATTGCTCCTATTGTTGCCTTCGCTTTGTTATTACGCTGACATCTAAAGCTTTCCATGAGATTATTACAGTGCAGCTTTAAAGGTCCCTAAACCACCCGGAGCTCAAAATTTAGTTGTGGTGTTGCAGTTGTGCGCGAATATAAAGTGAACGCTAGCGTAGTTACACGCGTTTGCTGGCTTCAATCTTTCCTTCACTATGCTGCGACCGTCGCCTCTTCCGTCCACCTCTCTAAATGAACTTATTCAACATTCGAGGTGAAAATGCAAAGAGCGCATGCACCTACTAGCGGAAAACAGATTCGTTTTGGCCCACTGACAGCGTCTGTTGCTCGTGATGTCGCTCAGGCAGGTGGCGTCACAATGATCATCACAACGCTTCCTCTATTGTTGCCAAGAGCGAAGTGGCGCGGAGGAGCGTGCGAGTGTCTGTTGTCGGTTTCCAAGGCCTTTTAAACAAAAAGCTAGCACGTGTAACGGCAGGTGATACCAGTTCACCCCTGTTTTCCACTTTTCGTGACAAGCAAATGTAGTCGCATACGCCCTACATCGAGGTGCTGCACTCAATGTGGCACACATATGGTTTTTTTTTTCCACTTCTTTTAGGTAGCTATATAAATCATGATTCACTATGTTTTTAAGGAAATCGAGTTTCATGCTACAACTATAAGGTGTACTGAAAACCTTATTGTAACTAAGTTGCATCTTACACACAAATAAGTTTGCTTTAACCGAAATTTTGTTGTAAAGGTGTATTCCTAACACTATTATCTATTGCGTCTATTTTTCATTTACTTCTTTATAACCCATATTTAGATATATTGATGTTTTAGTGTACTTAAATCGTACCCGTGCAATGTGGGCGGCGTTTCTGCACCTCTGCATTGCAGCATGCCACTAGTGCAGTATGGCATACTGTTGAAATAAGTATTCTATAAATTCCAGCAAACATGACATTAATTTTTTTTAGAGAGATTGCTTTTAAAGCACCACCCGTGGGGGCCTCGATATGGCGAACGAGCGCCAGGCCACACTCTTTGAGTGAACAGACACAGCAAACACGGTCGGTACAAACCAAACAACATGCATTTATTTAACTAATTTACAACGACGATATCATCCGTGGAATGATACATCTATTGTAATTAACATGCTACCATACAAACAACATAACACAGTAACATACCAAACACACACTAACATACCCAAGGCGGCGTCGCCAATGCTTGACTTACCACGTGGGTCCCCGGCGCGAAGCCCGCGCTGCTGAGCACCGGGGACCCAGGCTACAGACAACCGTTCACGGCAGCCACCACTCGCAGAAGAGGCTCACTCAACTCTCGCCCGCCACCCAGACCTGCCTTCCGCCAAGGGTCACCACCGGTGCTGCCACTCTATCAGCAGTGGTACTCAACGCGAACACAACGCTATCTATCGTCCGGCTGTTGTCACCCCCGAAATACGGCTTCTGTGCGAGACAAACACGCCACGCGGCGCAAACAACTGTACAGGGGGTGTCAGCAACCCCACATTTCCTCAACCTTAGATCAACCCATATCCCGAAATAAAAATTAGCTACAAAAGCTTTAACAAAAAAAAAAATGACATCACATGACCATAATGTCCTTGCACCACGACACTGCCGCTGGTCGACACTGCTGCACTGTCCAGCTCGACTTCACCTCAGTACTGGTCCTGCAACAGCAACGTTGCCGTCGGCGCGACGAACCGTCGCTAGCGCCAACACGTCTTTCAGTTGCGACTAGCACTCACGAGGGCGCCGGACTGCAGGCAGTTGCCCAGGCATCTCCATCGCCCGACCTCACGACCGCATTCCTGGCCAGCGACGCTGATGATGTGCAGAAGACAGCTGGCCGTGGATGACATTCCTCCCGCTGAATACATCAACAACAACAAAAAAAAACTCGAAAGAACCAATGGAGCAGGGCCTAGGGGAGGGAGCTTCGGGCTTTTCGGCGACGTGGTACGATGGTCAGTACTGCTAGCTAAAAACATCGGCGGCGGCCGAGACGCCCATCAAAATAAAACAAAAATCACTTTTCTTAACCCGTGCATCGCAAGATAAAAAAAAGTGAGGGAAGCAGAGCGCAACACCTCAACGCCACGATCCACCTAGTTGTGCCACGTGCGACAGGTGGCTGCGCAGAGCCTTAGGCCTAATGAGTCGCTCGACAACAACCGGCATCCACCCAGCACCCAGCCTAGGCGCAGAAGAGGCAGCCGCGAGGAGACAACCACTCTGTGAGGTGGCCCTATCGCTCTCCGCACACAGCAGCTTACTGAGCGATCGGCGTCCACCGCCCCGGGCGGTGTCACGACGCCCCGGCGCCGAGCCGCAATACAAGTCAGCAGCGACGCTCGGCTCCCTGAGCCCAAAGAGATAGAAGAAGCTATTTACGGAAAATCGGACCACCCACGAGGCTTCCGTACTCACTCGCTTCGGGCCTGGCCTACAAACCACGTTCTCTAGGCCTTGCTCACCCTAGGTGAGCAGAAAAAAAATAAAAACTCGAGTGCCAACAAGTTCAAAACACGTCCCAAAACCAATATCCTCGCTTCTCAAAAAAGTGCACCGCCGACGCTAGCAAAGTCTCCCTAAGCCTACTCTACGCCCGCTCTAACACAAGCTTCTACCGAACCGCAAAAACTGTCGTCTGATACTCCAAGAGCCCCATGTTGGGTGCCAGTGTGGGGTCTCGACATGGCGAGCGCCACGCTCTTGGAGTGAACGGACAAAGAAGACGCGGTCGGTACAAACCAAAGAGCAATACACACATTTATTTAACTAATTTATAACGACGATATCGACCGCCGAATGATACATCTATTGTAATTAACACGCTACCATACAAACAACATAACACAGTAACGCACGAAACATACACTAACATACCCAAGGCGACGTCGCCAACGCTTGACTTACCACGTGGGCCTCCGGCGCGAAGCCCACGATGCCGAGCACCGGGGACCCACGCTACAGACAACCGTTCGCGGCAGCCGCCACGTGCAGAAGAGGCTCGACCAACTCTCGCCCGCCACCCAGACCTGCCTTCCGCCAGGGCTCACCGCCGGCGCTGCCACTCTACCAACAGTGGTACTCATGCGAACACAACGCCATCTATCGTCCGGCGGTTGTCACCCCCGAAATACGGCTTCTGTGCGAGACACACGCGGCGCAAACAACTCTACAGGGGGTGTCAGCACCCCCACACACCCAAAAAGATATTTACGTACTGTCCACAATGAGTGCTTACGTTCACGCATCTCTTTTCTGGATTTGGGTATAGAAACAGTTCATGTACAAGCTACCTTTTTTTTACTTTCATTAAAGGCACGACAAACATCATTTTTTTTCGTAGTGCCCTCATATTAAAGGACTGTTCATTGATTGTTTAACTTTTGCTCATCTCAGGAAGCAGCAACATCCATCTGAGCGGATTCCGCCATGGTACGGGGAAAGAGTCAAGGGAGCTGACGCTGATGAAAGGTTAGTGAGCCCACAGTGCTGCCATGCTGCATTGCTTCCACGCGTTGTGTGAAACGATCGTACAACGAATACCTCAATTTTTTAACTAAAAAAAATGTAATGGCTTAGGAAGTTCTTCTGTCGTAAAAACATTATTTTCATCTGACCATCTCAGGTTTACTTTTTTTTATAAACTGTGTGTTGGCTTCCAGGAAATGTAATACCACACATACGACATACATGCCATTAGGGACCAGAAAGTACCATGCACGCACCATTTACCCCCTTTGTATTTTGAAACACGGTCCCACATACCGTCTGTTGTCGTAGGAAACTGAGAAACTCCAAGCTCAAGTAAAAAAGATTGCTTCCTCTTTTATGAATGGTGCATAATAAAGTGAGAAAATGCGTGCATGAATCAACCGCACTTATCCAATTGCACCTGACAACAGACCGCAAAGGGTGAATAAAAGGGGGCAAACAAAAAGGTATTCAAGAGTGGCGTTGATTATAGTTGCATGACAGAAGGATGTCACAAATGTGCTGAAGTGATAAAAAGTTCGACAACTAGTGCCCATATAATGCAACTGCAGTAGTCTCTCAGTAAACGGAAATCTGTTGAATGGAATTATTGCCTAAATGGAACAACTGTATTTGATATGATTGATTCAGTACTTGAATTGTGCACCCCTGTCCGTCTTTCAGTAAATGAAACTACTGTTGATTGCAACAGATATTCCTGGTCCATGTAGGTTTATACAGCATGCAACAATAAGCATGGCTTTAAAATACACATTTTGCGAAAATAGCCTTTTAGCTACTTAGCTTTATATATTTAATAGCCTTCAACTCTATCTGGGATTGTTCAATTTGCATTTATAACGTTCCCCCTGTTTCTCAATCCACAGCGAAGAGGAAGATCATACAGGTTTCGGAGCGCCTGCGTCTCAATCAGCACTGCATCGACATGGCCTTCAACTTCTACAAGATGGCGCTGGCGAAGCACCTGACCCGGGGCCGGCGAAGCTCCCACGTGATCGCGGCGTGCGTCTACATGGTCTGCCGAATCGAGAACTCATCCCGTATCCTTTGAAGACAAAATATTTTAGAGGATTCGTGTGCTGTTCTTATGATGTTACTATAGAGCAGGGATGTCGAACTAGCCTCAGCTGGTGGGCTGTAGTCACAAAATTTAGTCGTGCAATAGCCGGGACAGTGAAGAAGGGAGGTGGGGGAGCTGGATGCGGTGGAAGGCAGAATATGGAGAAAATGTCAGCTTACGTCGCCACTTGAAAGCGACCATTTTCTATACATTGTACTATATCGGTCAATTCTGGAGGGGTTTTGATACAAGGTTTCGAGAAACGTGTTGGTACTTAAAATCTGACGCCGATTCTGAAAGTGTTTTCGTTCCACAGTTATGCTTTTAAAGCATGGCGAGTGCATGGGGTGGCCTTAGAAAATAATTATTCAGACCGATCGCGTCAGTGTAGATCGTGAACAAACTTGTTGAGGAAAAAATTCAAGACAGACTGTCATGTGCGTGGCGGGCTGCTTGCAAGGTCTCCGTGGGCCACATGTTTGGGGCCCCTGCTATAGATGCATGTCATAAGGGGCACTCCAGATTAATCGCGAACAGCCGGTGCTCCTCAACACGCAGCTAAATCCAAGTACACAGTTGTCTCAGTGATGTTTCGTACCACCCCGAAGAACTCTCATTCAGAGACATGAATATTCTCTGTTTCGAGGATTTTTCCCTGCAAACGTTCACTAAACTCGCTGCACAACAGTACTAATTCCCGCCCCCATCTACACACACACATACTATAATTACACGTGTCTGACGTACTGGAGACTTTTGAAATGATGACTAGTCCCTCCAGTTCCGCAGAACAAAAGCATGATTTTATTAATTCTAATACTGTTAGTACACTGGACATTGTGGACTTCAAGTCTAAGACCACTAGTGAACTAGAAATCGCTCCGCGTAACTATCGGAAACAAATCTCAAAGGCCATGTCTGCGTGAGGCATGAATCAGAACAGATTACAGCAGATGAAGGCGCACTGTGACCGCTAATTATCGGTTGTCATAGGAGAATTCAACCATTCTTGAAATTTCCTACAATATCGCGAAGACTCCCTTTTTTCTTTTGGTTCGAAATGGCAGGCGAAAATTCCCGCCTAAAAAGAAAAATTCCCTGCATGGAACATCACTGAGTCGTCTTTGCATTTCGCATCTCATTGAAATGTGACCTTTTGTCCAGGAATCGAACTTACGACCTGGTGCTTAGCTGTGCGGCACTTCAACCACTAAGCAAGCACAGCTGGTCCATCACCTTTCTCTCAGCCCATTCGATGGCTTTCGAGTTGTTTGCAGTTAGTGGCCAACTTTAAAAATGGCTTACTTGTTCAATGGTTGCTACTACGCCAACACAAAGTCTACGTAATCAAAAAAATTGACGGCGAGTGTTGTGATCTCGCGTGTAATCTTGACCCTACCAACATCTACGCCCTTGGAGGTAACCTTGCAGTTGATATAATTGTGGAAAAAGAAAATTATACACTCCTTGACAAAACATGATCCTCAGACATGCTCCTCGACTTGAGTGACGTCGTCCAAGTCAACGTCTACGAACTGGGCAAGACATTCCTCAAGCTGACCGCGGCCCTCTGTATCAACATTCCAGCAATTGGTGAGCTCTCGCTGCCTTTACCGACGCCGTATCTCGTTTGCATGTAAGTAGTGCACGAGACAAGTATGTCATTGATGTAATCACTATTTGGAAGGTTACATATGCAAGATTTATTTTCTCGATAGTGTCGGGAGCTGCTAAGGTGTACAGCCCTGGCCTGAAAGGGCTAGAAGGTGGTGTAAGTGCGCCTTTTCTGCTCGTGTGATGTGAATCACTGGTATGGCTGGTTAGCTTATTCTACCACTATTAGTAGTACACACTACAGTACACAATACTGTACCGCTTTGAAGTTTACTAAGCCACACCTGTTCTTACAGAGCGCAATACGAAAAATTTACGGCTCAGCAGTCCATGTTTATCCGACACATGCTTCGCTTGATTTTGGAGCAATACCTCTACTCTTCTCGCTACAAGTTCAGACTAAAACTTGGTGCATGCGTTTGACATTAAAGCTCAGTCAACGTGAATTTTCTCCTTGCATATGCGTTACCATAGCAACGGTAACACACAGTGTCATTTTGTTCTCCCCCATACACCTTTTTCTGTCAGTCGTGAGAGCTGCGATCTAGTGGGTGCACGCACTTCGAAACCTCATCTTTCGTGTAACACCCACGCCATCCATACGCCGAGAAATGTGAACAGCGTGCCGCTGCCTACCATGCAGGGGCACTGACACGTGGGACTCGAACGCGGCATGCTCTCCTCGGTAGTTGCCGCTAGCGCTAGTAAAACTTGGTTTAACCATGGTAAACCTCACCATTTTCGCTGTGATGGAAGGAATCATATTTACCATTAATCGAAGCACACTTGTGTGTTGCATTTTGCATATCGAACATGTCAGTGAAAGTTTTTTTTTTTTTCCAATATATGACATATGCTTTGGCATGGAATTTTCTGGGGGATGTTATGACTATTTGACATATACGACATGTGGTTCTACACAATTTTTTTATACCCGGGTTTATGGCAATCGAACGGCCGCTCAAGTCGCATACATCGTTGCTGTTGTGCTGTTACACTGCACTGACGGTGTGCAAATAGCTCGCATGCAAAGGGCTAGCAGGTTTCCAGCAGCGCAGATCTCGTTTAACTGAAAAACCCAACACGAGAAAGTAGACCTGCTATACAGCGATATGCTTAACTGCTTAGCTCGATGAGCTAAGGGGACTTTCTGCCTCCTTCTTCAGGAGTGAGCAACGCGGGCGTACACTATGCACCCACTAGAGGTCTTCCTAGGCTGCCATATGTGTGGTATGTCATTTCTCGAGCTGTACACTAAGAAATCAACCATTGAGCAATACATTTCCCTGCGATGTAAAGCATTTCTGATCGCTCCGTGGATAAACTTGGCATTCTGCATTTCTTTCTACATTTATGCTTTGGTGGACGTTGGAACTCTTACTAGACAAATAGGAAACGAGTTTTCGCTTAATTCAACTTTTGGGGCATCGTTATTTTTTGTTGACAAGTGTGCACATTTCACGGTGCATTCACATAGTTTTCGATTGAGCTAATCTCCTCTCATCTGCTCTCAAACAAAGGGAACTGTACAAAACTGACATGTTACTCAGCTACTTAAAATTTATCGTAGCACCGTCACCGTTGTTTTCTATAATGCTTGCTTGACAGCAAGATATACATAGTGTTGAACCCAGCTTGTACGTTCCTCACTCACATGTTTTTCTCGCATATAACGTTTCTGCCACCTGGTGTCGGCAATCTGCATACATCTGTGTACTAAAATCTCCCTTATGTCCTTCCCACAACTTTTCTGCTTGATGTATTGCAAACTGTCGCTGTGCTGGATTTGCTGAGGAGGTGCGCCTGCGAGTTAGGTGATGTGAACTGTCAAAAAGATTATCGAAGTGCTTGAAAATGATCTGGTTCTGGCAGAGGTGTGAAAGGCATGCCAAAATTTTATCAACGGCTTCTTCAGGTCTTAAAACTGTTGAGAAAATTTTTTGCAGGGAGAGCTGTGGGCAATGCGTTTGTTTTATTATTTACCAGCACTTTCTATCAAATTAATGAAATGGCCATGTGATACGATTATCGGCCAGTTTTCTCTCTCTCTCTTTTTTATCATGGTATCATGAAAGAACATGTTAGATGTGTTTTACTACTGCTGCTGCCATGCTGAGCTCTGATGTTTAGGCTTGTGCAAATAGTGGATTTCAGGTTCGAAGTGAATAGCGACCTTGGCCAAGTAATTTCGAATTGAAATCGAATAACATATATACCACATATTATAAAAAAAAAAAGGCATACTTGTCATGACATAAGAAAGCCGCACGATATACTTAAAAATTTGAGACAAGGCCTGTGCAAATACAATTTCTTCCCATCAAATAAAGCGGCAACAACCTTGAATGGTAGCATCATTCGAATTTCGCTAAATTTCAAGTGATAGCCTGTAAAATATGTTATTTTTTAATTTGCTACCCTTAGAGCATATAAGTTGGCATACCAAGCTTTAAAACTTAAAAAATGAATTGCTGTCAAGGCATTATCCTCATTTAACTTTGAAGGGAGGCTTTGCGGCAGTGCAGGTTTCTCATGGATATGTGTTTTCACGGTTTATCACCGCTCCGCTGCAGTGAAACCATCTTTACAGGGTGACAGGTGCGGAATAATATGCATTTATTTGTTTGTTTCGAATAATTCGAAATTTTCAATATATTAAATTCGATTTTAAGCAAATTGGAATACTGCATTATTTGTTTGAATATTCAAAGCATTTCAATATTCGCACAAGCCTACTGATGTTGCCAGCACTCTTCCATTGCTGAAAGCAAAAGGGAAATATACGCAGAATCTCCTTTGGAAGTTGTGCATGAGCACGAAGTCTTATCATAGGTTTCGGCCATCTATAGAACACTGTGACATTAACAGAGAGCTGTTGACATTTATCTCAACGTTCGTCAGCGTTTGGAATGGCCTTATCAGAAGGAACATCATGTTATCACCGAAACGAGGGTCTTGGCATTACACTTTCAAAAGCGCAAATTTCGATGATGGTTGTGATCCTCCATGATGGCTCTGCACCTCATCCCGCAAACGACTGTTATTCCGTCATCATGAAATTCAATGAAACCCTCATACAAAGTGTTGTTAATTTGTTTTTGACCTCGAGTGCAGTGTGTTCATACGTTAGATATATTCACATGCTGCAAGTATGGTTGTTAGCGCATTCACTGAAGATGATCACTTTTGGAGCATAGAGCGGTCTGGGTTCGAACCCCAGCACCAGCAAGAAAATTCATTTTTTTAATTTCATTGCGTCGACTGAATTATGCGACAGAGGGACAGATGGCTGCACGTACAGTTGTCTCGTTGAGTCGGTACCAGAATCCTTATGCATTAAGCCGCTTTGCTACCTGCATCTACAATGGCGGAAATGACTTCCCAAGCAAATTCACCCAATAGCAAACTGCTCAGTTCCACTGAAAACTTGCACCTTTGTCAGTTAGAGTATCATTTATATATACTGCAAGAGTGAGTGGGGGAAGTCAACGTTACCACCTGGTGTGCAAACAAAACTGAACAGTGGGCAGTTTCTTTTTGCACGCAAGGCAGTGTGTAAAGAAGTTTTTATTGGTCTTTAGGAATAATTTAAAAAAAATATTTGAAGATATGCAAGTCAGAATTCGCATTTATCAGCGGTGTTTCTGCCATATTTGCAACCAAGCACTTGTACTTGTTAAATAATATCTGGGGTTTAATGTCCCAAAACCATGATTTGATTTAGAAGTGCCACGGTGGAGGGCTAAAAAAATTTTGACCACCTGGGGTTCTATAAAGTGCACCCATGGCTAAGTACATGGGCCTTGAACATTTTCACCTCCATCGAAAGTGCAGCCACCGCAGCCGGTATTCGATCCCGCAACCTTCGGATTAGCAGTCCAGCACCGTAAGCACTAGACCACCACAGCGGGGCAAGGTCTCCATTTGTGGGCGCCCATTCCTACTCTTCCAAAATGAAATTTTTCTGGCAGTTGTTCTTTTTACTCACACTTATGCAATGATATGAAGTGGGATTTTGCAAACGGTGTCTAATTTTCTTTCCTTGCTACATATTTGTTCACTGAAGAGGCGTAAAGGTTTTATGGCTGGGGCCTAAAAGAAAGAGACTAAAAAAGCTTTGTGGGCTGTTTATTATTGCATTCGGTTGGAACGGCTCGGTTCAGTCTTGGCCTTTTCGTTACAACGGGCGTCTTACTCGGGAGGAAAACAGTCAACGGTGCATAGTTGGAACACGTGGACAACCACTGGTGTCCACCGAGAACCTTCACTCATTTCTATACATCAATTCACACACTGAACTTGGGTTTGCAGGGTTCTTCTTTTTCACACATACAAAAAAAAAACGATCAGTGAGAAATGCAAAAACTACCCAAATCACAACTGTAGTTCGTGCATTTTCGTAAGGTTTTCTTCAAAAAGCATTTGGTAGCTTTATTGCAAAGATGGAATTGTCTTACGACGCTGTCATGTCAAAGTCAACGCATTCCTTCAGGCATTTTTCTTCTGTAAGGAACTACGTCCGAGTGCTCTCAAGAACTATCTTTTATGCGTTTTTGTTGCGTGAAAAAAAAAAAAAAACTGTAGGAAGAATAAAATTTTGCAGGCTTGTAGCGCTAGTGCTTTAGTCACATCCCACCAGATGTCACAGTCGCAAAAATCACCCACAAAAGTTTGTACTTTAGATAAAAAAATATCGAAATGTCAGAAGTATTCGTTACAAGCAGAAGTGCTGGGCTGTTATCAAGTGAACGAACTTCTGACACAGGAGGCAACACCAATAAGCTCCAGAAAAGTAAAGCGGCGTGTCAAACCACGTCAGGCCTGCTTGTTAAATTAACCTTGCCTTTATTTACGTTCTGTGCTATGGTGACCTTCCAGCATTCTTCTTGAATTTGGATCATGTTCTTGGTTTTTCTTTTCTTTATTGCCACGGTTACTTCTTGCACTACGTACTACAAAATGAGGTAGGAAAAGGGGGACGGGACACATTGCCAACAGACAAGGTGCACCATCCACTGTCAACATGTTTCTGTTTTTCGTCGTCGTTTCATGGTGTTCAGCACGAAAAGTGATAAACAGCCGCCAGATAGCCCAATTTGTGGCTCTCTTGATCTTGTCAGCACTAACTAGAACATCGAAGAGCAAACCTCATCACTTTGTTAAAACTAAACGATTGAAAAATACTGCATTTTCACGCTCAACAATAAGTCTTCCATCGACTTAGACAGCCCACAGATGAACTGGAGAGCTGTCATTCAGTATTGGTGTCCCAGGCAACATCTTTTTGTGAGGGAATGAGTTTGGGACAACAGTTTCGCCACCCGTCCCGTCGCGTGCAAACAAAAATTTCGGCGTATGGGCACAACGAAAGCCACATTTTACCGCATAGTAAAAGGGATGGTCACAACCTTCGTGGACATTTCCGTGAGCAAGTTTCCACACACATTAAAGGAGCCCTGCAGCACCTTTCGAAGTTGACAGACATCGAGCTTGATGTCAATCTTTCGTGGCCACACGATTATCCCTGCCACAGAGAGACATGGAATCTATCTAGTAAAAGGTGGACTTATTGCATGAAAAGAGTGCCTTCTTTTTTAGCTGATGTAACATTCAGGTGAAGAAAAGGCACTGTTTCTGCAGCCTCAGAAGGGAGCGTGGGTCATATCTTGCATCAAGTCCTAGAGCTTCTTTTTATTCTTTCCATTTTGACCGTACTGGCTGTTACTTTTCATTCAGACACTCTCACAGAGACATCTAAGCAATGCAGCACGCAACCTACAAGAGCATTAGCTCTTTCGTGAAACCGCTGAATGCTAGTCGTTTTTGCTTGCTGCATGCGTAGTTGGAGCCACTGCTGATGAAAGTGAGAAGTTCTTAGCTGCACGCAGTGCAATCACGTTCAACTCGCGTGTTCACAGGAGCCTTAACAATATATCGACAGCGTTTACAGACTACGTTCAAAAAGTGTAGCAGGGCCCCTTTGAAAAGTAAAATCAATTTGAAAAAAAGTTCAGGGAGCAATCATAGAAGGTAAATATCTCAAGCGTGCTAGAGGTGTTGTGAAGTGAAACAAAGTTTGGTTACCTTGCGGTGGCCCGTTTGCCAATTAAGTTTTGAACCTTGTGTACAAAACTGTTGCTGTTCACAAGCCAGAGATGTTTGGTGAATGGTGTTCTGCAGTTTAAAGCAGTTTTTTTTTTTTCTTGCGTGAGAACAGTGCCAAACAGACCAATGATAACAATACTTGTTTGAATGAATCATCTGCAGTGCCCACATCTATAAGTATGTCAGGTGCATGAAGACACCATGCAATTCCACCTTTCTCTCTCTCTTTTTTCACTGCACACCTGTTGTGTTTCATGCAGTCCAGCGTCCTTTAACAGTCAAAGCAGTGACAGTCCCAGCGTTATCTTACAAAGATGTGGTGACAACGTTCCTGCATAATCCAATTGCATTCCAGTGGATGGCGACGGTTCAAATGTCAGTCTGCTACCGCTTACCTTGCACACCAACACATGCTGCGATATGTTAGAGGACCTAGTTACGAGGACTGTTATGCCCGTGTTTGGGGAATGCCCCAGAAATTTGGGCAAGATGTGCTTTGAAGAGGGGCCAGAAGAGATGAGACGATTTCTTTATGATACGACGTACAGCAAAAAACGTATTTGTTGTACACCTCTATCGCGAGAAAAAGGAGCCCAAAACGTTTTTTAAAGGTTACCCCTGCAGTTGTGTGGAGTGATCGATTTATGCTAGTCTGTCTCGTTCGGCGTCATTGGGACAATGCAAAGGAATCGTTAGCCATCGAAGATACCAGTAAATGCTCAAAGATGTTACCATTTGTAGTTTACTTTCAGTTTCCTTGTATCCTGCTACCAGTGGCTTTCTTTATCTACTACATGCTACTCGTTACAATTGAAAAATTAATGCAATGCTCATTAAGTTGACATCACAAAAGAATGAATGCATTAGCATAGAAAGCCTGCGTCCTAGCTGCGCTATTGCCTACTCGGTACGTATGCTTACAAGAGGTTATGAAAAATAGCTACGAATTTCATTACGGATCACCCGAAAAACTACTGGTTATACAAGCGGCAGTGAGCAAAAAGGCGGTGTGCGAGTCGCAAGCACGGTTAGCTGCGACGTCTTGCGGCCCTCGCGAGACTAACATGGTGCGCCCAGGTTGAGAAGAACGGCCGGCGCTCGTTTTGAGCACGGAACGCAGGTAAGCGAAACGCACGAGGTATTGCGTTGTGGACATAGAAACGGTCTGGACGCGGTAACAAGTGTGGTGTTTCTACAGAATACTTTGACTGTTTGGGTTGCTACAAGCGCTGTTCTAGGACCTACTTAGTTGCTGGGGCATTTTAATCGTTTCCGAGGGTGGGGCAAGGGTGTTAGTTTATGTAAATAAAGCGCTGCGCTTTTAATGTAATCGGTGGATAAAAGTCGTAAGCGGAGCAACGTTTTTTCAGAGCACATCGAAGTTTTAATGCCAACACCTGCTAGGTGTACTAGTAATCTCACTTGCTTCACTCTACTTGCATGTGGAATAAATATTTGCGCGGTTAAAAAAAACTCCGTAACAATGCCACTGTTGCCAGATTGCTTGCACGAAGCTTTTAGGACAGCCCGGGCATTGACCAAAAAGCTTCCCGCCACATTCACCCTTTCCTCGCGAGCATTTGGAAACTGGCTCATGCATAGTTTTTTGTATCCGGATAAAAGCAAAACTAATACTGCCCGACGTCCTCATGGCAGAGCAGTTATCGTTTTCCGCCTCATACTGGTTTTGCCGAGCAAAGTGGTGAAACTTCGGCGACATCGGGCTGCATGGGAGAGAACGGCATCAGCTAGACAGTATTCGTAACAATTCTTTCACCGCATAGCCGCCCATAGGGCATGACATGCTGTAAATCAACTGCACTTTTTTTACATTGCATCCGTGAAGGAAACGCTGTGCGGAGATGTTTTAAGACCGAGTACGAGGAGGAACGCTTAAACTTCTCGGTCATGGCCACCTTTAGAGTCGAAGATGGCGCGGCTTAATGCCAGAAGTCTTCTGCAACACCTTGCACTGTTGCAGGAGAGAACTGCACATAGGGCATTATTACATTTTTGGACAAGTACAATTGAA
This sequence comes from Rhipicephalus microplus, assembly GCF_013339725.1. Classification (NCBI taxonomy): domain Eukaryota; kingdom Metazoa; phylum Arthropoda; class Arachnida; order Ixodida; family Ixodidae; genus Rhipicephalus; species Rhipicephalus microplus. The sequence goes on from NC_051168.1 coordinate 83,453,312, forward strand.
AACAGTACAGCTAGGAAGAGGCGCGGCTCCTCCACACGTCTTGGATTAGAACGAACAGTGGAGCATTGGCTGCTGTGCTTCACAGCCAGATGAATTTAATGGCAACAAGTGCTCACTCTAATGTTCTGTGAGGTGGTTCTTTATGTGAAGTAAAGCGAAATTGCTCCTCTGTGTCATTATTGCATCATCGACTATCTTGCAAGTACAAGTGTACTGGTGTCCAAAAATTTATGTGCTTAATGAAAAAGTCTGTTTCCTCTCCTCACCTGTTGGCTCGGTCTGTCATTAGCTGCCCATTAGTGTGAAACACAACATTTAACACACACAAATTCACACAGGAAAAAAAGAAAAGGTACAAAGGAATCTGTATAGAATTGGGCCCTGAATCAAACTCGTTTTGCAGCACAGTGCAACTCTAGTCGAGAGATGATCTGAGTGCTGCCAAAGGCGTTGCACTGTCGGGCAATGGTCCAGAGAGCACCTTGGAGTTTGGCAGGATGAGTTCTGCGGGCATGCTGATTCGGCCCGCTTTGAAGGAAGGAAGTGGGCACTTGCATTCCTCCTCAGCAGTACGCCCTCCGCAAACCATGTCCACTCAGTGGGGATACAACAAAGTGGGGCAGTCTTGTTTAGCACAAAAACATTGGTCGCTTAGGTCACACATGGAAAAAAACAGACAGGCATGGAGTCACTCGTTGACCTCGCGCACCATGAACACCACCACCGCCATAGCTACGAGGTGTGTTCCGGTGAATTGGCCGCCCCATAGAAGATGAGCTCTGGGATCTGGCCGCCCTGGACTCCTGTGCCGTTGGTCGAATCAGACGAGCTCTGAAACTGAAACGTGACGCTGCCCACCGACACCTCGCTCATGCCCTCCTGGCCAAAGTAGCTGAGCTCCGAGCCTTCGAGCACGGCCGAGGCGGTGTAGTACGTGTCGGCCTCGATCTGGACGGGGTGGTCGAAGTACACACGGAAGGTGCTGCTCGACCCGTCCGAGTGGAAGCGGGTGTCGCACTGCGCCAGCGCCTTGCCGCCCCGCTTGAGCTCGATGCGCGAGCGGTATTCGCACGCGCCGCTGCTCGAGCCGTACAGGCCAAATCCGGCCAGGAAGATGCGCTGGTCCGCGCAGAACTGGACACTGTCGCACCGACCCCGGTAGCGCCATTGGTTGCTGCGATAGGCGCACGACTGGAACCGGCGGCAGACGCGCGCCGGCAGGCCTAGACGTGGTTGAATCGGGAACGGCACAACGGGCTTGCGGCTCGCCGCGAAGTGCAGGAACATGTCGGCGGTCTCGCGGAGGGTCAGGACACCAGACTGTGCGGCACCATCAGCAAACTCCTGAAGAGACATTGATGGGAAGCGGACGAGGTACAGCGCTTCCCCGAGGCATTCGCGCCGGTTTTCAGGGGTCGGTTCTATGCCTCGCCGACTGCACTCGGCGCCAGCCCAAGCAAGGGCCGCATCGAAGATGACTGCCTCGCGGGTGTTTAGAGATTCCCGCGAGAGCACGGCCTCCAGCGTGGGTCGATCGACATCTGGAAAGCCATCGGAGGAGAGGGCAAGGGCCGCCTGAGCATCGATGATCTCCCAACAGCGTTGTGCCAACACTGGTTCTTCGAAAAGGCGGCTCTGGCTGAGCAGGACGCAGGCATTTCGAGCAGTCAGGCTGGTCTCCAAGTAGGCAACGCAGGCCCGTGCCAGATGGGGGACCAGATATTTCTTGGCTGCATACAGCGTGGCAAGCACGGTGTCTGCCTCTAGTGTGATATCATCGCAGTAGAGGTACCTGCAGGAATTAAAGGTCTTGTGAGGCATATTATTCAGCAGGTGGCTTGATTGGGCGGACAGCTTCTTGGAATTCATAAAATGTGATGCATAATTGCTTGTTTAAAAATGGAGCTCATGAGTAAAGGACCTCCAAGTCTGCATTCCTCTAAAAATGGAGCGTATCTACAACTTTTGGCCATAAAGAATTATTAGTTCGAAAAGCACTTCCAAAGGAACTAACAATGCTTCGTTGACTGTTGGCCGATTGATCAAATGTTTGTTCTGCTGATTTCTAACACAAGGGCCACCCGTAATGGAGGGCTTTTAAGAGTTCAATCAACAGACTGATGCAGGGAAATTTCAACACGTTAATGTACTGTGCACATTCACATTCCTCCTTTGAAACACTGATACCATGACAGCTCAGTTGCTGCGATGGCTCACATTAGCGTGGCCTGGATGTTTACTGCACAAAGTCCACATTAGACAACAATACTGACCGGAGGAGAACGAGGAAGGCAGCCGGCTCTACGTCGGGTATTTCAATGTCCTGACCAGGCGGTGCAGCCAGTCCGCCGTAGAACATGGCGTGGAACACTGAGCTCCCCGTGGCGAGCACGTACCGGTGGGCCGGCACCACCTGTTGCTGGGGCCCCTTTGGCCCGACCAGAAACCGCACGTCGCTCATGAGTTCGTTGCGAAACATGGCCGCGTTGCGCTCCCGCACGCTGGCTCGCGACGCCTGCCAGTTGGGGTCCCGGGTCTGGCCAGGTCCAAGCCTGAGAGGCACGCTCAAAGAGTCTCCAGCAATCGCTCCGCCACACGCAGACGACGACGATGCAGACCCATTGCTGGAGCCACCTGGAGACCGCAGCGGTCCCGGTGGTGGGCTAGGGCACTGCAGGTAGGCGGGCGGCGGGGACACTGAGTATGGAGGCGGGGAGACGGACTGCTGCGGAGGCTGCTGCGGCGGCAGCGTGGGGCTGGTGGGTGACTGTGCGCCGCCCCCACCACCCAGCTGCTGGCCTGCTGATGAAAGGAGAGGTGGGGAGAGAAAAGAATAAGGGGAGTTTATAAAATCGAGAATGGGGATCTGAACCGCGCAAGTGCCTCCACTTAGCAAGCCTGCTCTCTGCTAAACTCATCTATCCTCCACTTAAACATAGATCAGGAAGGCAAGAATCGAACGCATGCAGTGGAAGCTGCACATATTGAATACTTGGAATACGTCTTTGAATATATTTCAGATAGGTAATGAAAATTAGTTATCAGATTACCTGTGTATAGGTCTCTTTTTTATACCATTTCAGATTTGATATAGACAAGTTAATCTGTAAATGAAAAACTCGATTAACACATGCATCAAGCACAATGTCGATATCCAGTGCGAGACTGTGCCTCCTTGGCTGTTTCTTCTCGAATAGGGTACACTGATGGCATTGACCTTAATTTTGCCAACATCACAAATTCATTGAAAATTATACAAGAAAACGCTCCGCCACAACTGCCCCCAGTTACACGGTAGCGATGTTACAGAGCCTTTGACTATCTGCCAATGAGGTCTAAGCTCCCCTGATACCCACTAGCCTGGTACTCTGCACAAAGACCATGAAATTGTTGGGTAGCTCTCAACATTTGTTATGTAGCTGTAATAATAGGTTGAAATATAGATCATAAACTATATTGGTAAATGCAAGTGCATACGAAGTGTGCATTTTTTGTTCTATTTTCACAACACATTCTTGCAGCCGGTTGGCAGTACGATTAGCAGCTCGAACATTTGACGTTGTCCCCCCCAGTATTGGTGCAAAGTGTATCTGTTCACCTGTCCATTTGGAAGCAGTTGCAAATGAGAAATAACATTACTTATGAAAAAAATCATATTTGTGGAAGAATGCATTTGCCACTTTATTCTTTGGCATTGTATATGTGTACTAAAGCGGCACGTAGTTGGTAGTTCACAAGTTGGGCTTGCAATTTTTGCTTTTCTGTAAAGCTTACAGACACCCAGCTGACCTCGTCAGTTCAGGGATTGTGAAATGCAAGATGAAGCTGAAAGAACTTTGCAGCCCAAGCATGGCAGCCTGTATTTGGGCTCCTGGCCTGTGTATTAGCGTACGCAAGCTGCATACTGAAAGGTCACACAAGACTTCTTATGATGGCCGTGCATCCACGGTCACACGTGGCAACTTAAGTGCACTTTGAGCGAGTGTACTTACGAAGTGTCATTTCGACTGTTCGCTGCTACACGATAAAGTGAAGTGTACTTTGGAAATGATAACAGTGGCAATAGTCTGTTTGTAGCGGAATACATATATGTTACTTTTACACCCGTGTGTCATCGTCAGACCACGTTGTCTTCGTTGAAGTAGCACCAGTGACACACGCCATCATAAAACGACTTGAGAGCGACTCGCCTACACATGTGCAAGTGTGCCTGAAAGTAAACAACCCGGCGGATGGCAGCCATTTCACAGCATGTGCTGCTGCATCCACCTAGCGGACGTGGCCGGAAACTGGTCAGAGGGTGAGAGCAGCAAGAATTTTTGCCGATTTATGGCTTGTTTTAATACATATCAGTATCCGTTATAACGAAAAGAATAGTTTAAAAATGGTATGAGTGCGCTTTAGGCAACAGTCCTATTCTGTGCAAGCCACTGGTACTGAGGCTACACACTTTCGTCGCAGCAAAGTGACGTTGGGGGACGCACTTGCCGGCAAGTGTACTTTTGCAGCGAGTGACACTAAACTTGCTCATGTGACAGCGCGCAAACGACACTCGAAGTGCATTTAAGTTGTCACGTGTGACAGGGGTAAAGGTTGCTTAAAATATGATATTGTGTTCACTAACAGTGGCGTAAGTCCAGGAAAATCGCACGGGGGGAAACAGATCTTGCTATGGTAGCCGTTTTGTTCATATGAATATAGTCTTTATGTTTAACGATATAAAATTTTGAATCATGCTTTGAAATAAAGAATGCAGTAAGGCTCACAGCTCGCGTGATCATATTGTGCTATTGAGTCTTCTTGGAAACAAGGTCGAATGGCAGTTGCAGTTTCAATGCAGTCTTATACCCCTGTCACATGGCCACCACCAAACTCCGTCAACGTAAATCTCCCCTAGGGAGTTCGACGGAGACGGAATCGTGGCAGTGTCACACAGCAATGACAAGGTTGTAATAGTTGTTGCGAGGGGCGGCTCTGCCGGCACTGTTAATTTTTGCAGAAGTATCCTAATTTCATCTCTAGTTGCTTTTTTTTAGGGGGAATCTTTGTTATGGTGTAAAAAAAAAAAAAAAACACCACATTAAGTAGGTCTGAAGCAAAGATAGCAATAAAACTTTTAAATTAAAATGCATTCGCTAAATGTAGCGATGCTGGCAGCGACGCTGGCCACCTTGTGCCTAACGCTATGTTTGTTTACTATTGCGCCGTGCTCGACGACTAGTTGTTTTTCTAGCCCGTAAGTTAGCCTTGAATTAGATCAAGTCGCATCACCCCTGCAGCCGTCGAAGCAGGTGACGATGATGCAATGCTGTCAGTAATTCCTCCCACGAGCAAACGTAAGCACGGCGATGACAACAACCGCACGCACGGTTGAAATATTTTTAAATGGCAGTGCCCGACAAGCGAGGCACGGTGTGGAGGGCATGGGTGTGGAGAGTAGCTGAACTCTGATGGGCGTATATATATGTAAAGAAACACATGTTATGAATAAGTACTGTAACAAAAGAACGTTTATTATTGCCAAAATGTATATTGTTTTCACTGCGGCAACTTAGTGCTCACAATATTCTTCTGACCTGCATATACTGGGGACGAGAGTACCTCGTTCAGCTGCAAAGGGAGATGTCGAACGTCCTTTGTGAAATGCTCCATTTACCTTCGTTTGCGTAAGGGTGGCCGTGTGACGCGGGCCGCATCTCCCTTGTCATGAACGAGGGAGTTAAACGGTGTTCACAGGCGCCCGTGTGACAGGGGTATTAAAGAGCCCATAGTATGAGCGTAGTTGCCACTTGAAAATAAACACGCGTTCAAGATAGTTCAATACGAACTGTTCTGTACACTATGTGTAATGACCACCTAGACAGTCGAGATATAAATTCCGCTCGCATAGTCATTGGGCTGAGTAATGTTTGAAAGATAATTCTCAAGGGAGGACACTTGCAAGAGGTTCCCCCCCTGAACACAAGGCCTAAACACAAGGGGAGATGAGGACCCCACTTACCCACCACTGTTCATTGATCATGTGTCCATGTTACTGAATATTGCTTTCATAAAGTGGCAGTTGAAGGCTAGCTCCCCCTCCTCCTTATTATGGTACGGTGGGGGTCACCTGTTGGGGTGGGACAGCCTTGGCAGTTTTGGGGTATATTATGCGGTCATTAGGCGTGACTGTGGGTACACTTCGAAAGTTACCCTCGTGAAAGCGAGCAGTAGATAGGATGGCGGGTAACTGTTACCATACAAAGCAGTGTATGCTTTGGCAACGTCAGCGCTGATAACTAGCGTAGCCAAATAACCTACCTCGATACTCCTGCACACGGTACGACCGTCTTGTGCGGGCCATAGCTTCTTTTCACTTTGTTGTTGGCCTAAATCTTCGCGTGCTGTTCCTGATGATGTCGTAGTTCCGACGGTTGTTCACGCTCATCTTCCTCGATCGCCGATTGGCCAAGAGGCCGGTGTGGATTAAGAAATGCTCGTAAACAGGTCCGCAGTTTTGGAATTAAGCTTGGCTTATCGTGGTTGCGAGAGAGGAAATTTCCTCACTTTTTACTTTTCCACAATCGAGGTCAGTTTCTTCACACACACACACACGTGCGACACGTGAGGAAGAAGAATACGACGACGCAGAGGTTGTCACGCCGACGAAAAGTGAAAACTGGCGCGTGAAGACACCCGTTTTTTTTTTTTTTTTTTCTCGCCGGGGCGTCGGAACTCGATCGTCGTCACGCACGACTTCTTCGTGCACTTCTTTCTCGCTCTGACTGCGTCGTCGCAGGCCGTTTGGGGTCGTCGCGAACAGCACCACTCGAAAAACTACTGATAACCACAACACGACCGCGTAGAAGTGGGGAGGAAGAGAGAGCACCGAGGTTGCCTTTTTTTCTTCCACGCTGATTTTATCGACAACGCCGACTCTTACCTACGTCGCGACGGCAACTTTTGCGCGTTGAAAACTACGTGCGTCACCTCGGCGATGCTATCTCGCAATCCCTACGTCGCTTCCGTAGGTGTATTTACGGGGACGTCCGCAGAAAAAAAACGTGTTTCCATTTTGAGATAGCTGATGTGCTTCTTTGCTTCGTAAGTTTGCCACCTGCGCGGATTTTAGCCGTTTGACGAGTCCGCGCACGTACGGCACACAACTCGTCGCACCACTGCGAAGTGTTTACTCAAGCAAACCCGTGCCGAGACGACGACGTCCGTCCTGACGACGCTCCTCGTTGTTCGAGCGATCAAGGTCGCGAGTAGATGAGTCGGCGCGAGGGTGGGCGCGTCGCGTTTAGTTGGCGCGAGTGAGCTCATGAAGCCCCCAACACACGAAATTCTAGGGGCTTTACATTGCGAAAGGGGAAACGTCGAAAGCGAGGAAGTGGCGTTTGCAGTGTCCGTACGACACAGTGGGCACCTCTGTCACCGGTAATTACCTGACGGCGTAGCGCGTACCTTTACTAGTACGTGTTGCAGGTTTCGGTGTAAGAATAGTCCGTGTTGATCACGACGTAAACCATTTTTCCGCCGTGAAACGTTTCTCCACGCAACGTTATCACGCAATACTAGACGTAGTATATGACTCCTCTATGTGCAGCGTTACTTATTATACAACATACATAAAACACAGACGATATTCGCAATTCTACGAGTGCATGCATCTATTAGGCTATGTATATGCATGTCCCGTATCGGACGCCAGTTAGAATGAAACTTCATGTGTATGCGAGACATATTGGTTAGTCTGTAGGTTTGCCTTTTAGGATGCTAGCGACGCTGTAGCTACCGACGATCTAACGACGCGCTGGCTCGCGCAAAATACAAATGTTCGAGCGCGTATATACACACTGCGGGTGAAACGCACGCGCCGATAAGTTTGCGTTGAATTCGTACAAGTGCTCGGAACGCGTCTCGTGGCGGAGTGTATAATAAACAAACTTCCGACAAATATATCGGTACCGTTTTCCTCCTGAACCCGCCGCCATCTGGACATTTGGTTTCTGGATGTGCGGAGAACCAATGCCTCAAAAAGGACTGGAACGAGACGCGTACTACTATGCGCACTTCTCGTAACACGAGTATCGTGACCCGACGCGAGATATCGTATACTGTGGGGGCTACATCTCCCGACGGTTTAAGAAACCTGGAGTCCCTTGCAACAAAATAGACACGGTAAAGAAGAACAAATTACGGAGAGAGAGCCCCAAGGTAGAGTGTAACTACCCGATGTGTGTGCAGTGTACGCGGCGCACGAGTGTTAGCACTCACCGTGGAAGGTCCACTGCTTCGCCGTCGTGACGCTGTTGTTGGACTCCTCGCGTCGTCGCGTCGCCCTAGCCGACATTTCTCGGCGAGACGGCTTCGCGTCGTTGTGGGACGACAGTCTTCAGCGATAACTTAGTAGATCCATGGGAACCGTCCCCGATGCCCGAGACTTCGACGTCGAGAAAAGGGGGAGCCAGCGAGCGGGCTGAAGCTGCGGCGGTGTTGTCGAGCTGGTTTTCGTTTTCTTTTTTTGAGCCCTGAACACGGCTGCGGAGGCCTCCCTCCTTCGCTCGCGGCCTCTGCGTTGTTGCGGCCGTTGTCTCTGCTGTTTCTTCCTATTTATTTGTTTTGTTATTGCTAGGAAACCAGAACCAAAAACCCACAATGCAGCGCGGGCATATCCTCTCCGTGCACTCTAACCTTCTCTCCTGATAACCTCCCGCGTTTCGGGCTGGTGCTTGTAATATCGCTTTTACTTTGTTGTTTGTAACACGTTGTATTTTGTGCACCGTTAGAATATTGCCTTTCGATTGTAGTAATACTTTTTTTTCTGCGGTTTGTTCAAAGGATTCGAGACTGCGGATTGTAATCGTCTCTGCTGAAAAGTTATCGTGATAGATGAATGAGGACACTAGGCCTTTGAGATTCGCAGCTGTTTGAACCTTAGAGTTTCCTAATGTACGTTAATTTTTGGAAACCTTATGGTTTGCACAGGAAATAGTTTTTATTTGCATTGATGTATGCGATTTCGGACCCGCCTGTTGCTCTATCTGCATCAACAATTGTGATACCGTGTGGATATTCAAATAAAACTTCGAGTCTGAACGTACGGTTTTTCCACGATCCGTCTGTGACCGCGGAAGTGATCGCAAAGGCCATAGTTTCAGAGAGGATGTGTGGCGGCGCTGCTTACCACATCGCCGTCACGTGCGTTTAACAGCATCGTTGTGGACGTCTATATTGTTTGTATAAACAGTCTTGACGTCGCCATTTTGGTCCAGCGTGTGTTGTTTTGTGCGCTTCGCATAGTGAATCGCGCAATAACGGCGTGAGAGGCGATCAAAGCACGCGAAATCATGCCGCCCACCGTGGAGGATGCCGTCGTGCTTCCTCCGATGGAGGAGCAGGCGCCCAAAGAGGACGCGGCGCCATCGACTGCGTCGGAGACCGCAGCCCCCGAACCTGCGGCGCCACTGAAAGAACCGGCGGTTGCGCCCGCGGTTGCGCCCGCGGTCGCGCCAGCGGTGCCCGAACAGCCAACACCACCGCCGGCACCAGCACCACCAGCCCCCGCTAAGGCGCCGACGATCGGTATCATCTACCCGCCGCCCGAGCTTCGCAACATTGTCGACAAAACCGCCGCGTTCGTAGCGCGAAACGGGCCCGAGTTTGAGGCTCGTATCAGGCAGAACGAGATCAACAACTCCAAGTTCAACTTCTTGAACTCCGGCGATCCGTACAATGCCTACTACCAGCACAAGGTCAAGGAAGCCAAGGAGGGCAAGATACAGCCGGAGCTGGCGCTCGCTCCGACACCCACCAAACCCGGTCAGCAGCAGCAACAGTCGGGCGCCCCGGCCTCCAAGCAGGACCTCATCTCCAAGATTGTCGAGCAACCAATCGTGCCCAAGGAACCTCCGCCGGAGTTCGAGTTCGTCGCCGACCCGCCGTCAATCTCGGCGCTCGACCTGGACATCGTCAAGCTGACCGCCCAGTTCGTGGCTCGCAACGGTCGCCAGTTCCTCACAAACTTGATGAACCGGGAACAGCGAAACTACCAGTTCGACTTCCTGCGCCCCCAACACAGCCTCTTCACGTATTTCATGAAGCTACTCGAGCAGTACACCAAGATCCTGGTGCCGGGCAAGGACCTGATGCCTCGGCTCAAGCGCGAGTCCGAGGAGCCCAAGTCGATCCTGGACCAGGTACGCTACCGGGTCGAGTGGACCAAGCTCCAGGAGGCGCAGAAGCGTCGCGAAGAGGAGGAGGCCGAGCGCGAGCGCGTCCAGTACGCGCAGATCGACTGGCACGACTTCGTCGTTGTAGAGACGGTCGACTACCAGCCCAACGAGCAGGGACTGTTCCCGCCTCCCACGACCCCGGACGAGGTCGGCTCCCGGGTGCTGGCGCAGCAGAGGATGGAGGAAGAGGGAGAGGAGGTGGAGATGGAGGTCGAGTCCGACGAAGAGGGCGGAGGAGCGAGCGACAAGGAAGACGAGGACGACACGCCGCCGCCGACGACGACGACGTCAACAACGACTTCGACGACCACCACGCCGAGTCTTCCGGCCCGGGCTCCGAGCCCGCCGCCGCAGCCTCCCAAGGAGGCGCCTCCTCAGCTCCCTCCGCTGCCTCCGAACCCCGAACAAGGTCGTCGTGCGCAAGGACTACAACCCGAAGGGTGGCAAGCCCGCGAAGCCCTCTTCTGAGCAGTACCTCATCTCTCCCATCACAGGCGAGAAGATTCCCGCTGACAAGATGCAGGAGCACATGCGCATCGGTCTTTTGGACCCACGCTGGGTGGAACAGCGCGACCGCGCCATTCCAGGAGAAGATGCAGCAGGATGAAGTGTTCGCTCCTGGCTCGGCCATCGAGAGCAGCCTGAAGCAGTTCGCCGAGCGTCGTACGGATATTTTCGGATTCGGCGACGAGGAGACGGCCATCGGAAAGAAAATCGGCGAAGGAGGACAGGCGGCCCCAGGAGAAGGTGAGAAACCTCGTGCTCAGTTTCATAAGCACGAGAATTTAGGGCGAGTTTAGTGCGACTTAAGGTATTGGAAGGAACGCCGCACAGTATAAATGAGGTCAGGGAAGGGTGATGAACACGCAGCGCCGTGTGTGTGTGTCACCCTTGCCTGTCTCCAACTTTTACTGCGCTGTGTTCCTTCCAATGTTTCCTTGACACGCCCGAGTTTCGGCACTAAATGTGAAAGTAGATGAGTGCCCAGACTAAGAATGGATAACTCACTCGCTTCAATTTTCTCGGCGTCTGTTTTTCCTTTGCCCAGTCTCGGTGCTCGTCTACCTTGAAACTCTGTTGTCTTGGCTGCATGGTTTTACAGAGACAGTGAATTAGGAGTAATGTTCAACTTCAAAAATTGTTCAAAAATGTTCAGCTCGAAAATTGCACAGAAGGCAAAGAAACGATGAAGAAAACTTTACTTTTTGCACTCAAGCTTAAACATTATGGAATATCAAGGACTAGCACGCTCCCACACCTAGCGGGAGTAATGTGGCCTGGGGATTGGTAACGGCTGTCGTAACTGACAGCTACCTTCTAGTGACAACCTATGAATCGGACTTGAGGTCGCGCCTACCCGTAGTGACCACTAGGGAATATCATATATTAAACTTGAATAATTGCCCACTTCAGCAACATCAAGCGCTCTTGCGCATCTTGAGATACAATATTAAACTTCTTCACATTGACTAACCAATTCTGCTGTGTTGAATTGGGGCCTCTGATGAATTAGCTGTCCAGTTATGGAAAGGTTTTTCCTGATATTAAAGGGACTAACAACTGGGGGCTAGAATGTGTGATTAGATTCCGATAGAAATGAAAAGACCGTGAGTTATAGTGACGGATTCAAGCACTCTTTTCACGTGCTAAGCAGGATTTATATTATTAAGTGGTATTTGAAAGGTAACTATAACCAGCATGCCGCACAGCCTAGTAGCAGAGCCTTGCAGTTAATTACTTAGCTCCACGTAGTTGCACAGTTTGATGCTGTTATGTGTGCCATAATTAGTCCTCGAGGATCTGAGTGTGTGTAATATTTATTGTCCAGCCGCACCCAGTCTTGTACTGCTTACGAGCTAAAGGAGCTACACAGTGAGAAGCGGTGCTGCCTTCACGACTGCTAACAGACCATGTCAAAAGAGGGCACATGCGCGCGTAGTGTGTGCATGCGCAGTAAACCACTAAGCTCAAACATGAACCACTTTCATGCACACTGTATACTGTATTCATTGTCATGTGTTATATGGATTCATATTTGCTGCAGTTAGTAAAATTGTGATTGCAAGTGTTTTGCGGTGTGTTCCTCTTAAGCATTCCATGATTTGACACTGCCCAGTAGGCTTTCCGTTGTGCTTAAAAAAATAATTGCCATGAAACTTCATTTATGGACTTCTTTGTACTTAAACTTGCGCAGCAAGTCCCTTTGAGCCTTGCTTTACCTTGCTTTACATTGCCCTTTAGAGCCTTGCTTTACCTGTTTGAGACATGTTGCTAAGGCATTCATTCAGGAAGGTGGTTTGCTTTGCTCTCTCACTTTTTATGACCAACTGTTCTATATTCATTCATTTAAAGGTGACTTGGGATGGCCACACAGCCAGCATGGAGGCGGCCACACGTGCTGCCCGCGCCAATATTACCATCGAAGAGCAAATCCAGCAGATCCACAAGATAAAGGGTCTCCTTCCAGATGAGGAGAAGGAACGAATTGGGCCAGCCAAGCCGCAGCACGGCTCCCAGCAGCAGATGCTGCCTCCTCTTCCACCCTTGCCTCCGCCGCCCGTTTCGGCTGCTCCACCGGTGAGCGCACCAAAGCCTCCACCACCGAAGCCCCCTCCGCCACCACAGGCACCTCCGCCAAAGTCAACGGCACCGCCGACACTGATCCCGCCGGCGGCTTTGCGGACCCAGATGGCACCTGTCATTGCGCACCCACCCATGCCAACGCCTCCGCGCCCGATGATGGCTGCCCCGCAGGGCCTGATGATGGCGCACCTGCGTCCTCCACCGGGCATGCTGGGCATGCCGCAGGGAGTCCATCCGCCAATGGCATTCGCTCCGATGCCTCCGGCCATGGCACCACTGCCACCGGAGATGCCTCCGAGCTTGCCGGCGGACGACGAACCGCCGAGCAAGAAAACCAAGACGGAGGAAAGCCTGATCCCCGAGGCTGAGTTCCTGGCGAAAAACAAGGGCCCGTCACGGTGCGGGTACAAGTGCCGGGTGCACAGGAGAAGCCGGAATGGAAGCTGAATGGCCAGATCCTGACCATGACCCTGCCACTGACAGACACGGTGTCTGTGCTGAAGGCGAAGCTTCACGAGGAGCTCGGCATGCCACCAGGAAAGCAGAAGCTCCAGTACGAGGGCATGTTCGTCAAGGACTCCAATACGCTGGCCTTCTACAACCTCGGCCCGAATTCGACTATCGTGCTTCAAGTCAAGGAGCGTGGTGGCAGGAAAAAGTAGTGAAATGTCTTTTTGTTTCGGTTTCGCTGTTTGAGGCATGAGAAGGCTGTTATAAAGGATTCCAGTAGCTGATCCACTTCTGTCATGGCCAGGGTTGCCACCATCGGTCCACGATTGAGGGAACAAGGTGGTTGAAAAAACCAGTGAGGGAATGGATCCCACTTTTATTGTTCTGCATTTGGCCTTTTATGTTGTTCCATTTGAAAAGTTGTCTTGAAGTGTTTTGTCGGTTCAAGGCAGATCGAATGTAAATGGCTGTATTGATTCTTAAGTATGTGGCATAACGAAATAAAAGCACAGTTGTCTTTCAGAGGATGAGTACCTTCGTACTGTTTGTCTTTCTCCTTGCTTTGCGAGATGGAAATATAGCATGTCTATATCTACCCAATTTGGTGTTCATGTGTTTCACTGAGGTGTTGTGATGCACTGCAAAAATAAACATGCTTGCATGAACATGCATCTGTTCATGTATTAACATGGCAATGCTGTGGACAAATGTCTTTTTTGTTTTTGTCACCTGGATTTCTTTCGAATGAACTTGCTGTTGATTGTTGCACGTCGCAAAGGCCAGTGGTGCCAATTTGTGCACCTTTACCTCAATGCATCAAAACTTCCAAGCTTCGATTGATTGATATGTGGGGTTTAACGTCCCAAAAAAACTTCCAAGCTTGCCATGCTCACATGGCTTAAGGGCACGTTTCATTAAGGAATATGGCCAGGACCTGTAAACCTTACAGGAAAAGGTAAATTACTTGTATTAATTCTGAAAACTAATGCATTTCAGTTGGCAATTACTGCTTTGAAAAAATTGAGTATTTTGAACATGTGAATATAACTGCTAAATAGTGTGACTTCTTCACTAGCTTATTTCACTCCTCGTTAAAGATACTTTATCAATTTTATATGTAGTCATAGTAACTGAGTTTAGTGCCTTGCGAGTCAACCCCTGTAATATTATTTATTAAATATTATCGAATCATTCGAGAATGAGCGGAGTTGCATGTATTTGTTGCATGCTTAAGCGCTTTCTCATTTCTTTCCTCCAAACAGGCATGCTAGAAGGCTGCAAAGGTTATGAAAGCTTATTAAAGTGAGCATTATCACCTTGATGCGTAACTGAAACTCGTTTTTTCCTGTGTTCGCTATTGATGTTGCTCTCTATTAACTTTGGTGCATGATACAGTGCAGTGGCAGCACCTGGTGGCTGGAAGCGCATACCAAATGCCACTCTTAATTTATGTCGGCTGGAGATGGTGAGTATTGGCCTCTTTATCGTAACAAGGTGCTTAAAAAAGTAGCAACATCTTGCACCACTTGCGACCTCTCCTAGCCGCACACGACAATGAGATTTGGCTGAGCTGTTCATAGCAACGCCTGCTCACCGCTGTATGAATGAATGAACTTTACTTCCGTATCCAGCATGTTTGTGGTCCGGGCTAGACCACACAAGGAGGTACTGGGAGACCTTGTCTCTGTACAGCCTGCTAAATAGCCCATTTTTAGTCTTGAACCTCCGAGCTGAGCAGCACAAGCCGCCACTCCTCCCGGAGGACCTCAGGAGAACTTATTGATAAGTTGGGGCATTCCCATAATATATGTTTGTAAGACGCCTTTTCTGTTACACATATCTTACATTTTTTGTCCGGGTATAAGAGTGGGTAGCTCCTGTGGAGGTGCACAGGGTTTGGGTAGGAGTTCGTCTGTAGCTGTTGATATTCTGATGCTTCTTGCCTGTTTAGAATCGGGTGCAGTGCGGGAAAGATGCGCCTTGCTTCATCTGTAGTGTTGCATGTATTCTGTGTAGCTTGTAAATCGATCTTTGTGTGGCACGGCGGCGGCGCCAGGGATAATCACCGAGCGATGTAGTCGGGTTGCGCGGCGGGTAATTCTCGCGGCAGCTCATGAGCCAGCCCGTTCAGATTGGATGCATTAATGTCTGTGTGTGCCGGGAACAATACGAGGTATTTGGGTTCATCTACTTTGTGTAGTTCTTGGTTATTAACGAGGATTATGAGGGCTTGTTGTGAAATTCCGTCCTTGCATAAAATTTTTTATGGCTACTTGAGAATCGCTCAGTATGAATGAATGTTTGTTGGAGGTGATAGCCATTGCTATGGCTACCTACTCGGCCTCCCCTATATTGTTTGTTATGACAGAGCATGCATTAATACAAATGCCAGACAGTGCCGATCACAACAGCAGTGTGAGCCTTTCGTTCAGGGTATGGGCTAGCATCTACAAAGAGAGATTTACTATTTCGTGCCGTGTGCTTGGAGCAGTGCTTCTGCTCGGTGTTTTCTGCGGTATGTGTTAATAATGGGGTTCATGTTTTCCGCTATCGGGTTAGAGACGATGCTAGCTCTGATTGTATTGAGGATGTCATGTTTGGCACCATGTTGTGCATGATACACTGATTCCTAATCTACTCATTATATTTCTTCCTGTTTTAGTTTTAGTGAGCCTTTCAAGCTGGGATATGCGCTGAGCTTCTATTATCTCTTCAAGCTTATTGTGTAGTCCTAGCTAAAGAAGTAGGTCTGTGCTAGCATACTCGGGTATTCCTATCGCTTCTTTGTAGACCTTCCGGATGAGTGCTTTTATTTTGCTAGTTTCAGCTTTTTGCCGGTTGTGGTATGCTGCTACATAGGTTATGTGACTTATGACGAAGGTCTCGATTAGACTGAATTACGTGGGCTTCTTTCATACCTCGGTGTTTATTCGTGACTCTGCGAATGAGTCTCGTCGCATTCGTCACTTTGGCATTTAGTCTGCGTATAGTCTCGCTGGTGGCACCATTATCCTCGATTACTAATCCCAGTACCCATATTTTTGGGACTATTGGTATAGCTGTGCCCTCCTGTGTATGAATCCTAATTTCCTCATATTGCCGCTTGTGTTCCTCTGACTTGGTTGATCTGTTTCTGACCGCTGGCCTGTAGAGAAAAAGGTCCAACTTCTTTGGGGAGCATGTGAGTCCTGTGCCTTCCAGGTATAGCAGAAGGGTTGACAGGCGGGCTAGTTGGTACAAATTCATAATGAAATAACTTGGAAGTGCAAACCAACGGGACACAAGAAAAGAGACAAACAAGCGCAGACTGAAACTCGGTTTATTCAGAGAAAAAATTATATACCAGAAAGATGAGAAAGGGAAAAAAACTGGAGAGAAGGTTCCATCATGATTATGTGTCGTCCAGAAACAAGATTTAACAATCTAACAGTGATATAGACTGTAAACTAACACAACTATCAATATTCTTTTTAATAAAAGAGGCTTCCGCAATCTCTCTAGTTGTCTTGTCATGGTGGCTGTACAAGATAAATGTGCGCGAAAATTTAGGTACGCAGCCACACTTTTTGCAATGGGCGGACAAATGTAAGAAGTTCAAAAAGTGTGGCTGCGTACCTGAATTTTCGCGCACATTTGTCTTAAACAGCCACCATGACCCGAAAACTAGAGAGATTGAGTAAGCCCAGGACTTACTGACTGGTATCCTGGTAGTGTGGCGAGGCCATGCATTTCTTGAAGTAAAATAACATCTGGCTTGTTACCTTGTCGGATTTACTGCTGGATGACAGATTTCTTAGCCCTGAATCCTCTACAGTTCCATTGCCATATGCGGAGTTGTCCTTTACCATGCCTCACCATCGCTGTTCGTTATTTGTGTGGGAGGCGTGAAAATAGGTGGGTGAATGAGAGGGGTTGGTGGTTTCGTGGGAGTTGCCTGCAGAGGATATGGTGCCTGCAGTTGTTCGTGAACGTTTGCGACTGCGCCCTGAGGGTCTGCGGATGTTTGTGCGTTGTGTCCTTCTTCCAGCGTTTCTACTCTGGCTGCTAGTGTCATCAGATCAACAGACGTCTTAGGGGTGGTTTCCAGGATCGATTGGAACGCAGTTAATAACTGGTCTACTTTTTTCTCAATGTTATCCAGCCTTGTTTGTTGTGAGATGCTTTCTTGTTTAGTGCTCGGGGGATCCGTAGTTTTCTGCGCTTTGGCCTTTCGTTTTAACGTTGGGGTAGTACCATCATGCGATCGTCGGCTATGGGTGTTTCCTCCTGCAATACCGTATTAGTTATATTAGGGCTTTTGGGTTTGCTGCATTCGCGTTCCATAGTGAGGAGTTCTATTTGAGCTTGCATCTGTTGTATCGTTTCTTTCATTCGCCTGTTTTGATCTTTAAGCCGCTCTAGCTCTTCTGGTGCTGTTATTGCTACAGTTGTTATTTTTAACCTCCTGAGTTCCCTCCAGTCGCAAGCTGCATGCTCCATATGCCCAGCTCACCTTGTTTGTTGGTCCCTTAGACGCCGATCCTGACCTGGAACTTGGTTCGGAGCTTGCAGGGCTGCGGTGCCTTGTACGGGAGGAGGATCTTGTTTGTTGTCGTTTTCTGGGTCTCAATGTTGAGTGATGATAGATGGTAGCGCAGACAACGAACACGGACAAGAGAAGGCACATAGACACAACACAGCGCTGTCCGTGTTCGTTGTCTGCGCTACCATCTATCATCATGCAACCATACCAACAAGCCCAAGTCGCCACCCTCATTGACTCAATGTTGAGCACTCCCGTGGATGTCCTCTTAGTGGAGATGAGCTTTGCGTTTGATGTTCTAGTAGTCTGGCCCTGTGTCTCTGTTTTACAATGTAAGGTATATTGAACCTGGCCGTGCAGCCTTTATCGGCTGTAGTGTGGTCTTTTCCACAGATTTGACAGCTAGGGTCGCGTCTGTGGTCGTCTTTGGGGTTGTGAATGCTGCAATCAGCACAAAGTTTATCTTGGGGGTTGGGGCACACGTCACTTCTATGTCCCAGTCCGTTGCACTGCTTGCAGTAGTCAATTTGCTTGCGGTATAGTGTGCACGGTATTATTACTCCATCATAGCACATACTGGAGGGTACCTTGTTTCCATCGAAGAGCACAATGACTGTTGTGGCATTCCCCAGTCGTTCAGCCGTGATTATGCTGAAGTTTCTTTCAGTGACAAGGGCCGGCCCTAATGCTACCAGGAGTTTCTTCCAGTGGGATTCCTTTAATGATACCCTTGGCTGTATCTTTTGGTGCTGTTTCATATGCTGCCACTTCGTATTCTTTGCCTCGTATAAGTATTTTCTTGATTTTTCTGTACTGGTCAGCTCGGTCGGAATCTGGGGTGCTTACTACCATACTGTGTCTTGTTGGGGCATATTTTGTCGAAGTGCCGGATTTCTGGTGGTGTAGCCGCGGCTTCATGTATGCCTGTGGTTATACACGTTGGGCTGAGTGCGGCTACGCGTAGGCCTCCTCTGGGTCGGATGCCAATTTTGTAGTCTCCCGCCGGTAGCTTGGGCATTCTGCTAGCTTTTTCAATGCGGTTCATTCATCTTCCCTGCGTTTTGGCTTGCATATTACCAAAGCCGGGTCATACCTTGTCGTTAGCACCATGGCAGCTGTCACCGTCCCTAACCGATTCATGTCCGGGCTTTCGACGACGTCCGTAGTGGACGGTCTGCCAGCCTTCTTCACTCTCGGTAGTGGCTGGCGATTCATCATCATCGTTTTGTACATCCACCGTCCTAGAATCGGCGTTGGTGTCTTGCACGTCGCCTGCCGACGCCATGGATTCTATTGGGTTTACAGCGTCGGCTCCCTGAGGAAGCCGGTCTGTTTTGCTGGGCTTAACATAACAGCGTCTTGTTTGGTGTGCACCGAAAAAAGGCCATAAAAAGACGAAAAACAGTTGGCCCACCTTGTCTTTGGTATCCTGAGAATCTGGATGATGAGGCAAATCCTTTGATATCACTCTGAGAAATGCACGTGGTGATTTTCACTGTGAAATTGGTCATAAAAGCAGGAGCGGTCGAGAAGCGCGTCTGCACTCTTTGGCGCTCGCAGTCTCTCCTTCTCGCTGTATGCGTTTTTTTTTTTTTACGAAGCACAATGGGTGGCACAGAACCACTTGAACATGAATGATAAAATACATCTGGTAGGCCTGGCTGCTTCACATTACTCTGTGCAGTGCTTTCACACCTTGTAAATTTCATTGGCCACATCTCCTTGTGATTTTTTTAAAGCGTTGGCAAGAAACGCTGTAAATGCTAAATGTGGATGTGTGCTGGAGGGAGGATTTGTGGGTACGGTGACATTTGCGCATGCTACAGCGATGTTTGTACCTTGGTTTTCAATGAAGGTATAGAATTATTGTTGATAAATATCGCACTCCCAATATTGTCACTGAAAATGCTAGGCTTGAAATGAAGTAGCAACTCTCGAGTCTCATATTTGTCTGAAAGCTGTAATCATTGGCTACCTTGCATGCTATGCTGAGTGATCCCAGTTGCAGCAGTTACATTTCAAGGAAGGCGAAATTCTATGAGATGATCTAAATTTCCAGAGCCCTCTACTATGACATGCCTCATAATCATATGGTTTTTCACGTAAAACACTCCAAATTATTGTCTCCCAGGCCTTTTTTTAAGCAGTGGAGCTGTTCTTGGTTCAGGCTTTCATGTCCGGGGACCATCATAGATCGTAGACTGTAGCAGGAATTACTCACAGAAAGTGGGTAAGTCCCACTGTGGAATTACCACTTGCTTGTGGGTAATTCCTACTGCGAATATGTGCCACTTTTCTCACCACCCCCAATACTCCCACAACTGGTCACTATGCCCACTACTGCTTTCGCCACTGCTCCCACTTCAGTCGCCCACTTCATTCAAGCCCGATGCATGCTACCAGCTTTGCTGTTTAATCAGTGTCAGCCAATCGGAGCCGGCTGAATTTTGGGGGGTGAAGCTCCTTAAAAGGGCCCTGAAACACTTCTTCAAGTAACAATGGAATGAATTCACTGGAAGAGCTTATGGCCTCACGAATTCAACGCTGCAAAAGTTTAAAGAATCTGTCCAGCGCGAGTGGAGTTGCAAAGGTTTGCCACATGCTGCCATTGCATTCTCTCGTCCCGACGAAAGTGCTGAAAGCTAAGCAGGGAGGGATGGCAGGGCCACAGACAAACGTCATGCGTGCCTCGGGACCTTGAGCACTTTTTTTCTTTTCTTTTTTTCGAATGCATGTTTTTTTTTTTTTTATTTCAGTGTGATCACGCGTGGACAAGTAGCTGTCTCCCGCTGCGATCTCTGTACTGAGTTAGCGCGCCATGTTCAAATCAGCCAATGGCTGATAGATGGGCTTGCTACGTGTGACTTTTGGGCATATTCCGTGATTTGTTGAGAGAAGAGAAAGCAATTTTTAGCTGACTTCAATAGTTTATTGTGAATTCTAGGCCGCGTGGGGTGCTATAATATTTGGCTTGCCTGTTGTCGGGAGCCTCTACTACTGATCCGCAGTGTCTTCTGACCATGCTCATGAAGTGTTGCAGGCCCCTTTAAGGTTGAGGACTGTCCGTAGGTGTGCACCATAGCCGTGATGACCACGATGATCATGCACAACGGCTGCATTGTGCAGGTATATGATGTCTCGATATGCTCTATGATCCATTTTGTATTACTGGAAACAGCCACCAGGGAAACATGTACAGACCTCGTCTTTGCCAACTTCAGGCTGGATGCAATACCACAAAGAAGTAATAATGAAGGCAGAACGAAATTCGCAACTCGACACAACATACCATTCGCAACCAATAAACCTTGTTTATAACGTTACACCACTTCGTCACTCATTTTCATGCATGAATGGTCAATGTCACCGTGGTTTACAATAACACCGAACGATTCTCGCTGCTTTGCCCACTCATCATCATTCACTCGTGGACATGCCTTGCTTTTGTTGTCGTTGTTGTTGTTGTTGCTTAACCATTACGCACTCTGGTAGTTCCAGATAGCATGACTGCAATCATGATAGAAAAGTGTCATGCGGCAAGTTTTCAGGAAAGGAAACGAAAAACAGAAGCAATTTGGAAGATGGTGGCTTTTATGAGACAAATTGACTCTCTCGGAGGGTGTGAGCTATTGTTGGAGCGTTTGTCAGCCAAGATCCGGTGGAGCATCGAGACAAAGTTTGAAACAATTGCAGAGGAGCCCTTGCGTGGGTCAGCTTGCTCTTTATGTGTGCGAACCACGAAGCTGTTTGTTCTGCTGCTGCCGCCGTAGTTGCGATGAAGTTCGAGCACCGAATGTTGTGTTTTTCGTAATACCTTTCTTGTCAACGAAACAACTGGTTGCAGTTAATTGAATGATAATGATGACAGTACTGTGAAAAGAAAAAGTAACTGATCAATTACAAAAAAAAAAAAACGTAGCTACCTGTTATATGTACAATTATGCACACAGCCTTGGCAAGGTGTGTGTAGCATGCATTGTAGAATAGAGTGAAAAACTCAAGGATGTAGACTAAACAGATGATACGCAACTGTGTCCCCGTGGTTTTCCCACAATTCCATAATGCAATCATAGCAACTAGCTAGACTTTTTTTGCCAGCTACACCTAAATCTCGATATACCGAACACGGATATACCGAAATATCAGTTATAACAAAGTGGAATGAAGATTAGTCTTGCAATAGATACAGTGTTAAATATATACTTCTATATGTACCTTTATAAATCTTTTATATACTTTTATATAAAATATATACCTTTATGTTATCATCATCATCATCATCGTGATACTGAACACAAGTATAAAGAAATATCAGTTACAACGAAGTAAATGAAGATTCTTGCAATCAATACGATGTTAAATATATACATGTATAACAAATTTTTGGATATAACAAAGCTATTTTCGTGCAAGATACAACTTTGTAATAATGAGGTTTGAGTGTTGTGCATGGCATGACTGTACTTGTGGTTGTCCATGCGCAGCTTGGTCAGGTGGTACTATCCATGAAAGCGTACCAATAAAACCTTTTTGTGTAGCATGTATGGGTGGCGTTTACACTTGCTTCATGTGGGTTTGAGTTTTCCTAAGCACGGCAGTTGTCTCTGAGGGGTTACTTTTGATGTTCTCAACTTTGCCCCATCACAATTCTTGCTTGCTTGTAATCCTTGCCTTCTGCCTTACTGCTTCCTCCAGACAGCTGTAACACAGTAGCTCTGCTTCGAAGCCTGTAATTGGTCCTCAGAAGGTCCTGAAAGCAAGAGAGAGAGAGAGATATATGTATTTCTAGACAGCCCTCTATGAATAGCTGTAGTCTGGCTGGAATGCGAGCCTCTTAAGAGGTCCTAGCATGGCAGTTTTGCTTATAACAGTACAGTAGAGACCTACATCCAACGTCAAATGGGAAATGTGATGTAGTCTTTAACAAATTATGTCCCTTGTTAACGGTCACTTCTTTGCTGTCACACAGGTGAACGCAATGACATCTGTATGAAAAAAACATTTTCAATTGGAGTTCAAAAAAACAACTTGTCTGCATTCAACTTAGATGTTCTAATGTGCAGTCTTGCCACATTCGAATAACGACAGATAATGCCCCTGTGCTTTTTCTGGCTTGATCGTTGATTGGATTCATTTTTTGCTAATGATTGTTGCACACTAGAAAGTGGATTATTCATGCATCGTATTCACATCGTGGTGCCTAGCCAAATATATTTTCTTGGCAGTTAAAAGTGCAAAGTGCAGCACAAACGTGTCGCTCAACCGTAAAATTCCGAGCCATTGTCCTGCTCCCGGTGCAAAATAACTCGACAAAATCCGGGGCGGGGGGATGGTGCTTGATCATGAGTTAGAAGTCAAGATGATGACGGAGGAAGCCACTTAAAATAAAGAATGCACACCCATGCTTTATTGAATACCCATGCATACTCTGTTTTCATTCGCCCTTGCTGGGTGAAAAACAGTGAATAAAACAGTGAAAATGGTAGGTGGGGAAAAGAGGCCGAATATTTGAATCTCCCAAAGAGGGGGCACTTGCTCTGGACGCTTGTTAGAGTTTATGTGGTACTCATGCGAGCGTTACTGCTCTCATGCAGACCCGTGCTTGTACATCACACGCTTTGCCCACCACTTGGACTTCGGAGACAAGACGCACGAGGTGTCCATGACGGCGCTGCGAATGGTACAGCGCATGAAGCGCGACTGGATGCACACTGGACGTCGGCCGTCCGGACTGTGCGGCGCTGCACTCCTCGTCGCCTCCCGGTTGCATGACTTCAACCGCAGCATCCGCGACTTGGTCCGCATCGTCAAGGTGTGTGAGACAACCATTCGCAAGAGGTGAGTGACCACGCCCAACCAACCTGTGTTTAGTGAAGAATCGATCGAATCGGCTCTTTTTTGGGTAAACCACTTTAGACAGACACAGCTCTTTTTTGCCAAACTCTCCCGAGACCGTTATCGCGTGCGTTGCTTGTCCATTTGTAGGAAAAGCTTTTTGCTGCTGTTGGAATGATTAATAATGTCAAATTGATGAAACTGTTCTCACAATGCTGAAAGTTTTAACAGGATTGTTGTGCGTGCTTCTTATTCATTGTTAATTATTAGCAAGCTCTTTTTCTCGTTATTAATCAGAACTACATACTTTCAAGCTAATTTGACTTCTTAAGGCACATTCACACTAGAGCGACACGACAATGACATGACCTCGACAAAAACACGAGGCAGACGCAAACCATCGACCGATGAGTCGCCAGACCCCGCAGTCACACTAGGCCGATGACAACGATGATGCTTCAGCATTTCATCGTAGTGTAACATGATGACAGATTGAAAACAGCAGCAAAACGCATCCTCAGACCTGTCGTGGCGTGTCTTTGGGAGATCTGCGGCTGAGCGAAAAGAAGCCGGCAATCTTGGAGGAGCACCCAACGAAAGCTTTTCTTCCCTCCCCTATTGTGTCTAACCACCCCCATCATGGTGGATTATGGCTATCACGCAGGAAGGGGGGGAGGGGCTGCACAGCATAACCGGAGAGGGACAATGGCAGAGCAGGGAGCATGACTAGAAATGAAGTGCAGCTGTGCAAGTTTAGTTCGTGTCGCTGTGTCTCTGCGTGTGCCTCCAATGTGACTACAGAATTGGCCAACGAAAGACTGTGAGTACGACAAGGCGTGGGCAGAGTCTTCGAGTGACCACCGGCGGACTGTTTGTGTCTTTGCGGTATATATAAGCCGACAACAAGACAAAAGACTCTCCCAAAGAGAACCCGCACCCCAAAATCGATGTCGTGTCTCTCGAGTGTAAATGCGCTTTTATGTGGTTCTTTTTTTTTTTTTTTCGACACCAAGAACTTGCCTTTTAGAAGAGAAATGTTCAGTACCTATACTTGAAAAGTGAAACATTATTAGGACCGAGCTTATCAGAATATCAAAATAGTTAAGGGGTAAAAGCTCCCTGCACGTTTTTGTCATTTCTGGTCACAAGGGGAGGGGGGCAAACGAGCGCATGCACTTGCGATCCTCAGCTTTATGAGATTGTGATTAGTAGTAGAAGGTGGCAGTACGAACACACATTTGGTACTCGAAGCTTCTGCTATGTCAGAGAAGGCAAATGTTTTGGTCAGTGACCTTTTCATCGGCCTGTATAGTATTTAGCGTACGTATAGAGTGGGGCAAACTGGTGCCAGCACACCTTGTAAAAACTGCTGTGCAGTTTGTTAAGAAGAGGGACCTGTACATGTGAGAGAAGGTGTTGTTTCTTGGTATACATGTGTAGTTGGGCATCTCATCCTTGTATTTTCGCATATGTTCTTGGTCCCATATCTCTTTCTATTTGTTTAATGCTTTTGATTCATTAATAATGAGTGTGGGTTGGTGCTGGTCCGCATACTTTCTCTTGGAAAGTGTCTTTATTTCACGTGTCGTTTCAGTACCGAGTATGCATATCCTTTCAGGTGAGTTCCTCAAGTGTGTGAATATTGGACAGCTGTTTCAGCTGTTATTATGAAATGGCATCTATGCCCTAGTTTTTGTAACTTCAGCACAAAAGGGAGGATGAGGCGCATCGGGAACAACCCTTCCTAGTGTTAGTTATTCTTGTACAGCCGGTAAACTATCAATCTTCCTTGCCAATACCTGTACTATATAAAAGCTCTTGTGTTCTATGCCCACAGGCATGTTGTTTATCACAATTCCACACCATGTTGTATTTATTCGTTTGTGGATTATAAGCGCCCTCTTCGCCACCGGAAAACTAGCCAGCGCGGCCAATGGGGGTGAGGTCGCTGGAAACGTGCTACTAAGAGAAATACCTCCTGTGTGTATGTTTAAAAACAAAGTGCGTGTTTTGGTGGATCATGTGCCTGTGATGGCGTTGGTGGACACAGGTGCAACGATTTCCGTGATGAGTGGTTCTTTTAAAGACGTGTTAGGGCGGAAAGTTGTTTTTACCTGGGATGAAACTTCGACGTTCTGTGGAGTGAGTGGAGAGCCATTGCGCCCTATTGGTGTGTGTAGTGCTGAGGTATTTTTGGGAGGCCTTATGATAACGACAGAGTTTGCGATTATTCCTCGGTCGACACATGATGTCATTCTCGGCATGGACTTCTTGCGAGAATGTGGTGCCACTGTAGACTGTCGCACGGGGAAAGTCTTTGTGAGTGGCCAGATGCCTTCAGAACTTCTGGAAACTCCAGCGAATGACCAAACTACGCTGTGTGTCTGTGGCGATATGTTCATACCTGCGTTGTCTACCGTACGTGTTCCTGTTGTTTGTCGCGGCGCTGATTCTGACAGCTTCGATGCAAGCGTAGAACCAATGCACATAAACTGCGTGAAGAAGAATGTGTTGGTTCCCCATTGTGTGGTGTTGATTGATGGCGGAAGAACTGGCCTATGGGCTGTAAACTGTTCCTCTGAGCCCGTGACCCTACCCAATGGTTTGAAATTAGCTTCGGTCAGCAAAGAACACGCAACCTTATCAGTGGTCGAGCTCACAGACGTGCCGGAAGAACGTGACAGAACTGGTTGTCACAATTTAGACGGGGCGCTTATGGCCACGATAAATAAGTCGCTTAGCTCAAGCGAGCGCCGAACTTTAATGAATGTGCTCTTAAAGCACGTTTCGGTATTTGACTTTGCGCAGAAGGGCAAAGTAATCCCTATCCCCCTGTCTCGAACGCGCCATACCATCAACACTGGCGCGGCAAGTCCGATTCGCCAAAAATCATATCGTGTTTCCCCGTCAGAAAGACAAATTATCAACGACCAAGTGCAGGAAATGATGCAAAAGGGAGTGGTACAAGAGTCAGCCAGTCCGTGGGCAGCACCAGTAATCCTTGTTAAGAAGAAGGATGGATCTTGGAGATTTTGCGTCGACTATCGCCGACTGAATGCCGTGACTAAAAAGGACGTATACCCGCTGCCCCGTATAGAGGACGCAATAGACTGCTTACATTCGGCCTCTTATTTTTCCTCCGTAGACTTACGATCCGGTTATTGGCAAATTCCGATGCACCCAGAGGACAAGGAAAAGACTGCCTTTGTAACCCCTGATGGGCTCTTTGAATTCAACGTAATGCCATTTGGACTGTGCAATGCACCGGCAACCTTCGAGAGGTTTATGGACACCATTCTGCGTGGCTCTTGAAGTGGAACATGTGCTACCTCGACGACGTCATCATCTTTGGCCGCACGTTCAGTGAACACAACTCTCGTCTGGATACTGTTTTGAACTGCATCCGAAACGCTGGCCTAATTTTAAACTCGAAGAAATGCCACTTCGGAGACCGCCAGACGCTTGTGCTCGGGCATCTCGTTGACAAGGATGGCATCCGCCCTGACCCCCAGAAGATAGCAGCAGTTGAGGCGTTCAATGCGCCGCGTTCCGTCAAGGAGCTTCGTAGTTTCCTGGGGCTTTGTTCGTACTTCCGCCGCTTTATTCCGAAGTTTGCCGACGTGGCGTATCCTCTCACATGCCTCTTACGAAAGGACAATTCCTTTGAGTGGACTCCGGAGTGTGATTCTTCGTTCTGTCAATTGAAGTTTTTGCTGACGTCACGACCCGTCCTTCAGCACTTCAGTCCTTCTGCTCCGACAGAGCTTCATACAGATGCTAGCGGCATAGGTATTGGAGCCGTCCTAGTACAACGTTACGGCGACCGCGAACACGTCATCGCATACGCAAGTCGCTCCCTAAGCAGGCCGGAACAAAACTACACTGTTACGGAACAAGAATGCCTGGCGGTATTATTTGCAATTCAGTGGTTTAGATCTTACCTGTACGGACGCTCATTCACAGTCGTAACCGACCACCACTCGTTGTGTTGGCTTGTCAACCTTCGTGACCCTTGTGGCCGCCTTGCGCGCTGGGCACTCCGGCTACAAGAATACAGTTTTACCGTCGCTTACAAGAGTGGTCGTCGACATGCTGACGCGGACTGTCTTTCACGTATGCCACTTAGTACAACAGACTGTGAATCCGATGACCTTGACCAGCTTGTAGCGTCTGTGTCGCCTACGTTCCCGGACTATCCCAGTTTCAGAGCAGAACAGCGGAAGGATGCTAAACTGGCACCACTATTCGCCCCTGCATCCGCTTCTACTAGTGCCCGCCGTTTCTGTATGCGTGATGGACTGTTGTTCAAAAGGAACATCTCCAGCAGCGGCGCGCGTTTCCTTCTAGTGGTCCCGGAGAGCCTGCGAACAGTTATTATGAGTGTCATGCACGACGACCCTACATCTGGACATTTAGGTTTGGCGCGGACGCTTCACCGGACTAAAGAACGCTTTTATTGGCCTGGTATGCAGAAGTCTGTTGAGAGCTATGTGGCAAGCTGCATGCAATGTCAGCGTCACAAACGTCCATCAACTGGTCCAGCTGGTCTTCTACAGCCGATGCCTACTACAGGCGCACCTTTTGAACAAGTGGGCATTGACTTTCTGGGCCCCTTCCCAAAATCGGCTAAGGGCAACCGATGGATAATTGTTTGCGTCGACTACCACACACGCTACTGCGAGACGGCGGCCGTCCCCTCCGCAACTGCCGGTGAAGTCTCGTCGTTTTTGTTACAGTACGTCATCCTCCGACATGGCCCACCTCGCCTGATTATCAGTTATCGTGGGCGCTTTGAAATATTCTTAAACTATTCTGAAGGTATTCGTGCTTATGAATTGAATGAGTGTCTATTGGTGTACAATACTGACTTGAAGAGGGTGTCATTCATTTCAACATTTGGCGTTTTTTAATATTTGCATGCTTCTATCAATATCTGCGCAGGTTGACAGAGTTTGGAGAGACGCCGTCGAGCAAGCTGACGCTCGACGAGTTCATGTCGATCGACCTGGAAGAAGAGCAAGACCCTCCCTGTTTCAAGGCGAGTGTGCACTTATTGGCCCCGGCTCTCGCCCACTGATGTTTTTCTGTCCCGAAACAAGCGTCTGTCCCGTAAGCCTGAAAAACCAATCTCCCGTTCTGTCGTACACTTTGCAGGCAGCGCGCAAGAAGCAGAAGCAGAGCCTCGAGGAGCAGGCTCGCATGGAAAAGGTGTCTGAGGAGATCTCAAAGCTCCAGAAAAAGATCGAGGCCGAGCTGGAAGAACGGCGGCGAAAAGTTCGCAATCGTTTCGCCGCATCCATTCAAGGTGAGACCGACGTTCTCGATTCCTTAAAGGAGATCCTGAAACTAAATTTGGCAGCACTCGATACACTAAGGCGCTACGGACAGTTATATCGTACCTTCCGTCTCACATCTGCCTGGCCTCCTCAACTCACGATACACGCTGGCATCGCGGGTGATCGCAGAGCTCTCATGAGAGCACTCGATGATTTGAGCTCTGGTGGGTGCGGTGTGTAGTGCTGTGATACACATAAAATGAGATCGCTGTGGCTGTCTGCATGAATGGACGAGCTTGTTTGAGTGATGTAAAAAAACAGTCTAAGCTTGTTTACTGACCCATAAAGCATTCGGCAGCTTGGGTGCTACTTTGTTGCTGCATGGTTCCTTCCTTTGATGACAGCTGACTTTGTTTGCTTGCTTGTTGTTTTTTCTCCATTAGAAGACGACCATCTGAGTGAAGAGGAAGAAAATCGAATATCGAGCGAGTTCATCATGGGCAACACCATGGAGACCATCAACGCGTGCCTGGACGACACTCGGCAGAGCAATGAGGGTTCTGCTGCATCGGGATTGGCAGCAGAGGATTCAGTCACTGATCGATTGGCACTGCGAGATGAGGACGTGTCTGACGAGGACGAAGTAGAGTGCCTTGACGCCTGACAAGCCTGAGCAGTCGAGTAGAATCGTCACTTCTTTACGACCGACGGCGGCCACGTTAGGGCTGAAAGAAAGCATCGAGGAGTGCATGAGGGTCAGAGACGCCATAGGTCAGCTCGGTTTGCTTGTTTATTTGACATGGAAGTGCGGGGATGTTTGTGGAAATGTTTGTGAGAATGATTGTAGGAATGATCGCAAGCCAGAAGCTTCCAGAAAACTGCCAGGAAACTGAATTGCTTATGTTGTTTCTCTTTTCGAAACTGCCTTTGAAAGGCCATCTTAGGGAGTTATGGCATTCTCACCTGATCTTTGCGAAATACTGCAGCGCAATGAATAGTTAGCACGAAACAAGACAGCAAGGATGAGCTTTTTTTAGTCCTTTCTGTTCATTTTGCTGCAATAATATGACAGATGTATTAACTCAATATTTTAACGTTACATGACCTACCACTATATATTTCTCTTTCCTACCCACCCCTTGTCTAATGCCCCATTTCACGCACGCAATGCAGTAGATGGTGCATCTGCTCTAGGCAGAGCAATAGGATGCGCCTGAAAGACAAGACGCCACTGCCATGTTCATTGGACAGCTGCTTTTCCTCGCTTTGCTCCAGTGGTGTCATTGAGCCCGTGCACAATTGCAGTGCCTGGCTCGAACAGAGATTTATATTACAATAAAAACATCTGAGGTTGTGTGAAAACATGGGGAGGAAATATCTGCAGTAAAACATTACTGCAATGCACTACCATAAAAAACAAAAGCGATTAAGTTAACTTGGCCGTGTGTTCAGCTAATATAAAAACTATAAAATTAAGTTTTAATATGCGGGCTCGGTCACTGAAATTAGGCACCGTGCAAAGAACATGAACTGTACGGAAAGTATATGATAGGCTCTGCCATGTACGAAAGTATAAGAATCGTGCGTAATCAGTGCTCACTCTGTCTTTCGCTGTTGCATTTTTTTAATTGTAGAAACAACAGCGGAGACGGGTGTCCTGGACTTGGAAGGGCTCGATGACGAAGAACTTGATAGTGTGAGTAGATTCTCTTGCAGTTTGCCTTTTTTTTTATGCTGTGGAGGAATACTACACTGCAAAACGAAATGGAGCCTGCTGCCTATTACAGCTTTAGAAAGAATATAAGCTAATGAATTAAAAATGAATAAAATATGAATAAGAAACTATAGGATTAATTAAAGGCAGCAGTTCTACACGATATACAGAGCTTATTAGGCTGTCTGAGCAATGTGAGGTGCGATTGTGTGTTAAGAGGCAGTGCGGAATGATTTGAATTGAATACGGATAATACACTGGAACCTCATTATACCATAGTTGTATTTTACACAAAAATAAGTTTGTTACTATTCATAAATTTGTTATAAAAGTATAATCCTAACAATATGTCTATTGTAAGACTATTCTTTCTATTTCGTTATAACTGATGTTTCATTATATCTGTGTTCGTCATATTGAGGTTCGAGTTCAAACACATTTTCGCCAATGTGGACAACTGGTTGTACTGAAATAGATGTGCTAACACCATCATCCAAGCGGTTTTCAGAGGAGCTGGTTAGTTCATAGCTAACGCAATGTTGTTAGTACAGCGATCTCCTTGTCTGTATTCACTTGGTCCCTCGGTTGCAGTTTTGCTGACCGAACCATTGTTAACCTTACTGCTTGTGTAGCTTGTTTTACTGAGTACCACTGGGATTGTTTCGTTTCATATGCCGGTGTTTGTACCTCACTTTTCATTGTTTGTGTGTGCAGTACATCATGACAGGACGCCGAAGTTCGACTGAAGACCAAGTTTTGGCTGCAGACCCACGCGGAGTATCTGAAAGAGATGGAGGGTAGGCAATTTAGAAAATTTTGAGAACTGCTTTTGTGATGAATTCGGCATGAATGCTTGATGTTTATTTTCTAAGTCTGGTTGGTACATAATCGTAGTAGAAAGCTGCACACAGTCCTGTTTGGTCTTTCTTGTGCTTGTTGTATTGTACTGTTTTCTGCTACGACTACATTTATTTGTTCATTCATTTCTAATGCCTCAAGTCAATTGACACCACAGAGGCAACTGGAAATGGATGGATGAAAAACTTTTATTGGGGTCCTGAAGGCTTCCACCCCCATTTTATAGGGGTAGGATCGCGGGCCTCTCCCACGTTGGGACGGAGAGGCCCAGCCTCACCGCCGCATCGTGGGCCTTCTGGACAGCCTTGAGTTGTGTATGAGAACTGGACTCGTGAGCATTACATGAAAGGAGTTTTCAGAAAATTCCTCTTATTTTTTCTTTGTAAAGAGGGGCACCTCCAGAGCATGTGGTTAAAATCACTGCGATTCTGGCAGTCTGGACAAAGTTCTGAATCGTCAGAGTAATGGCTATAGGTTACGAGGCTAGGGTATGTTCCCGTCTGAAGCATGCGAAGAGAGATTGCCTGTGGCCTAGACAACTTTTCGTGTTGTAATGGAAAGGACCTATGGCCTAATTGATAATGCTTCGTGATCTCATTGAAGGTAGTCAAAATGTCTCTAAAAGTGAAGGCTGGGGGCTGACTCCTCTGTCTGAGAAGCACAAGTCCCGGCGTGGTAAGTGAAGCCTCGCGCCTTGAAGTGGGCTAGCTGGAATGGAAAAAAAAAAAGTAACTACAAAATTTGTTCACAGCATCAAGAATCGTAAAACACATGCAAATAAAAATCGTATAATACAAAATAATAATATAATATTGATAATACAAAAAATCTACATGTTGTTACTGAACGATGAAGTGATGAGTTTATAAATGAACTATTGAAAGACCGAAATGAGTGGAACAGTGGAAGACGAACCTAATGAAACACGTAAAATAATCAAGCTGTGTAAAGTGTCTGTAAAAGCTCTACCTTAAGTTGTAAGAGCGATAGAGATGTGGAGGCACTTTCAGCCTTCGGCTGTTTGCAGAATTGGAGAAAGTGAAAAGAAGGTGATTTTGCGCTGACTGAATTCTGACCTTGTTATGGCAATCAGACTATTAGAATACGTAATGGGGTGCTTGTGCCATCAGTAGGGGAGAATGGAATAGTTTGTGAAAGACAGGCAGAGACGTGACAACTGCAGACAGACAAGGGTGACAACCGCAGATTAAAGAAGTGTACATTTGAGTGGCGCTGCCACGTTTGATGTGCAGATATACCCCATAAAGTGAACGAGGGCTAGCTTCCGTGGTAGCTCAGTTGGTAGAGCATTGGACGCGTTGTTCGAAAGGTAGCAGGTTCGGTCTCTGCCCTCGGCGAATTATTTTTTCGTCCACTTTGCTTTCTTCACATTTACATTACAATTACTTCCAACAACATCCTCTACACCTTCCGTGGCATTATTGTCTGTTTGTTCTCGTTAAGCACAGAATAGGTTTCACACATCTGATTCTTGCTGTCCGGTTTTAGTTTTAGGGCATAGATTGAGTGGTATTGTTCGGTACCATTTCTACCATGCATGTTCAATTAGACACGTATGAAAAGGCTGAAAAGGTATGAAAAGGTATGAAAAAACTGGGAACTTCGTGAGTTAGTGCTGAAATGTTTTTGTTTATGAGCCGCACGACTGTGATGTGCAGTATCTCATTTCCACATATTTTTCAGAAAAAGAAGCAAGAAAAGCATTAGAAGCTGAGGAGAATGCCAACAAGCCAGAGACCAAGAAGGTTGGTTTTAATTTTCTCTCCTCTATCAAGATGAGGTTAAGCTGTGGATGTTTGTCTTATGCTACTTGTAGTATATTTATTTTCAGGATTGCTTCCAAGTTTGTTTGCTTGAAATCACTAAGCGGAATAAAACCATCATCACTTTATTGCCAAGCCAACTAAGTGGAATGTCACAGTCAATCAGTATGAAGTGCTGCAGTGCCTAACTGGCTGTGTCTATATGCAGTAGGTTACTGTAGATTCTCCTATGGCCTCTGTGTCACTTGAGGAAGCCAAGCTCAATCAATCGATCAATCAGTTAGTCAAAGGATCCACTTGGTTTATTTGTTCTTTCACAGCCAAGCCAACTATGCACCTCCTGTGTCTGAAACTAATTCTCACTGCTGTCACAGCATCGTATCGTTCTCTAGTGCCTAATATAAATGTTAATAGACACTGAACTAAAGAACCATTGCAACTTGCAAATATTTTTGTTCTTTCCTGGAGTGTCACTCTTCACAGCATTTGTTGGGCACAGTGTTGCACCTTTTGTCGCCATCGATGCAAACCGCAGTGGTGTTTATTTGTTGCTGATCGCTGCTGTCCCGCTCCCTTTTCGTTCAGCGCAAGCGCCGGAAGAGGGTGCCGATACAGGCCAACACCGCTGGCGAGGCGATCGAGAAGATGCTCCAGGAAAAGAAAATCTCCAACAAGATCAACTACGATGTCCTCAAGAGCCTCAACAGCGAATTGGGCTTCCCCTCCAGCGAGCCGCAGCAGGAGAGCTCTGAGGTGAGGCAGGCAGCTTTGTTTTCTAAACCAGCTGAAAACGGCGTAGACGATTGACTCATATTTGCAGAGGTGTGAAGCCTACAGGGGCGAAACATCTGCGCATTCGTGTTACTGTGCAAGCAGTCCGGCAGCTTGCAACCAATTTCAGTTGGTTTCGGACTCGCTTGCTAACAGCATTTGTTGATGATTCAGGCTTGCGGCACCTAACCCAGCACAGATGTTGCAGATCAGTTGCTTGGCCTGCTTTAACAGCCGCTTTCTGTCGCACATGGAGAATGTCTTTCTCAGAGAACAGAACGGCGAGTTTGCAACTGCATATGGTCCATCCAGCTAGCATCGGGAATATGTTTACTGCTAGAATAGGCGTGTCGAAAATGTTATGTTGCCCCCAAATCAACGAGTGTTTCTTTTTCTACCAAGGCCTTTCTATACTTGTTTTATTTTTATAGTGAAAAAAGTTTTACTCATTCAAGCTAGACATAAACTGAAAATTGGAAAATAAATATAGGTACTATTTATTGATGTGTGCAGTGGCAAGTGTTTATGTTCCATAGCTTCCACAGTACTGCTAAGGAAAGTTGTAACTAATTATAGTTCTTGCTTAATGGACAGGATGCCTCCGTCCTTGCTGACATCCCGCTTCTGTGTTGTTTCTCTTGGATGAGTTAGCCGTGCAGTGTGTGTTGGAGTACGTGCCGGTTTGAAGCTACTTGCTAACAAAGCTAGAATGCCCTGTATCTGCACCTGCATCTGGCAGGTGCAGGTGCATAGACGGATGATTTGAGAAGGGAGAAGGGTTGCCATTAGATTTTGAGTGAAATTTGCTCAATGACAAGCGAAAAGTTGGCAAAAGTCACCGTTTTTCTTCAAATTCTGCCAAAATAGTCGCCACTCTACATATGAGTGGCATGCCTAGAAATAAAAATTGCTAATTACGGCATGTATAGCCTCATGAAGTACGGTACCATTCATGTCTCCTAAATTATATCGTATCAATGCTTTTCAATGCCATTCGCATCACCCGCTTCATCATGGAAGCACTAAGAAAGGGCATGCATTCACCAGGAGCGTCCCTGAATGCTAGCGTCTCATAACAAAAGTTTCTGTTGGTTTTAGTCGTAGCGAATACCGAGAGAAACGGTCACTTTAACAAGAGAGGGACTGCGTGCGTAGCCTTCCTGCAGATTTAGAGAATACCATTGTAGTGGCATCATGTGTCCAATAATCAAACTTAATTACAAAACAACGAAAGCAAATTCGAAAGTACTGCGCACCCGTCGCAATGCCCGCACTGCGCTTTCTCTGTGCTCATGTTTACGCTACACATTCACCTCAGTGCAGTTTCTGAAGCCTGCCTAAAGAACCCGATTTTTTAGCCAGCCCAAGAAGAGTGTTAATAACAAGTTTAAGCTTTACATACCAAGTTACGGGGTACTACAGCAGTGAATGAATAGACAAGCTACTCGGGATAGTTTGTGCTGCGGTCCAAACACGCAGCCTAACTGTCACCTAGCCATTTCTGAAGCGAACTTTAAAGAACCCTAAAGCTTTTAAAGCGAAAAACTTAGTAGGATAACTCGGGCTGCTTGGCAGCACGGGAAGCAGTATGCTGATCTGAATCTTGCTGGGAGGTTGCTGGCGGACGCACCAGTGTGCCAGTGCCTCCAGGATCTGGGTGAATTGAGGAAATACACAAGAGGAAGCAAGGCAGACGTACTCAATGCCTTGTTTTGGTGGGTCTCAAACTACAAAAATGAGAAAATATGTTGTCGCCCACTTGTTTTGAAGACACTGAGTAGAATGCATAACTAAGCCGAAAATCGCCGAAAATTCTTCATGTCGCCATTCATAATTTTAGGTCGCCACGGGCCTCTAAAATTCGCCAATTTGGGGAAAAGTAACCACCAGTGGGCAACCCTGGAAGGGAGCACTAGCTCCGGGCGCACCACACGGGTGCTGCTGACGGGTGCACTGCTGATTTCTGTCTTATTTTGTACTATTTTCCACTATTACTTCTTATTACCGATAAGGTTGTATAGACACCATTTTAAATATCATTACAGTTCATCGGTTCTTGTTTTAGAAGGAAGTATGCCATGTTCTGTAGTTCAGAATAACTAATGATGATGATAAATGAAAGAAGAAAAATTTGAGGGCTCGTTTCTCTATTCCCCAAAACCTTGATGAACACTAGCAGATAATGAAGCCAAGCGAGAGTTAGGGGAAACTAGCTATTGTATTTTAGGTGTATTCACACCTCATCATAACATTAAAACACTCACTCCTCATTATAGCAAAGTTGCATTTTACAAGAAAATAAGTTTGTTATATTCCAAAATTAGTTATGAAGGTTATTCCTGACACTGTATCTATAACGAGACTATTTTTCATTTACTTCATTATAGCAAATATCTCATTGTATCTATGTTCATTATATTGAGGTTTGAGTGTATAGACAGACATTAAGAAAGTAAAGTGAACGAATAATTATGGCTGCTTGCCACTGGCAGGTACTGAACCTGCGACCTTCGGATATTATTCACTAGTTTTGATTAATGTCAATAATGATAATGCCTCTACGGTTAATAACAAGCGAGACAATATTTTTCTTGCCAGTGTGGGCTTTATCGAATTTTTTACTTTCTGCATTTGCAGCAGCAGCCGCAGCCTTCTGCCAGCGAGGCCGACAAAAGTGAAACGCAGTCGGTCGTCTCCGAACCGCCGAAAAAGAGGACCCGCGGCCTGCTACCCATTCCCGCCGGCGCGTTCAGCTCACTGATGTCGACAGTCAAGTCGATTGCCCTGTACGTGTGTGCACCATTTCTGACGTCGAAGGCAGGGCACGCGTTCGTCTCTGAATAACAGAAGCGTGTTGCAAAACAAGGTCTTTTATATGTCTGTGGTCATACAGAGCTTTGACATGCATGCTACATGTGGTCTCGGGGGCATGTGCATTACCGATTGGGAAGAGGGAAGGGGGGGTATTGTAAAAAGGGCTTTTGCATCCCCCTCGGCCACAAAAACACTGCCCCCCATCCAAACCACCCCAGTGCTCCCCCACACCGAGATAAAACAGGACTTTTCACCTGCCACCCCCGCCCCCCCTCTCACCCCACCCATCACCTCGTGAAAAAAAATTCTGCTGATGCCTAAAGATGGGGTGAAAATTTAATCTGCTTTAATTTTTTTTTACTGCCTTGTTGCGGTGGTCTAGTGGCTATAATACTCTGCTGCTCACTCGCAGGTTGCGGGATCGAATCCCGGCTGCAGCGGCTGCATTTCCGATGGAGACGAAAATGCTGTAGGCCCGTGCGCTCAGATTTGGGTGCACGTTAAAGGACCCCAGGTGGTCAAAATTTCCCGAGCCCTCCTCTACAGCGTCTTTCATAATCATATGGTGGTTTAGGGACGCTAAACCCCACATATCAATCGAATTCTTTTTTACCTCTTGCATCTTGGCTACGCAGGTGTTCGTTAAAGTCGCTAGCGTTTTCTAACTTGCCTTTCAGTTGAGGACATAAGTGCAAGTAATTTTGGGCCTCGTTCTTGATTATTTGCTTTTTCTTTTGTTTCTCTACAGTAGTCAACAGAAGGCCAAGCCTGACGTGATCTCCGATGACGAGGTGAGTGTCGTTGCCAGTAGCCTCTGGCATGCTTTGCAGCAAAATTTAGACTGCCAGCTTAGGTTCAGTATTGACGCGCTCTACTTTCTTTCGCTGGCATCGATCGTACAGCCATTAACATTGCCGCGTTGCCTCGTGGCAGGTTTTTCATTTTGTCACACATACAAACACGGCGACAGGTTTGGAGTGTTGACCATAATGGCAGTCATGGAAAATTCTCCCCAGAATTGCATAACAGTCATGAAAGGCAGGGAAAGTAAAAGGACGTGGTGAAGGGGACATGCATACAGGAAGTACCATGTACTTGCCCATATGTTGCATTTTAAAATCTCCTCTACCTAAAGCATGCCAGTTGTTATTATGAGCTTTTAAAATGAAAAAAAAAATTAATTAGTGTGAGGGTTATATCCTCATTTCACCTTGAAGTGGGGCTTTGCAGCGGTGCAGATTTTTTTTATATGTGTTTTTACAATTTAGCACCACTTCACTGCAGTGAAATCACTTTTACAGGGTGTCACATACAAGTTAGTATGCATTTGAATAGGTGCTTGCACAGTTTATTATCACGCATCCAGTGCAGTGAAATTACCTTTACAGGATGTTACATACAGACTAATGCATCTAGTTGTTCATTTTGAATAATTCGAAATTTTTAATAATTTAAATTTCATTCAAAGTGAATTCTAATGCTACAATAATCGTTAAAATATTCAAAGCATTTGAATATTCGCACAAGCTTATGCATTTTTAAAACGTGCATGCTTTGGTTGGTCGAACAGGATGACATAGTCAGTCCAGCTGCTAAGCCTGCTGCTGCAGATGACAGGGCTGCCATGAAAGAACTGGAAGAGGAGATTGAATATCAAGGTATGGCGCTGCCATTTCAACTGCTACTACTGCACTTTGCTTATTATCAAGTGAAGTTATTGTCAAGTGAAGCTGATGGAACAAACAAACACTTACAGTTTTCATTTTTTTTCCTCCAACGTTTACTGCAGAAGAAGACGAGGAGGAAGAAGAGGATCCCGATGACGAGTTCCGCCTGGGTGCTGGTCAACTTTTGAACAAGCTGCGAGGTAGGCAAACGGAGAATTTAGCATGCTTGTGCTTGCGCTTTCTGTGTTGACATTTTTGTCGGATTGGCCTGGCTACTTCTGGAGGAAGCTTCTCGAGGAAGAAGGCTACTGTCAATTTGTGTTTAGCTGGCTTTCCTGGGGTGTAAAGCCATGTATGGCACACCTCACCTAGCGCAACCCATCTCACCTGTACTAAATCTAACCATATCAAGCCTATTGAGCAATGTGGAAGTTTGGGCTAGTCGGTTGTGAGGAGAGCAGTGCGATAGTGAGCAATTGGCTAAAGAAGGGGGCTGGATTTGAGTGCCTTTCACAAGTGATTAATATTGTTACGTGATTTAAGCTGACTGAAACAGGGCATAGTGGGAC
Organism: Rhipicephalus microplus; assembly: GCF_013339725.1. Lineage (NCBI taxonomy): Eukaryota > Metazoa > Arthropoda > Arachnida > Ixodida > Ixodidae > Rhipicephalus > Rhipicephalus microplus. The sequence continues at coordinate 83,492,372 of NC_051168.1, forward strand.
ATAACCAAGAAAGGTGCCTCAGACTGAGAGTGAAGAAGTGGACGTTATCGGTCAGCTGCGCTGAGGCTGTAGACTGACTACTGTTATTTTTCACGTAACATTTTGGTGGAAGTGCTGGGTACTCTTCTGACAACGGAGCTACGCAGTGGACGCCTCCTTAAGTCTGCTACCATGGCTCCGGGTGAGGATACGGCTTCGCCACCTACCTCAGCAACGACAGCAACCCGGTACGTCGCCCTAACGCAACCCCGTGATCCCGGTACCTTTACTGGAGAGGAAAACGCGAATGTGGACAAGTGGCTCGTATGTACGAGCACGTCAGCAAGCAGTATGGCTGGGACCCAACCGTTATGCTTGCGAATGTCATTTTCTATCTTGACAAGACCCCTCGCATCTGGTTTGAGACCCATGAGCACGAAATCACAAGCTGAGAAATGTTTAAACAACAGCTCCGCGACCTCTTTGGCAACCCGTTCGGTCAACAGCTTGATGCCCGAAAGCAATTGGCCGTACGTACACAGACGTCCACTGAGCCCTACTTGACTTATATTCAAGATGTCTTAGCGTTGTGTCAAAGGGCGGATCCCAACATGACTGAGGCTGACAAGATTTCGCAAGTTTTAAAAGGAATCGCCGACGATGCGTTCAGCCTGCTTGTATTTACCAACGTAATGACCATCGACGCCATGATCAAAGAGTGCCGCCGTCTCGAGCAGGTGAAGAGTCGACGCATTTTGCAGCAGTTTCAGCGCCTACCCAACACCGCGGCAACGTCGTCTTGCGAAGCCACTCCTTGTCATCCGTCTATGACCGAAGACGTGACGCGCATCGTCCGACGTGAACTCGAGGCCGCTTACCCGGCTGCCAACAAACCGACGTTGCCAGACGCCTCAACACCCGCTGTCGCCCTGATCCAGGCTGTTGTCCGCCAGGAATTCGCTAACCTTGGTATCCTGTCCACTGCACCTACCCTAGATAATACTGGTCCCTCGATAGCTTCTGTGGACATGAGACATCGCCGCCCGTACTCTATTTGAACCAGGAACCCGTCTGAATGGCGAACAGCTGATGATAAGCCAATCTGCTTCCGCTGTGGTCGTGCAAGACACATCGCTCGTTACTGCCGCAGCCAATGGCCATCTATATCTTCTGGCTCGTACCCCGCTTACAGAAACTCATTCTGCCCACCAAACCACCGTTATCCGACCCGCACTGAGTCTACAGCATTTACTGCCCCTGCGGACTACGGCCACTCTGTCCCGTCATTGCCACCGCCTCAAAGCCGCCCTTCCTCGCCATCGTTTAACCGCCGTATGTCCCCGGAAAACTAGGCTGTGCAGCTTCTGGAGGTGAAGCTGCCCTGTCGACCTTACCCAAAATCCTCTGTTGCCCTTACGTTTGAACCGGAACACCCTAGAAGTATATGTTGATGGCACACCTGTTGAGGCTTTGATAGATACGGGCGCTCACGTCTGTATTATGAGTTCGCGTTTTCGTCGTCGCATGAAGAAGGTCCTTATGCCCCCCTTGACCAGTGTCGTCAGAGTTGCAGATGGCGCAACAGTCCCTGTCGTCGGTATGTGCACAGCTCAACTTACCGTAGCCGGTCATCAAGTGGTCGTCCTTTTTACCGGGCTTGCAACATGTCCCCACGACCTCATACTACGCCTTGATTTTCTTGCCGCCAATTCTGCTCTGATTGATTGCTCCACTGGTGTGCTCCGCCTAGAGCTGCCACAAATCAGTGACGCCCCGTACCAACTTACATGCCGATTACAATGCAGCAACTTTGTTCACCTGCCCTCCAAAACTGTGACGTATGTCGATTTTCTGTGCTCACCAGCTGTGCCCGACGGTGACTATTACTCTATGCCTCTCAGCAACGTACTCCTTGCGCACAATGTTGCAGTGCCCTATACGGTGCTCAGCATCACGGATAACAAAACTTGTCTACCACTTGTAAATTTCGGCTACATGAATCATGTGCTTCCACAAGGCATTTCCGTGGCCCACCTGTGTCCGTTGCTCGATTCACAAATTGAAGTGCTTGCCTTAGACACCCTTGTTTCACCGCAGCGCACATCACTCACAACACATTGGGCAGCCGTCAAATTGTAGACATGATCGCCACTGATCTTCCGCCTCCGCAAGTTGAAGCCCTACAACATCTTCTCGAGGCCTACCAGGATATTTTCGATTTTGGCGACCGACCTCTTGGGCAGACGTCCTTTGTCCAGCATCGCATACACACAGGTGATGCCAACCCTGTTCACCGCCGTCCCTACAGAGTGTCTGCTTTTGAGCGGAGCATAATTCAGAAGGAGGTGAACAAGATGCTAGCGAAGGACATTATTGAACCATCCTCCAGTCCCTGGGCATCCCCGGTGGTATAAGTTAAAAAGAAGGACGGATTGTGGCGATTTTGTGTGGACTATCGCCACCTTAACAACATCACCAAGAAAGACGCATACCCTCTACCCCGCATTGACGACGCCCTTGATTGCCTCCATGGTGCCGCCTACTTTTCTTCCATCGATCTTCGTTCTGGTTATTGGCAGATTGCTGTGGACCCCATGGACCGAGAGAAGACGGCTTTTGTAACACCCAATGGCCTCTACCAATTCAAAGTCATGCCTTTCGGCCTATGTAATGCCCCCGCCACCTTTAAACGAATGATGGACTCCCTGCTCCATGGATTCAAGTGGTCTACGTGTCTTTGTTATCTGGATGACGTGATCGTGTTTGCTCCCACTTTTGAAGCGCACCTTGAGAAACTGTCGAAAATTCTTGATGTCTTCCGTCTCGCCGGCCTTCAGCTGAATTCATCCAAGTGCCGGTTTGGTCGCCGTCGCATTACAATACTTGGACATATTGTTGACGCTTACGGCGTACAGCCTGACCCAGAAAAAGTTCAAGCTGTGAAGGACTTTCCTGTGCCAAAAACTGCCAAAGATGTCCGCAGCTTTGTGGGGCTCTGCTCCTTTTTTCGGCGGTTCATCAAGAACTTCGCGGAAATCGCTCGGGCCCTAACAGATTTATTCAAACCAGATGAGACGTTTACCTGGGGTCCCTCGCAAGCAGCCTCATTTTCCGACCTGACCACTTTGCTCACTTCTCCTGTGCTGGCTCACTTCGACCCTACGGCACCGACCGAAGTCCGCACAGATGCCAGCAGTTACGGAATAGGCGCTGTGTTGGCTCAGCGACAACGTGGGCAGCATCGCGTGATAGCTTATGCCAGCAGGCTGCTGTGCCCCTCGGAGCGTAATTATTCCATCACAGAGCGCGAATGCCTAGCGCTGGTGTGGGCAGTCGCGAAATTTCGCCCTTACTTATACGGCCGACCATTTATAGTTCTCACCGACCACCACGCTCTTTGCTGGCTCGCCTCCCTCAAAGATCCCACAGGTCGTCTCGCCGGCTGGGCACTCCGCCTCCAGGAGTATTCTTACACCGTAGTGTATAAATCAGGAAAACTGCACAAAGATGTGGATTGTCTGTCACGCTACCCTGTGGCCGATTGCGATCCTACGAGCACTGATTATGTGGGTTGCGTCTTTTCCATCTCCCAGGTGCTTCATCTCGGGGACGAGCAGCGTCGCGATCCGGATATCAGCCGCCTAATACAACAGCTCGAATCTTCACCGCAAGACACTTCTGTTCGCATGTTTACCTTAGAGGACCGCATCTTATATCGGCGTAATTTATCGCCCAATGGTCACGACCTACTTCTGGTAATACCAAAGCACCTGCGCTCCACAGTCCTACGCGAGCTCCATGACGTGCCAACCGCCGGTCACTTTGGTGTCTCTCGCACATATGACCGTGTGCGCCGCCGCTTTTACTGGCCTGGCCTTTCACGCTCTGTACGTCGTTATGTCAACGCTTGTGAAATTTGCCAGCGTCGCAAAAAGCCGTCGGGACTCCCTTCTGGATATCTTCAGCCCATCGACATCCCATCGGAGCCATTCTTCCATGTTGGTTTGGACGTTCTCGGTCCCTTCCCAACATCTGCCTGCGGAAACAAGTGGGTCGCGGTGGCTACGGGTTACGCGACCTGTTACGCAGTTACGCGAGCCATGCCAACAAGCTGCGCTACAGACGTCGCTGATTTTCTACTACGTGATCTCATTTTAGTGCATGGAGCTCCTCGTCAACTGCTGACAGACCGAGGCCGTACGTTCCTTTCGAAAGTGGTTGACGATATCCTGCGTTCCTGCTCCACCCAACATAAGCTCACGACATCGTACCATCCCCAGACAAATGGGCTTACAGAACGTTTGAACCGCACCCTGACAGACATGCTATCGAAATACGTCTCGGCCGACCATCGTGATTGGGACCTTGCACTACCATACGTGACGTTCGCATACAATTCCTCTCGGCATGACACTGCTGGGCACTCGCCATTTTACCTTCTGTTTGGACGCGAACCAACATTGACGTTAGATACCTTCCTACCAGCCGCTGCGCAATCTACTTCTGAATATGCACGCGACGCTATTACCCGAGCTGACCATGCTCGTCAGCTTGCCCGCAGCAGATTAATGGCGTCCCAAGACTCACAGAAGCATCGTTACGACGAGCGGCATCGCGACGAACACTTTTCAACAGGTTCCCTCGTTCTTCTTTGGTCCCCTACACAACATGCAGGCCTTTCAGAAAAACTTCTCTCTCGTTTCACAGGCCCATACCGCGTGCTTAGACAAGTGACCGACACTACATATGAAATTGTCCCTGATAATCTATCAACCTCTTCTGCTCTGCTGTCAAGGGACATCGTCCACGTATCAAGGCTCAAGCGTTACCACACTGCTCCTGCTGTGGCCCCGTAAACTCGCCGGGTCGGCGCTTTTGCCGCCGGGGGTCGTGTTACGTGATTCAAGCTGACTGAAACAGGGCATAGTGGGACATACCCAAGAAAGGTGCCTCAGACTGAGAGTGAAGAAGTGGACATTGTCGGTCAGCTGCGCTGAGGCTGTAGACTGACTACTGTTATTTTCCACATAACAATATCAACTAAAGCAGTCTCACTCATGGCTTTGGTGAATGAAAGAAGTAAATTTTTGAGGACTCGCTTAATTAAAACGAGTTGATAGTGAAGCCAAGGGAGGTATATGAAACGTCGATTGTACTGTTTCAGGTTTATTGTTATAGTTGTGATATAGACTACAGATGCGAAGAAAGTGAAATGGACAGAAAGACAAGTTGCCACTGCCAGTTCCCAAACCTGAGCCTATATTGCTTCAATACATTTTTACGTTGTTGATCCCGATTAGTTATGCCCACCATTTGTCTCTGCCCTCTTTCTTTTCTATATTTCACAGTCAAAGTTTCTCAATTGAAGCTTTTGTAACACGAACTTCGGTGGCCCGAACGAACCAAGAAAAAATACTGCGCCAACAATAATAAAAAAAATGTAGCGCTGGAAGGTGCGCTGGTACCAAGCAAGTTCGCTTGCACTGTTTTTTAATAATGAATGCTTTCCTGATTGTGCGCTTCTCGGCAATCGGTTGTTTGTAATATGGCTCCTTAGCCATTTGTCGAGGTCACTTAATTGTGGTTTCGTGTTGCCAAATTTAATTGTTGCTTGAATATGAGTTTCTGATCATCGTTGTTGCCTGTAGAAACCAAAGTGTTGCACTGCTAAGCTCGTGGATGACTGTTCTATTCCTAATTATTACGAATTATATTAGTAATATAAAAGAAGATCATAGTTTGATGGGAGCATTGCTTATTGTGATACAAAAAGAAAGAGAGTACAGTTGAGAACCGATTCATAAGAGACATGCACCGCACGGCAATTCTTGTCTTTATAGTAGATGTCTCTTATGAGCAAGGTATGCATGCGTTTGTATGCCCACGTGTGTGTCTGTGGATTTTCTTATCAAACCCTATTTCAATTTAAGCGCACTGGTGTCTTCTCTTATTACGCATTTGTCACTTACATCAGTTTCTCTTATGAAAGGGTTTTACTGTACTGCGTTACTCGGGGGGGGGGGGGGGGGTTGGTGGAAAGAAACGCAAACAGGTGCGGCATGCTGTCATCAGCACACTCTCACTTTGGTCGCAATAAAAAAAATGCTAGATGGTTTTTCAATGTATCATGAATAGCTCTGGTGGCTTTTTGTTTACATCTGCCCTATAACCACTTGAAAATAAGGGTGATGCAGCAGAGAACGTGAGTGCCACATGTTCGCGTTTCTTTCCATTCCCATTGTACACTCGAAGCTCGATATAATGAATGCAGATCTAACAAAATATTGATTATAATGAAACAAATGAAAAATAGTTTTGTAATTGATATAGTGTTAGGAATAAACCCTTATAACAAATTTTTGGATATAATGAACTTGTTTTCATGTAACATTCAACTTTGTCATAAAAAGGTTTGAGTGTATGTATCAGGCATGTTCATGCCAAGCTTCATTAGCCCCCGTTTTTTTTTTTTTATAGAGCGGGGGCTCCTCAATTGTTTATTTATTCACAATGTACCAACTACATCGTGTTGCTAATGTTGTTTGGTGGTTCTTTTCTTCTCGTTGCAGGAGAAGAACAAGATGCGTTTTCATATCACGAGGAGTATGACGACTACGGAGACTGACGGCACCTAGAGCCGTATTTTAGGATCTTCAAATTCTCATTGCTATTGTGGACCCACTCTTCAAATTCTTGTTGCTTGGAAATCCGCTACCTTAGGAGCATCGATGTCAAGCAGCGGCTTCTTTTTTAGTCAACACACAGCCTTCTGCGAACAGCTTTGTTTTCACAAACCTGGACTCTTGGCTTGCTCCGTTCCAAGTAATCGCCCTGCGTTAAACGTAGCCTGCCGTCATTGCGGATATGTAGAACGATGTGTTTTGTTGCAGGTACCACAGTATAAAAGCACACCAAATCGTAGAGAACTGTTTGTTTGTGAAAGAAGAAAGTGTGTGTTTGTGCTTGTTTTGCTTATAAATGCTCTGAAGCTATTCCTGATGTGAGTGTGATGAACATGCTTGTTACGACACTATGTGCACATGATGCAAGTGCATGTAAGCTTGTTTAGTGTGCTGGAAACCTGTTTTTTTATTGCCTTTATTTTATACTTTAAGTGTTAAGAGGAAGGCTTATGAAATACAAACAATAATGTATGTCTGTGTGTGTGCCTTTAAGGTATGTGCTTTAGTAGTTCATTAAGACACGCATGCCATTCAGAATGGGGCCTAAGTATATACATGGCTAATCACTTCTGCCAACTATGTCTACACTTGCATTTGATCCTCACTGAACTATTATGAAATGATATTCGTTAGGTATCTGAGTAGATTGATGAAATGGATTAGATTATTTTACACCATTTACACTACATGCATGTCTATTGTGAGTTTGTTTCCTGTTTTGACATTGTGTCTTTCGGCACCGACACTTTTGTTAAATGATGTGCAACAAGATTCGTGTAAGCCTAGCTAGGATGTGTCAGAAATTGTGTTTCCAGCGTTGACATGGCACGCTTTTCGTCCATGATGACATGGTTATAGCCGATTGTGAAATCAATGTTTCATCGCTCTGCAACTTCACGCCAAAAATACGCTGTGAACAAATGAACCACGCCACTTTCTCTACAGCCAGGTGCTGACTTTAATAATTTTTTTATTTAGTTTTTAGTGATTAGGATTTGTTTCAAACAGAAATGTAGTTATGATGGTCTCTAAGCTTTTTTGTAAGTTTGTAATATTTATTAAGACTGACTATTAAAAAAGTTGATTAGAGAGCATAAGTAAAGCCAATTTATTTTTCAAATGCAGTTACAATAATTTGCGAGACCAAACATTTCATTGAAATCATCATAAAGTTATAGTTATGTACATTAACCCCATTTTCAAATTTTCTTTTTGGGGCTGTTAAGCTTCACAGACATCGGATGTATTGAATTTGTGCTCATGCAACTGCCATGATTATGACAATATTGTGTGTTGTATTAGTTTTGTGTTTTCTAAGACTGGATGAATGATCTTATTTGTGACAGTTTATATTCTTATTATTTATTCTTAGTTATCTATAGTTGGTTCTTTTCACGTGGTTGAGCTAACGCTTGTAGCGTGCCAGGGAGTCATCATTCATTGCAATTATTTCTCCCGATCAGGCCTTCGCAGAGTGACTATAAACACATAACACTGTTACACTTAAATCTAGCATGATGGGCCGTGCATTGTTGAATTGTATGCATGCTTTGTAATGGGAGACGCTTGAAAAGAAAAAAAGAAAACCATGAAACATACTTGCACATGAGTATTGGTAGTACTACAGGGGTATCACTCAGGGCTCCAGTAGTGTTTTCTATCTGTTTGTTGATTGCTGTATGAGTGACTATTGCTATATCACTACGTATTGTTATGTATTTATTACTTTGCTAATTTCCTGTATAATTGTATGTCTATAGGTATGGATATTTCTTTTTTTATATGGCTTTTTTGGCACACGAGCAACCTGATATTTAGGAACATACTGTTGTATGTGTGCATGATGGCATGTTTCAGAAGCATGTATTGATTGTGGATGCATGAGAGAGCAAGTGTTTGGGGTACCATGTTTGTACCACGTTTTTTTGCCACCTGTTGCTATTTTGTTTTGTTTTATTTCTTTTTTTTTCTTTCATGTAATAGAGAACTTTGGAAAACCAAAGTGTGCTGAATCATGAACTGAACTGCTGAAATCATGTATTTATATGGCTTTTTTGGCACATGAGCAACCTCATTTTTAGGAACATACTATTGTATGTGTGCATGATGGCATGTTTCAGAAGCATGTATTGATTGTGGATGCATGAGAGAGCAAGTGTTTGGGGTATCATGTTTGTACCACGTTTTTTATGCCACCTGTTACTATTTTGTTTTATTTCTTTTTTTCATGTAATAGAGAACTTTGGAAAGCCAAAGTGTGCTGAAATCATGTACTGAACTCCTGCCTATTCTGGAGTAAGATCACAAAAAGATGAATGGGTGCTCTGAATTGGCTGGTGGCAAACTTCAGCAAGTGTGGCGATTCTAAAGTGTTCCAATGAGAAAAAAAATCGTGTGAATGCACTTATATTGTACTTTTGTTGTCTCCACTCATCCACTGAAAGATGGTAGTATTGCTGTGCTGACTAATGCGTAACGTCATTCTGAATATATAGAGAACCTTGCTTTTGAGCTTTTTCTGTCAGTGGTAATTGAAACCGTTGTTCTTTGGACTCTGGGTGCGATATTTCAGCTTCAGCAACGTCTGAAGATCAACACATGTGGGACTAACATTTCATTTATAATTTCTTGTTGTATATGTAACATTAATGTAGGAAGGAAAGTGAAAACAGTTATGTTAGTGTGATTGATTGTGCACAAGTTATGTAAAATGACAGTTGTTTTGTGTGTAGACTGACGAATTCTGCACAGAAAAAAAAAAAGCTTTTCCGATTACTGTATACACTCGGACTTCACTTTAAATAAGTTGTATTTTACACGAAAATAAGTTTGTTATATCCAAATATTCGTTACGAAGGTATATTTCTAACACTATATCTACTGTAAGGCTATTTATTTACTTTGTTATAACCACTATTTTGTTATATTTAGGTTCGTTATATCGAGGTTTGACAGCACGTACATTCGTACAAGCACAGTGCAACTACAACCAGTTTGGATGAGGAAATGAGTGTTCCTTCTAAACAATGTAGTGAAGCAAACTCTTTCTTCTGGCAGTGCATCATTAGCAGCAGTAGACATCAGCATGTAGGATGTGATAATCGGCAAATTGTTAACTAGCAATCACTATTTCAACTTTTGCCTCAGTGTATCGAAGCTCGAGCATAAATCATAGAATACAAGATAGTCGATGTTCACGACACATTCACTTGTAATGTAGAACTAGTAGTTTCCACAATAGCAGATCTGTCTTCAACAACACATCGTGAATGACGGTCATGTTAACGTCACCCTGCAGAAACTGAATTGAAGAGCTTGTGTGAAAACACGAGTGGAATGTTGACGCATTTCTTCGTTTATTGCAGAAGGAATGTTGTATCGATTCTTGAGTGATTCAGAACACCTTAAAAGGAGTAAGACTTGTCTCAAAAACATAACTGCTTTAATTAGCAATCATTAAGCGTTTAATGTTTACGCCAAAGTGAGCGACTGAAAAGATTTAGGGCGATGATAATTCATCGTTATCCACGATTGTTGGGTAGCAATGTAATACAAGAACAGCACTGCTAATGCGATGCAGGCCTCGGTAAACAGACGTCGCAGTTGTGTGCATTGCCAGGTTTCTTTGGTTACCTAGTTTTTCTTCTTTTCTCTTTTGTGCTGTCTTTACTATATAAATGAAGGATACCGAAATTTCTAGTTATCACACATCTGCTGATGTCTATGGCTGCTATATTATTCGCCCATTATCCTGTAGAGATGTGCTATACAATTTCCACTCTTCCGTCGATGCTAAAAAGAATGGGCTGCTGCTGCTGCTCTACCTTGAAACAGCTGATGCATGTTACTATTATACATACGCACATATAGAATGTTATTATGTGTACAGTTAAGTGCACTCTCACTAACTCATATTTATAGGTAAAAAGGGATGTTTATTCAGTGATGCATGTGTGTTTACGAGTATGTTTAAAGTGAGTTACGATTGTCATTGAAGAGTGTAAATTTCGGCTAGCAGCAGCATGAATAATTTACAACATTGAGACGTGAATTGGAGCTTGCGACGCTCATGTCTGTTTATACATGTGCGTGTACTTATGTGTGTGGGAGGGTAACATGGCCGCCTGGGTGAATGTCACGGAAAAAGCGCAAAACAATTTCTTTTTGTGTGTTTCTACAAGCACAATAAACAGCTTTTTCAAAACAAGTTGTGGGGCCAGTCGATTCAGTCTCGATTCGAACTATTGGCCCAAGATGCTCGAACGATCAGAGGTTGTATGTATGTATTTTGCAGATACCTTCATACCTTCACTCTTTGCGAGAGAGGTGTGAAGACATGAGAAGCTCACTTCGGTTGGATGTGCGAGCACGATTCCCTGTTGACGATGTGTGTCCGATGAGAACGCGTCAGTGCCTTTGTAAGATACAATCCAAATCATAAGTGATAGAGCAATGTCTTCATTGGTGTGCTTGCCGAAATAGCATTTCGATTGGGTGGTAATGTCTTATTTAACATACACTCTGCAAAATGGTGAGTGCCCTCCTCGGGTAGACTTTTCAAACATCTCGATCTTTGCTTGCTTCCGCAAGAGTATTTTTCTCATGGAATCTCTTGTTCCTAGACTCACGTTGTAAGCTTCTAGAGTGGAGAGAGTGTAAATATAGTCTAAAAAGTGGTTGAGTAGAAAAAATAAAATAGAATAAAGCTATATAGCACGTGTATTTTAAAACCACGAATTACTACAATTAAGGGCAGGCTTTTGAAAAATAAAAAGAAGTTTGTTCTGCTGGTTGATGATAAAAGAATAAAAAACACAAAAATTGTTTGAAAAACAACAGCTCGCGCATTCGCAGCAAACTTTTGTAAAGTTTAAACCTGGTATGTAAGTTTAAGTGAGTAATTTAAAAATTCAAGTTTTGAAGTTATTAAGTATTCTTATTTTGTTGTTTGTAGTCCTAGACTTTTCTTTGCTCTCCTTGCTAAATCTTCATGAACGCCACTAGCATCGGCATTAGCGTTGTTTCGACGTCGATACGCGCGCGTTTGCTATGCCGACGTCTTGTTTTCCTTCGCTGCGTCGACGCGTGTGCTCGACACCGAAACTTCTCGCGTGGTAGACGATGCCGTAGCGCGCGCGTTGAATTCAGGACAGGATGAGGATAAACCGTTACAGGCGCGTCCAGAGGAACCTCAACTTCTACAAGAACGCGTTCGGGTTCCGACCGCCGTACCAGATCCTCGTGGATGGCACCTTCTGCGCGGCTGCCCTCAAGTACAAGGTGAACATCAGGGATCAGATGCCCAAGTAAGTTCTCGTTTACTCTGTGCTTCTCTGCTGCAGGCGACGTCGTTTACCTACTCACGAAATCGGCTTGCGCATCGTGAGACGTAGCAAATAATTTTAGGGCAATCTGCCCAGTACTGTAAGCCGTTTGCGATCACGATAGAGTCCGTTAGGAATCGCATTTCACGACCATGACTGGCTCCTCTCCGAGGTTTGAGCGAATAAGCTGATTGCTACACATTAGTTCGATCCAGGTCGGACTCAATCGGGATCGAATATGCACCTTGTGACGACCGGTGCACCTTCACTGCTAGCCATTCGGTTCAATGGTAAGCATATGTTCCCAGAAAATGCGCTGCCTGCCCCGGAGATTGCTCAGTTTGAAACGTGCCTGGAACTCTAATACAATCGTTGGCGGATACGTAAGTAGTGAAGTCAAACGGACTTGTAAAGCAATTGGTAGCCACTCGAATGCCGTACAGAAATTCTATGCTGGTCGGGATGGAGGCTGAGGCATAGTGCGCAAGTTTGCATCATTCGTTTCTCTTTGTTCTCACAGGTACCTCGGGGAGGAGGTCAAGCTCTGCACCACGGTGTGCGCCGTGACCGAGACGGAGAGCCTGGGCCCGCAGCTGTACGGGGCCACGCTGGTCATCAAGCAGTTTCCCGTGCGCCGCTGTGGCCACGAGAAGCAGCCAATCACGGCCGCCAACTGCTTCCACAGCATGGTGAGGAAGCGCAACCCCGACCACTACATGGTCGCCACGCAGGACCACGACCTGAGCGAGCGGCTGCGCGCCCTCGTGGGCGTGCCGCTGCTCTACCTCTTCAACGCCATCACCCTGGAAAAGCCGTCAGAGAAGAGCGAGAAGAAGGGCATGGAAGTGCTTCAGGCGCAGTCTCAGGCCCCCGAGCGTCAAATGGAGGTCATCAAGCAGCTCAAAAAGCAGGAGAACCTGCTGGAGGAACCGGCGCCCAAGAGGAAGCGCAAGAAGCCCGGTGGACCCAACCCGCTGTCGTGCAAGAAGCCGAAGAAGGCCACCAAGAGGCCCTCGGCTGCGGAGGCCGAACGGGCGAACTCGGAGGCCGGCAGAAAACGGAAGAGGCACAGACGCGTCAAGCTTGCCAAGCACGTTGCGTCGGAACTTTCGAAGTCCTCTGCCGAGTAAAGTGCTGCGAGTCTATTTTCGTGCTTGGACTCATGCTCGCTGCCACGTGCGGCGCACTGGCGATGTGGCAGTGTTAACAGCGGCCTGGGCCGCATTTACAAGTAATTGTCGGATGATTGTAGTACTGGAGTTCATTGCCACACCAATTGATCGCCGCAAACGTTTTCAGCATTACTCAAAGATGAGAGCATTAGTTACAGAGATTTGTCACACACTTCCCAGTGAGCACTTGAAGCTACACAGTTGGTGATGACAAAGGGATGAAAATCTACATCACCATGTGTCATGAAACGAGTCTGCCTTCATAGTGTGAATCTGGTGTGTGCTAGCGTTGCTACTGAGCAATTTTAGCACACTACGGAGTGTGGTGCTAGAAGGCGGCTGCAACCCGTGGGAAGAAGTGCATCTGATCTAAATGCCTCTCTTTATAAATGTCGGCTATCAATCAGTAGCAGTACTACTAAATGACGAAATCTGGCAGCTTTGAAGAGAGTGAAAATGGGCCCCTGTTAAAAGAAAGATGGTCCTGAAGAAAGTCCCACTCGTAAACGTCGTCTACATTCTGCGCACAGCCACAAAACTTCGCTGCTTCTCAAGGGAGTGCTCGTTGTAAATGGAATGTGCATTTTCTCCAAGCCTGAGGGGTGGTATGTAAACCAATTAAAGGGCATCTAATTGGCCCAGAGGTTAAACTTTAGTTGTGGTGTTACAGTTGTGCGTGAGTTATGAACAGGTAGCCACGATAACTTTTTAAAATGATGCTGCAGGAGCCGAGACATGTGGCTAATGATGAAAACGCAGCTCTCGCTCGGTAGCTAGGTTGCTTGCTCAATGACCTAACATTTAATGACCGTTGCAGGTTAGAATCGCTCATGAGGGGACACAGCTCAAGAACCGTACTACCACTTGTTTCAAAATCATATTCAGTGCTAGCAGGCGCAAGAGAGTTGACTCTTCAGTGCAGTGGTGGTGTCTTGCGTCCTTGTATGCTGGTGCTGAATGTTTTCAATTAGGCTTACCAACACGGCCAAAAAATGGCAATGCCACTGGTTGCCTTAGCGGTTATTTAAGTGGGCAAAGGCAACCCCCAATACTAACACCCATTGTCATTGAACTCTGAACAGTCCTAAAGGAAGAACCCGTGCCGTGCGGGTCTCGCCAGAATTTGTGGGTGCAGCACGCCGCTGCACTGCTGTGCCGGGACTACTACTATAATGGCAATTTCCCGTGTACCAGCCCAAATCATCGGTTACATATTGATTCTATTATGTCGGGGCGATGTGTAGTTTTTTCTTCCCAAGGGTTGAGGACCCGCAAAAACCTCTCATCTCACCAGGAGTGAGCTTTCAGCTGTTATTCCTCGCAGGAACCCCAGCTGTAGCCTGCCTTTCAGGGCTGTGGCTTGTGCTTTGCATGGTTCGGCATACACTCAGAGACCACACGGAGAGCTTTTTTTTGGGGTCCTCTTGCAAGTTAAGTGATGCAAGTTCTCTGCTGCTTAAGCAGCAGAGAACTGTGCCAGGTGTTACCTGTGCAGTAGAGCTGGAAAGAAATGCAAAAAGTATGGCATCTGCATTCTCTGCTGTGTAGCATTTGTATCCTGGTTGTTATAGTTTGAATAAAACTTTTTGTTGGGTTTGTTGGTACATGCTGACTGAAATACAGAAAGACGTACTCACTTTGGGGGATTAGTCAAGAATGCGATGTTCAGACTGTTAAAGGGGCACTAAAGCCCCTTTAACTAAACTAAAGTCGACGTTGATTGTTGAAATGGCAATCCAGAAACCTCGCAGTGTTACTTTCATGCCAAGGAAGGGCCTACTTTGAAATAAAATCACATTTTAGTGCTTCGCATCGGCTTAGCCCGCTTCATATTATCCGCCTCAAGAAGCAAACCGACGGGTCCGTCTCACGTCACTGTTGTCGTGCACAACGTTGCCCGGCTTTACTGCGCTAGTAGCAGCAGACCGAAATCAGTGGGAGCCACAGTAGCAATAGCGGCCATTCATCTATTTCCCGCCATTGGCTTCGAGATTGCAGACACTTTTGTTTCAACTGCACATTGCTAGATGGCACCACCTGTCCCGTGTAACCACGCAAAAATTGAAATTTTGAACTACTTGCACCAATCTCCATTGTTACATCCGGCGGTTATTTTTTTCATGAATCGAACAGAAACAAACAAGCAGCATTGCATTGCGTCCCTTGATGCATGGAAGGTTCTTTATTTAGTGCAGTTAGATCGATTACTAGTGGTTAATTGTAGGCGGTCCGTCTGATGTCATCGGGATCATTTTGGAAATGTCCTACTGCGGCGCTTGTATTCTTCTGCATTTACCTTGATTTCTCGGTAAGTAGGGTACTGTTGTAGATAATATTCTCGTTTTAGATGTTGTCATACATTGAGTTTTTACTCCGACGTAAATTGTTATTCGGCTTTAGTGCTGTTTTAAATGCTCTTTTATGTATGTAATTAAAAAGCAAAAATAGAAATATTAAATGGCAACAATACATAAAATATTCAATTTGAACTGCAAGTATTATGTTTTTTAGCTTGTATGTCAGGCTGCCGTATTAACTTGATGGGAACAATTTTGAGAACTAAGGTTTAGACTGATTGAAATGACGACTAATTTCAAATACAAGACTAAAACAGTACTCGTTGAGTAGTTAAGGCTCCTGATTAAAAAGAGGAGAATAGAAGGTAAGACCCACTATAGAAGAAATGTAACTTAATAAAAACATTTTGTTGGTCTATGGTACGGGTCTTTTTGTATTTCAGTAAGCATGTACCCACTCTAGCATTGCGAACTCGACAAAGATGTGAGAAGAGGCATGGAGTTGCTTGTCGCTCCGAAACTACGCGAGCTGTGACAGTGGGCGTGTGGACACCTGGGGTTGCCGTTGGAAATGGTCGCACGAATCTGCCAGCCATTTTGGCCTGCTAACCCTTGAGACCACTACAGATGACTTGCGAAATCGGGCATGTGCACAACGTTTCAGCCTGCGCAGTACAGTGGGGTATCCGCTCAATGCCAGGCCGACTTAAGGGGCTCCACGACATTTTTCCCATCAAGTCGGATCATTTTGTTACGAGTTTACTGTTCCACGAGTCGACTGCTCAAAGATTTCTAGAATCTTATGTACGAGCGGAGTTACTGGTACTCGTTGCATGCTATATGCGCTTTTTTTCTCCTGCAGCCCTTGTGGGTGGGTGCACCGAGAGCTATGCACGGTGCTAGGGTGACAATACAATGGGGGAAAAGAGGCTATGTTCCTTTGGCAGTGCACGTTTTGACCATGAGCCCTTTCATTGTATACTGGGCTTGCTTTTAGCGTGGTAGCATAATAGTGAGATTCTTGCACTATCGAATGCAGCACAGGTGCGTCACGGCATTCTGTGGCAGCCCCTGTAACCACGCAGCTCACAATGCCCGGTTCATGGCCACCATCTTTGCGCTTACAGCACGGTCATTTCAACTTATTGGCATCATTTGTCAAGAAATGAGTAAGCTGCCATGTTCAAAAAGTATTGCGAGGCCCCTTTAAACGAGACACACATGCACTCTGTTTCGCGAGCTAGTGGGTGCGAATAATTTGTCTGGCATTCTAGTTCAGAGTGGGCACAGAACATGCCACTTTTTTGTGCAAATCTCAAGGGCAGTTATAAAACAACTTGGAGAGTTTAACTTTAACCTGCGATCTCCTGGGTTAAAGGGGCTATGCTGAATCGCCTTGGAAATCTGCATACTGCCAGCGGGAAAACAGTGTCTATCAACAGGTTGCCATTAGCAAGCTGGAGGATGTAGCAGAGATGTTCAGGGCAGCGCACGGTGGAGTGAGCGGTCGCAGGTTTGAATCCTAATAATCATTGGGGTTCAATGTCCCAAAAACACCATACGATTATGAAAGACGCCGAAGTGGAGGGCTCGGGAAATTGCGACCACCTGGGGTTCTTCAACGTGCACCCGAAGCTCACGGGCCTCGGGCATTTTTCGCCTCCATCAAAAATGTGGCCGCGGCAGCCGGGATTCGATCCCGCAACCTCATGTTTGAATCCTGGTGGCGTGCTTCGGAAATTTTTTTCATTCACATTTTTCTTTGTGGCTTTTATTTAGTGTAAATATTTGCATACATATCCTGAACAAGGCAGGAGCAACGGCAAAAAATCTGCCGAAAATTTCCGTACAGTTGCTATCGCAATAAAAGAAAAACACAGACAAGGTTATCGGTAAGGATAGACATTTTATGTACACATTTGTTATACATGTTACGACTTTACATAATACTACACACCACTCATACAGCTTCCCACAACCCCTTTCCCCCGGTGTTCCTCCACAAAACCATCGCAGCGCCACACGCAAGTCGTACAAGATGATCTGCGGTGCACTCCATAACCAACAATCAACATTAACTCTACCCGGTATCGATGTATAGGAACAGCAACACAGAAAGATACATGTTAAATTTTATAAGCGGCAAGGAGAAAGTCAAACTGTTGATAGTGGCATGTTTCGTGGGTGGGTTAGTGTGTCAATAGAGGCAATGCTCTCTGTACAACTGCCTTATTTCGCTCAACCAAAGATACTAGCTAGACATGTTTATGGCAAAGCAATGTTTGCAATTAAGTACCTACTTTCTTTTGTGGCAATCAACGTGCCACACACGTTAAGTTCCGACTGTGCTTGCGAAAGTGGTCATTGACATGTTAACGAGCATTAGCTGTGTTGCTGTGTAACAAGCGTGGCCGTGTCCTGAACTGCACCAGTGGGTCCTCTGATAAACCGGGAACAAAACTGACAAGCTCCTGAAACAAACCAACAAAAATAAAGCAGGGCAGCCAGTCTTGCACTCTAATAGCAGCTGCGCCTTTTGGAGTTTTTTTGCTACGCAACAATAATAATTATTGCGCATGCCCGTGTTGTGCTCTCAAAAAGTCGTGAAACTGATAGCAAGTGCAACGTTCAAAACAGGGCAGTACGGGGCACGACAAAGTGAGTTGAGTCGGTAGGCGATCGTTGCTGTGCCTCAAAAAGGTATGCCTCAAAGAGCACAGCTGTTTTCAGAGTGCTGTTCCAATGCTCGCGCCGACTTGAAACAGGTCAACACCGAACTCGAAAAATGTCGGCGGAGCTGTGCTTTCATCGACATTCCAAACGCGACTCACCACTAGCTTTTTCAGTGACTGCAAGAGAGAGCCCGACACGGTCGACAACCAAACTTTCTGTCTGGAACAGAACAGCAAGGAGAAGAAGGCATGCATCGCACTTCAGAGCATCAAAGTTGCGAGGAGGATGGGCACCTATTAGGGGGGAGACGAGTATTGCTGGTGCCATTGACACATCGGTGGTGGTGAGTAAAACAGAGGCGCATGCAGCGGCCAGGCAACTGTGGAACGAAGAAAATGGATGTATGCAAAAAGCAGAAGACTCTGCAAGCCAGAGAGTCTCTCCCACGCGCGTTGCAGGAGCAGTTCAAAGGGGAATGTGGTTGTTTGTGCACGCCGTCGCCGGTACCGGCCTACTGCTACTTCTCTCTCGGTCAAACCTGTCCGTTTTCCCTTCTGCATGCATGTCAGTGCGTGGTGAGTTGGAAGGAGAAGCGAGCTTTTTTTTTTTTCTGTGTGTGCTTGTTTGCGCCCAAGACCCGCTTCACTCCAGCGAGTTGTAGACCAGCAGCTGTTTGAGGACTTTCGTCTGGCTCGTCTCTCGGATCTCGCCGGCGAGAAACATCTCGTCCACGACACTGTACACCTGCGTGGGGATGGAAAAAGCAAATCTTTACAAAGGAATGCAAACTAGAAAAGCGATCTCACTCACTCTACAATTGAACCTCGTTTCGACAAAGTCACTATCTGTCACGGAAATAACTTCATTATTTAGGATACATATGTGGAACCCTTCCCTGCTAATAAACTGTTGTGAGTGCAGCACTCATCTTCGTCTTATTTTTTATATTCATATTTCATTCCTTACACTAATATGTCGCAGCCTGTTAACTAAAAAGTTTGTTATAAATGCACATTCGTAACACTATATGACAAAACTATCCTTCATTTACAGTTGAACCTCTTTATAGGAGACATGCACTGTAGCGAAATTCTTGTCTTTTATATGAGGTGTCTTCTATGACGAGGGTACCACATACGAGTCTTGTTATTAATGCCTATTCCAATGTACTTTTACACCCATTTGACTTTTACAATGGAGTTCAATTTCATTATAATAATTTATGCCAAGGCTTGAGTATTGTAGACTGCACTTTCACATCTCCAGAACACTACCCTCACCACAAGAAAGTGCTCTGTAAGCCATAGAATGAGAAAATAAAGCCAGCAGTGAATGAAGTTTGTGCGATAAGTTTTTGTGAAGTTGTGTATCTCGACAGCATGCGCTAGGGCCCAAATAACTCTTTCGCAGTACAAATTAACAGCTTCATGTTCTAACAGAGCCATAGACTTGTCTTGCCAACTTGAGGGTTATTCAACTGAGAATGTGGCTGCGAAGAAATGGAAAGAAAAAAACATCCATGATGATGCATTGAAATTTCAGTGTTTCAAAGATGCTTGCTAAACAAATGCTTAATGAAAGCTGGGACTGCAAGACTTTTTTTTTTTTCCAGTAAGCAGCGGAGAACGTTGGGGCCTTACCTTGTAGAAGTTGAAGACGAGGTCCAGCTCACAAACGTTGTGGAAGTACTCATTCAGCACTTCCACAAAATTGTGGATGGCCTCGAGGTAGGCCAGGTTGTTGTCGTGCACGTCCACACAGATGCAGAAGTAAAGGCCAGCGTAGCGCCGGTACACTATCTTGAAGTTGCGGAACTGCACAGACAAGAACAATGGCAAAACTATTGTTACTGTGTGAGCCGGCTAACATCGAAACAATGCGCGCTTTCACTAACTCGTGCGAAGTGATGCGTGTAAACCCTTGCTACATATTACAGCAATGTGTCAAGCACAAAGGTTTGACAGCACAATTTTTTGGCATGGACAAAGCAACAAAAACGCGACATGGCACTGTCCATGTCGAGAAGATTGATTGATTTGTGGGGTTTAACGTCCCAAAACCACCATTTGATTATGAGAGACGCCGTAGTGGAGGGCTCCGGAAATTTTGACCACCTGGGGTTCTTTAACGTGCACCCAAATCTGAGTACACGGGCCTACAACATTTCCGCCTCCATCGGAATCCATGTCGAGAAGGTGCCCTATTATTCGAAGCTCAGTGAATCAAAACGAACTCTCCACCTTGCTGTCTAGCTAAAGGTACTAAATGCTTATTCCTAAATGGTATGTTATCATAGATGTATTCTGGATTAACTTCTTTAAGCCCTTTTATAGAGTCACTGAAACCAGCTATGATGGAAGTAGAAAAACCCTTGTTCTGCAGAAACACTATGGCCAGCTTCTTAGATTTAAAAAGAATTTTTAGTACAAGGCGATTGCAGCACAGCACATGCTACAAGTGGTGCTAATCATCCCCTTTGTTTCTGCACCGAGGATGAGCTGCTTTGGTTGCAGAGTATGGCTTCCGCTGCTCAGCTGTTTTGTCCCACAGTTCTGTGCCTCACACAACTTTGCTGTCATGATGGTGCTAGAGGCTTGACGCCCTGCGTGATCCAGCGTTTGGGTCACCTAGACTATGCACTTAGAATAAAACATGACCGGCCCCCACAAATACATAACCTATTGGACTTGGCTTTTACTCTTATCAGACAAGCTTGAGTTATGTATTGTGCTGGCAAAACACCAAAGTATGTATCTTTTCACTTTAGTCGTTAAGTCTAATTCTTAGTATTTCAGTAACAAATGTTTATGTGGAAGGACAATTCGAAGAAGTTAACTTTTCTACTGGTCAATTTTTCTTTTTACTTGACCGCGACTTGAAGTTTATAAAAGTGGTTTGTATTAGAATGCGACAAACAAACAAAAAAAAAATATCGCTGACGGAAAACGACACTATCTTGCTGAAATTAGCTAACACCGCACCAAATCGGTTCGATTCCGGGTTTCGCAAACACTTCGACGCAATTAGGAGGCACGGGGTGGTGGCGAGATTGCGAAGTCACTTCTTGACACCTGTGGTGGTTCTTTTAAAGTGCACCTAAATCAAAGCGCGACGGGCGTTCCTGCACATCGCGGTGTTCAGCGGCGCAACGCCCTCTCCGCTAAGCACGCTGCGGCGTGTTTTACATCACTTCAGCGTAACCTAGGCCCCGATGATTTCAAGCTCGGCCATAAAAAAAAAAAAAAAAATGCCGGAGGGCAATCCGATCAATGCCGAAGAAAAGCGAAGCCGGGCCTGCGGATGGTTTGACGTCGTCTCGGGCCCAAGAAGCGCGAAGGGACGTGTAAAGATAAAAGGCCGCACTGACGATAAAGGAAGGCGCTTACCTCGACGAAATTCGTGTGCTTGGCATCTCGGACCGTGACGACGGCGTGTACTTCTTCGATCAGCTTTTGCTTCTCGTCGTCGTCAAAGTTCATGTACCACTTGGCTAACCTCGTCTTGCCGGCCCGGTTCTGAATCAGAATGAAGCGTATCTGCAAAAGAGGCAAGCGTAAAGCTTCAAACAACAACGCTACAATAACGGGGCGTCCGAATATGAACCATAGAGCTCTTGTTCGTTTTTATTTTAAATCGGTAGGAAGGCGGATCATTTGCCTTCGTACGAGTGACATAACACCCGTCGGCGAAAGCCGACGAAACTGCGGTTCGCAGGCATTTGCCGATGGTCGCATAACCACTCCATGTGCTGAACCGTAAACGTGTCCCTCGCCTGTAAGCGCGTAATCGGCGAAACGCTAGCCACTCACCATATTTCCTGAGAAAGAGAAGATTTGCCCAGCGGCTACCGCACCAAACCAACTGCTCCGCCTCCCTACTCGCTGGCCGCCCCAAAACCGGAAACGCTCGCCGACTTCGCGAGCGGAAGTGGAGAAGATGACGCTTATCAACTGCCTACTTCTGGAATTTTTCACACACCTAATTGCCTAGGCGGTTTGCTAGTTTCTGTTTACAGTAGTCATCT
The DNA here is from genome assembly GCF_013339725.1 of Rhipicephalus microplus. Lineage (NCBI taxonomy): Eukaryota > Metazoa > Arthropoda > Arachnida > Ixodida > Ixodidae > Rhipicephalus > Rhipicephalus microplus. The sequence continues at coordinate 83,514,524 of NC_051168.1, forward strand.
GTCCACTGCCTCTTATTCCCCTCTATGCCGCGGAAGCGACTTCGAAGTTCGATTTCAATAGCGTGCCAGCCAGCACGTGTTTTTTCAGATGCCCTGTGAACTTCGTGTTTTCTGCAAGCAACGAGCCCCTTAGTTACGGCGCTTTGCTCGTAGAGCTGCCGATTAAGTTAAACGACGCGAGTCATGGCGCATCTGGAGCGAATGCGAACGCATGTGCACCTTCGTGAACACGACTTGCTTCATGTAAGTAGGCGCGCGATCGTTATACAAAAGTTTTACGAATGCACGCGCTAGCATTTACCTTCCGCCAAACACGCCGACTGATTTTAATGTTAGGAAATGTAGATCTGATCAATGCAAGTGTTAATCATCGCACAATTTTCGAGCGAATGCAAATGCTTCATCAAGTGTTGTGTGATAGCATTTATCTTCGCGTGTTTTCGTGGTGCTCCTAACATTGCTCACTTGTTCGTGACATGTTTGGAACTTCGCGGCAATATATATCTTATTCTTTCGCTATCTTTGTAGACAGAAACTGTTGACCACTGTGGCGCCAGACTGGGTGTAGATGACAGCTGGGATTTCCAAAAATTTGTTAAGGTAAGTGAAACCAGGCGTCCGCCAGCTCTATAGCTTGCAGTCAAACATTTTTAAGTCATTGTGAATGTCAGTCCTGACAAACGGGAGCGAGAACTTTGTTGGACCCCAAAAGAATCAAGAAAACAAATGTTTGTTGCACATGGTACTGTAAGGTTAAAGACATGTGATACGCGACTACAAGACGCAATTCCTTAACATTGATTTTCATAGCAAAAGTGCATTGTCTAACAAGCTGCGCAACAACATTCATGTCGTACCTTTTATTTAACAATGAATGTGCACTAACGGCCATCTTTGGCCCATGTTTTTTAGAAATTTCGCGTTGGGATCATCTCCATGGACGACACGACCATAGAGTTCGACTTGGTGGGCCTCAACCCGGCAATTGCAAACGCCATTCGCAGGATACTGCTTGCAGAGGTATGTAGCTGTGACTCCATGCGCAAACGTGCCCATTCAGTGTGAAAAAGAAAAAATGGGCAAGCCATTTCTAATGGGACCCAAAAGCGTTCACTATGGGTGTAGCGTGACGGAACGGCGAAGGCAGTTTAAGTCTCTTTGAGGTGCCGGGGTTGGGGTTTTTCTTTTTCCATTTATCAGTCGTGTCCTCAATTCCCAGACAATACCATGTCATTTCGAAAGTGATCAAAAAGACAGTGGTGAAGCTGGCCAACGAGGCACAAACACAACCGACTGTGGTAGAGGGCTAAATGTGACCATCGTTTAATGCTTAACCATTGTCTGAACAATTTGCTTTTGAAACTACTGACTTGTCTTTCTTCTTTACAGCAAAATAATATGATAACCACTATTTTTGTGCGTTGTTAACTCATACAGGGCTGCTTTTTGGCACGTCTTTAAAAGGTTGGAGCTGCGGTGTGTGCGCAAGTAAAGATTCGATCATATCCTGCACGTGACGGCACTTGCAAGGGGCGAAATTATAATCAAATTGAACCTTGATCGTATCTTATAAACAGGGTAATACGTGAGGGTAGTGCTGGTCGGCTACGATAGTCTTGTGACCACCTTGTCTCACGTAAGTGTGATGCCTATCTTTCCCTCAAAACCTTGGCTTTTCTTGCACGCAGCACGGTGGGTCCTTGCGCTACTCTGCTCCTGTAGGGGGCACACGCAGTAGCTCTAGGAAGAACGTTCACGGGGTGCCATTTGAGGAGAGATTAGCCATGCACTGATTGGTTAGGTATGGTTGATTGTGTTGCAAAATACATGTCACAAAATGCATCTCACACCACAGTCAAGCATGCCTTACCAACGCCAATTTTAGGCCTTGTTGTGGCATAACAACGCTAAAGTGCTTGAAGGACAGGGAAATTACAAGGACACGACACGAGCACTCGTGTTGTATACTTTACTATGTCCCCATTTTTCGCTGTTATCACCAAACCACTGTAAGCACCAACTTGTCCAACAAGTGCTTTTGCGATGTACTAATTGGCCTGCCTTGTTTCGGCTTTGAAGAACACCTTTTGTCGTGCCTTGCAGGTGCCTACAATGGCGCCCGACAAAGTCTACCTGTACAACAACACTGGCATAATTCAGGACGAGGTGCTGGCTCACCGGATTGGCCTGGTGCCTTTCAACATTGACCCGCGGATGTTCGAATACAGAGAAAGTGGTAAGATGCCAGAATTTTAGTTTAGACCTGAACAGTAGTTGCGTACATTGAGCTGCTTCTCTTCTGTGTGCTCAGTGAAGACCCTCACGAGCATGAACCGTGCTAGAGTTTTCGCAACATTGTAGGACCGGGGCACAGCTGCCACCTTGTAACCTATTTGAGCTTATAAGCATTCGTCTGCTGGTGGGAGTTGTTGACACTGTTAGGGAGAAAGAGAGAAAGCTCTTGGTTAGAAGCATAATAATTAGCCATTGCGTATTTGCCTTTTTGCTATTTTGTAGGAATAGGAGAGGAAGTAGATGAGGCCCTAGGAGAACGTGGGCTGAAACGTATGTAAAGAAAAAAGAAAGAACAAAATGCAGATCTTGTAGTAGCTGATCTAAACAATAAATGGACAGTCTCAATGGGTTATGTAAAATGTGCAAAAAAAAAAAGACAAGAATGCTCATGGGCACAACACTCACTTTGTTGACTAAAGGGTCAAAGTTTGCCAAGAAAACCAATAGATTTGAAGTATGCAAGTGAGAAGTTCAAGTGCAAGTGAGTGGTTTTGCTGCTTTGATCAGCTAGGAGCTGTATTTGTACTGGAATGGTGGTCCACGTCTGGCAGCTCTCTGGCTCCACAGATTGTGGAGCCATGCCCGTCGAGATATAGTTATCGAAATCCCCGGTTAAGTGGGAAAAGTATCGCACATGTTTGCGCGAGTACACTTCACTGTTAAAAAATGCAAAAAGACAATTCTTCGGTCATGATCTCCTCGGCATCCTGCGCGACAACCCATAAAAATTTTGGAAGTATTTGTCTTCTAAAAACAGCGCTGCTCAAAACTTGCCATTTACTAATCCCGATGGTTCGGCCGATTCCGCCACTGACTTCGCCGAAATCATGAATTCCCGTTTTTCATCTATATTCACGCATGAACCCTCCTCCGATGTTCCGTCCTTGCCGCCCAGAGACTTCCCACAGATGCCACGCATATTTGTTACAAGCGAAGGAATAGCAAATCTAATCGACAACCTTAAATTCTCGAGTTCCCCTGGCCCAGACAATATACCCGCTAAAATTCTGAAAAGCACAAAAATAATATCCAGTCTTATCCTACAATTAATTTCTAACCAATCCCTTGACACTGGTTTTATTCCTAAAGACTGGAAGATAAGTTAAGTAACCCCCTTCCCAAATCAGGAAGCCCTTCAGACCCCTCAAACTATCGTCCTATTTCGTTAACATGCATTGCCTGCAAGCTACTAGAACACGTAATCTACTCCCACATTGCAACTCATCTGGACCAAAATTCCTTCTTTTTTTCTAACCAGCACGGGTTCCGGCGTGGACTGTCGCGCGAGACACAGCTGTACGAATTTTCTACTGACCTTCATTTTAACCTAGACTCTTCTTTTCAAACAGACGTAATATACCTCGACTTTTCCAAAGCTTTTGACCGTGTTCCCCATCGCCGTCTAATAAGTAAACTTTCTAAGGGGTCTCAGTATAGACCCCTTAGCCCTATCTTGGATTAAAAATTTTCTAACCGGTCGTGTTCAGTATACTGTTGTCGCGAATAATGAATCAACCCGTGTTGATGTAGTTTCCGGTGTACCGCAAGGTTCCGTTCTTGGGCTTCTTTTGTTTATAATCTTTATTAATGATATTCCAGACAAAATTTCATCCACCATCCACCTTTTTGCAGCACGATTGTGGGCTTTATCGTCGCATCTCATGTTGCACTGACCAAATTACACTCCAGAATGACTTGTCTAACATACATAATTGGTGTTCGGGGTGGCTAATGCAGCTTAATACACAAAAATGTAAATTCATGCAAGTTTCGCGCAAGCGCACTAACTTTTCTTTCCAGTATTCTGTGAACTTCCAACCCTTAGCCCAGGTAACTCCTATCGATATCTTGGCGTAATAATAACAAGTAAACTAACATGGTCCGAGCACATAGAACAACTAGTCACCGCTTCAGCAAAATCACTTGGCCACATTAAAAGATCGCTTATGTCCTGCCCACCGCAAATCCGAAAATTAGCTTACGAAACCTTCACGCGTACTAAACTTGAATATGCCTCTGCTATTTGGAACCCTCACCAAAATTACCTAATCGACGCATTAGAAGCAATTCAAAATCGCGCTGCCAGATTCATCACCTCACAATACAGTTCTCGCTTAAGTATTACCAGTATCAAACTATCCCTCAACCTCCCTCCTCCAGAAATTCGCCGCAAAATCACTCGGCTCTGCCTTCTGCACAAACTATACCATAATTTCCCGTCGCAACGCAATACCGTTCTTCTACCTCCCACCCGTTCATGGCGTCGCCTCTTTAACTCCCTATGTTTACAGCGCTTACATGGTTCAACTAACGCTTTCAATAAATCATTTTTGCCTACTGCCATTGAAGACTGGAATAACCTGCCTGAATCCATAGTGCACGAACAAAACCCCTTAAAATTTAAACAGCTAATCACAAATCACTTGATATGTTAGTTAATTTACAGTTGTTGCCATTTTCTTCCACGTATATATATATATTTTTCTTTCTGTTGACATTGTTTTTTTTATCATGTAGTTCACTTTCGCTTATGCTTTGTACCATTGACAATCATGCATCTGTTGAATTGTGTTTTTGCCTCCCCCTTATGTAATACCCCTCAAGGGGCCTTTAAGGGTTCAATAAATGATGATGATGATTTCTTTGCAGAGCTGCTGAGCACAGGCACACGTCTCTCATTTGCAATGCAAGCTGCGTAGTAGCTCAGATACTCTCTGTTCAGCCTAGCTTGATTTCATTCGGTGTTAACACTGTGTAGAGCAGGCTACACTGACACGGAAATGAGAGTGAAGGCATAACTTGGATTCGAATCGTCACAACTTTACGACTTTGCGACTGCAAGAAGCGTGCAGTGTACTTAGTGTTGTTGACATCGTTTTGAAAAGGATGCAATCAACCTGAGCAAAGAAAAACCTTTAACACTCTAGGATTCGTACGTTTGTTTTTCAGAAAGCGACGGCTCTCCTGAAGACACGGTCGAGTTTGAGCTGAAGGTCAGGTGCACCAAGAATCCGCAGGCCCCGAAAGATGCCACCACGCCCGACGAACTTTACAGGGATCACCTTGGTAAGGGATGGCGATTGGCTTTTGTACTCGTGTCCTGCAGTAAAAGGCATGAAAAAGAGTGACAGTGTCTATTGCAGCTTTTTTTGCAGTGTACACGAAACACCTCAACTGGGTCCCCCTTGGATCTCAAGCAGAAATTGTGAGTCAAAATTTTGGCATTTGAGCATCATTGACATATTTATAGTAATATGAACTCGCGATTGTACACTCAAACCTCAATATCACAAAGTTGCATCTTACACGAAAATAAGTTTGTTATGAAAATTCGTAAAAATTCGTTATAAAAATTCGTTATAAAACATATTTTTTTCACTATCTAGTGCGAGTCTGTTTGTAATTTATTTCATTATAACCAATATTTTGGAATATCTGGGTTCGTTACATCAAGGTTTTAGTGTACGCCCTTCTGTCTTGAATCATGGCAGATTGACCATAGATGCATCTAATCGACGTTGTGTGTTGAGCTGCCCACTTTTTTTTTAATTAATCAAGTCGGAGTGTAAATATCTACGTATATTATGATGTCGCCTGTGTGGTACTTCTTTCATAAAAGAAACCGGATTTTGAATACCTAGTTTGTTATTAGTTGTATTCATTATTTGCAAAATAAATATTGCACTTTGACGTAGCTGCCAAAACGCAGCACATCGAATGACTTGTACAACAGGGTAGTGCCTTCAGCAAAGTGCTCGTTTCCAGCAATACGCACCACGTTAAAGTTAATTGAAAATGTATCTGGTTGACTTCATCCATTGCTCAACATTTCTTGGGCCACTGTTTCACAGAGGTGTCAAAGGGATGTTGCGTGTGCAAATGTGAACCCGTGCCTGTAAGAAGTGCAGAACTGTGCTCTTGTCTGTGCACTTTTTCTTAGCTGCAGTGTATTGTTCTTCTCATTTCGCATTGACGTGATGCAGTTTGCGACCAAGCCGCCTAGGCCCGTGCACGACGACATCATCCTAGCAAAGCTGAGACCTGGCCAGGTAAGGATTGCATTTATTGCTTTTGCGGAAGTAACAAAAAGGAGGAAAGAAAAACCTGTCTCAATTCAGATTTAGCTAATGAATTGGATTTTAAGTGGTTGTAAAGTTTGTAAACCTGTTTCACTGTTATATTGCTTACAGGTGTAAGTACTTTAACCCATTGGCTTTCGAAGCCAGCGATCCGTCAGTGTCCTAGCGAGGCGAAAAGTGCTTTGACTCGCAAATCGCTGGCCATTTAAGAAATTGTTTTTTTTTTTATAATGTGTCATAGATGGCAACGCATTGTTTGCTGTTTGCTGGGTATGTTCTCTACTAGATGGACCTAGTTGTCCGTTGTTGGAGCAGTTTGTAAGTGTGTGTTGAGTGATGCGTGTGTGTGTGTGTATTTTTTTAGCAGCTGCAGGCGCATGTTTTCGTCTATTTTAAAACATGGTGTCGTGCAATAACCATTCTATCACGGGCGTCACCTATGCCGAGTGGGCTAATTTTCCTCATCAGATCTTGCCAAAGTAATTAAACATAAAACCTTCAAGGTTTTGATTGCTTTGCTCGGCGCACAATGAAAGTTCTAAGAGCCAGTCATTGGAGAAATGCGAATTCGCTCTTCACAAGCCTGTATGCTTCAAAGTTTTTTACACGTGAAAATCGTACCGAAACTGTTGACGCAGAAAAGCATTGCTAACAGAATAAAACAAGATTTGTTATTCTTTGGCATTATGGCAGACTTTATATGCGATTTATACGCACCGACCCATGGTGTGTCTAGGCGTGAAAATTTTTCACCAGAATACCAGGCGGAACCGGTCATGGAAAGTGGGCAAGCCAAGGGGTTAACTAGCGTTGTGTGAGTAGTGGGCACATGTGAATAGCCAATTTTAGGTTCAGAATGAGTTTGAAGCGAATGGAAAGTTGGTGAAGTGATCTTGAACTGAATTTAATTATTATATTATATCACATATTATGAACAAAAGTGAGCGTATTTGTCATCAAAACATTTTTTTTAATTGAAACAAGGCATGCGCAAATGTCATTGTTCTTAAAAGGGATGTTGATGTTACTTTGGATGATAGCAGGATTTAACTTTCAGTAGAATGCTAGCGATAACCAGGAAAAAACATTACATTTTAAGAATTAATTACTTAGAGCATGTAAGTGTGTATAAAAAGCTTTTAAACTTCAAAATGATGGATCAGTGCGAGTGCAGTATGTTCACTTAACCTTAAAGTGGGGCTTCATGGCAGTGCAGATTTGTCCTGGACAGGTGTACTCACAGTATAGCAACCATCGACTGCAGTGAAACCACTTTTACAGGATGTTACATGCAGTTTTTATAATTTTACTATATGGCTATTACATGCGATTTGTATATATGTGATACATGCAATTCATATTTATTACATGTATATTCGGTCATTTCAAACCCTTCAGAATTAAGAACAAATTACGTTCGTTGCAAAGAGAATCCGAAAATACCGTAATATTCGTTCAAATAGTTCGAAGTGCTCTAACATTCGCGCATGCCTAGTAAGGAGCGCGGTTTACATGGGTTGTACGGTTCATCATTAAAAGAGAGAACCTGATTGCTTAATGAAGTTAGGAGCACTTACCAACAATGGTTTGCAACAGTTGTCGACATTTTTATGCCCACCATGTGACATGCTCTGAATTTCAGGCAACCTGCCACCATTTTCTGAATTAGTTGAGCCTGAACGATGTTTCAGACAATGTGATGTCTAAAGAGAATGCGAACGCGGCTTCTTGCTGTAAACTGGGAAGGCCACATTTTGTCGTGTGCTCTGGGATCGCGAATTCACATCTTCCAAATGTTTGCTTGTCTTCACTTTGAAAATTTGAGAGAAAATGCTGCAGGGAATGCACAGTACAACAGTGTTTTACAGGGGTGCCTTGTGGATGAAGGTAGCGCGAGTTGCTTGCCTAAATTAGACTGTAAATGTCTGGTATACCGGTGCCAGTATAAAAGTATGGCTAAGAATCAAGAACCTGTTTTCTTTGTTTGACATAAGTGCATAGACAAATTTATCACTCTTATCTAATCATAATTAAAGGATGCTACCTTGAAAGCATCTTGATGAAAAATTTGTCCTGGTCTGGGATTTTTTTTGTAAATTAAAGTTTTGTAACCACAACGTGCCTTTTCTGGAAACTTCGTAGGAATATTTTTGTAGCGTCGTGCTACAAATGACTTGGGAAAAAAATTTTTTTTTTCCATTTTATGAAAGTTATACTACCTTGTGATGTTTTTACGTGACATATTTGCAATAGTAAAACCAAAAAATGACAAAGTTGCTGAGTACATAAGGCCTTTGGAATTTTGAGAATTGGTTGAACAGCGGAATGTCACTGGAGACAACATTTCGACACGTGGGTTAGCTTTCAAGCAAGTGCATCATCAACCTGATGAAAAAGTCTTGAAACATTGGCTCTAGCAACATTCTTCGTTCAGCAGATCCTTAGCATTTGCCATAGAAAGGCGTCATTCCAACATTCTCAACACTGCAGTGCAGGTTGGGCGTTGCCCTAAACTAAATGTTTCCTGCTAATATTTGGTTTGTAGCTTTTCCTTTCTTCTAGCGAAGACTAGAGAAGCATTAAAGGTATGAGATTATCCTTCTGTTGAATCCAAGTACTGCTAAGTCATGCAAGCTCTGTAACGCCCAATTACACTGGCGAATTTTGTGTCATTTTGATCCAGCATACTTTGGAAATGATCGTAATGTCAGTAAGTAACTATATAAAAAAAATATATTTGCTATTTCAAGCAGTATAGGTGATAATGTGTTAACACCATTAAGCAAGCCTTAGAATAAACTTCAGGTGCAAACGCGTGCACACAGCCATCACACGGTGTGTGCTGGGCATGTCCGTATACGGCCGTTCTCATAAACAGCCTAGAAGCGAGAATAGGTAGCCAATTCTTTATTGTCTAGCATGCTTCAATGCGTAACAGTATTCGTGATAGTGAACGCAGTAGTTAAGAAATGATAAGTACTCAGCTTTCGATAGCAACTTGTTTATTTTTGAAACACTGCTACTCAGGTTAGACACTTCGGCACATTGAAGTGAGGGCGGTCACGTGTAGCAGGCGCGACCTCTTACTGGTCAAAGCTGCGCCGCGCACCTTGGCAACCTTGAAGCGCGAGCGCATCTGGGGCCGCCGTGCCGAGAATCATCCGGCGTGCGCTTCGTTTTTTTGCCAGTTTGCTGGTTTTGTGATAGTTCGCGTGCTTTTTTTACCAAGCTTTGTTTACATCGTGGTCTCTTCTGAGTGCTTGCTCATACGGCGGTGCTATGTTGCCGCAAAAAAAGTTCCGGAGCGTCCACAAGTACGGCAAGCGTCGGAAAGCTTGGAACAAAGGGCAGACGACTGCGGCTGCCGTCCCAGTCGCAGTTCCGGACGGAGCATGCTCTTCAAGCGTCACGGAGCCTCTACTCAGACCCTTCGCTGATTGTTGTGAGGCCGAGAGTGTGGAAGGTGCCAAATCGTCGTAGTTCATCGTCGATGCAGACGCCGGTGCCGTCGACCGTGATGGACGCTCTCGCGAACCCGATGCGGTGGCACCGCGTCGGCAGCCGTTGCAACTCGGGCGTGCGCGCGTCGAACATTCTATCGCGAGTTTCGGCCCAGATTCCGAGCAGTGAAGAAATCGCGCAGCGGGCGCAGACAAGGCGGGATGTTTTGGATGCCGTAGCATCGAAGTCCGCTTCAAAGCGGAAGCTCGAGCTTCTGAGCGAAGGCTGCGACGAAAATGACGGCGGTAAGGACTCCACATTCTTCATTGTAAATAAGAAGATGCTGAACGGTCTGCTTTCGTCAGTAAAGTGCAACAAGTGCGACGAAGGGTCGATACGCCTCGAGACTACGCACTGCCTTGGACTCGCGGCGAGGATGGAACTTTTTTGTGACAATTGTGGCATAGTGAACAGTGCGTGGTCGTCCCCGAGGTGCTCCGGGCAACAAAAAACGAACCCCTTTGAGGTAAACGTGCGTGCTTTGAGGGCTGTGCAGTCAGTTGGCAGAAAACAATCTGCCATAAATGACATTTTTTCTGCGATGGACATTTCGCATCGAGCACTGCACCACAAGTCCTACCAGAGACTGCAAAGGAAGTACAGCCACCCTGCCACCACATCAGCTGCCACCCGCATTGAACCAGAAAGTGCACAGAAGGTGCATGACATTTACAAGGACCTAGGAGGAGTGCCAGGCAACATTGACGTCATTTACGACGGCACGTGGATGACGAGGGGGCACAGAAGTCATATTGGCGTGGGCTGTGTAATCGAGCTGTACACAGGCTTGGTTGGTCTTGGACCACTGTGTCCTGTCCAACTACTGCCAAGGCTGTGCTGTTGGCCCCAAGCCTGGTGACGACAACTATGAGGAGTGGCTTGAGAAACACAAGCCACAGTGCCAAAAGAACACTGATGCTAATGCAGGCCAAATGGAAGTAGAAGCAGCTAGGATCATGTTTGAAAGATCGTTTACCAAGTACAAGCTTCGATACATCAATGTGCTCTGCGACGGTGACAGTCGTACGTACCTTGCCCTCACGCAAGACAAGGTGTATGGCTACATGGTGATTAAGAAACAGGAGTGTGTGAACCATGTGAAAAAAAGAATGGGCACTTCCTTGCGCAACCTTCTTGATGAGCACAAATCCAAAGGCCGAGGACTGAGCATGGGTGGCAAAGGCTGGCTGACGCAGGGCCTGATAAAGAAGTTAACGAATTATTATGGCTGGGCCATTAAGAGCCACCCCACCGATGTTCCTGGCATGGAGAGGGCCATCATGGCCACTTATTACCATGTAACATCCACAGACCAGGATCCACACCACGACCTGTGCCCAAGTGGGACTGACTCCTGGTGCCCGCACAATCAGGCATTGGCCAAGGGAGAGCCGCTGCCGCCTCACAAACATAAACTGCCCCCTCACGTGCGAGTGGCACTGCTGCCAATCTACAAGCGCCTCTCGAACAAAGAGCTCCTTGAAAGGTGTGCGCAGGGAAAAACCCAGAACGCTGTGGAGAGTATGAACAGCCTCATTTGGTCACTCCAGTCCAAGAGCCAGTTCGCCTCCCTTCGAAGTGTGGAAAGTGCAGTGGCAGATGCAGTCTGCCGTTTCAATGGTGGCTGCAAGAGTGCGCTGCAAGAGCTCACTGCTCAACTGGGCTTCAATCCAGGAGACTGCTCTTTGCGGCGAGCAGCCGAAAAGGATGCCAAAAGGGTGAAGAGGGCTCAAAAGGTGCATTGTTCCACGACAAAGAAGTGCAAAACTGGGTTGCGCTCTACAGAGGCCAAGGCCACAGCATCTCAGGATTACTGCCCAGGAGGATTCTGAGTGTTTTAGGCATGTTGTGAACTTCCAAACAAGAGTGAACTTTCAAAGTCAGTTTTCTCAACTCTTGATTTTCGCCTATGTGCCTTCGCTAGAACATCTGTCATTTTCTAACAAAGACTGATAGAGTCGTTCCGTTTTTTGCACTAGGCTCAGGAGGCCTTTAGCAGTGCAATAAAGCTTTATCTCTCTTCTTACTCATCATTTAAAATTCTTAGAACACATTTTATAATTACTGCGATGTGTGTGCAAAACAACATCCATGTTTTGGAAATTTTATTTATGGTTACAAGAACTAGAAAAATCAACTAATAGCTTCTTTGCACAAGTTGATGCTTTGGGAACATAATAATATGAAAAAATAATTTCATTTAGCAATAATTATCTCTTTAAGTGTGAAGAGCATTAATTAGTATAATTATGCTTGTAACTCAAAAAGTACAAGAGGTATTTGAAAACGGTTTTCATATTTGGAATCCTCACAATCATCCACATACACACACCAAATTTCATCACAAACAGTACATTAATAAAAAAATTAGTTTTACTTGCCACGTCCCCCCTTAAAGGTATGAGACTATCCTTCTGTTGAATCCAAGTATTGCTAAGTCATCCGAGCTCTGTAACGCCCAATTACACTGGCGAATTCTGTGTCATTTTGATCCAGCGTACTTTGGAAATGATCGTAATGTCGGTAAGTAATTAGGTAAAAAAAATATATTTGCTATTTCAAGCAGTATAGGTGGTAATGTGTTAAAACCATTAAGCAAGCCTTAGAATAAACTTCAGGTGCAAACGCAGTGGACGCAGCCATTACATGGTGTGTGCTGGGCATGTCCGTGGTGGCCGTTCTCATAAACAGCCTAGTAGCGAGAATAGGTAGCCAATTCTTTGTTGTCTAGCATGCTTCAGTGCGTAACAATATTCGTGATAGTGAACGCAGTAGTTTAAGAAATAAGTACTCAGCTTTCAATAGTAACTTGTTTATTTTTGAAACGCTGCTACTCAGGTTAGACACTTCGGCACATTGAAGTGAGGGTGGGGAATGCACTCGCTGGCAAGTGCGCTTCGCAGGGAGTGTCGCAAAGCGTTTCTGTGCGACAGCGTCCGAATGACACTAGAGGCGAAACGCACACCCTCAAAGAGCGTGCGAGTTATTCCGTGTGGTAGAGTTGTTATCTTGCAATGCGTCCATTGCTTTAATCTTTTTCTTTCTTTTTCTACTTACGTGGTATGTGCAGGAGATTGACTTGAAGCTGCACTGTGTCAAAGGAACAGGCCAGGTCCATGCCAAGTTCTCGCCTGTCGGTGAGTAGGGGTCTTGTGCCCAGGCAGGACGGCTCTTAGCGCCTCTTGCCAACTTGACATTTTCGACTTTTCACTTCTCGCAAAGGATAAAAATCGCAGAGCTTTAAACCATAGTTATGAAGTACTGGCAAGCCACGGAATGATTGTTAATATAGCGAGTTTTGTTTTCGCCTCTCACAATGTAACTGTTGTTTTGTTATGATGCGGAAGGCAGTCCTATGGGAGAAGCGCGCTTTTAATGCGAGAGCAATAAATAGCTCATTATGCAGGAATTCCGGGGTCGACAATAGCAGCGGAAATCGACAGTAGCAGCGCAGAAGGTGACCAAAAGTGATGTAGCATTTGCGAAAATGTCACGCGGTCCTGTTTCTGTATAGCTTAGCTGCCTTCTATGTTGGCCTGGTCACTTCTGTTTGATTGTGAGCGAAAGAAAGCAGCGTTGACCGTGAGTGAGAATTTGAGCTTGGTGCAATTAAAGATTAGAGCCAGGGGGCATTTGCACTTTGGCTTTTTTTTGTAGCGCATTTCGGGTCTACAAAGATAAGTGAAGGCAGACTAGTGATTGGATGTGTGCATATAACGTGTGTGTGCGTGCAGGTGGATGTCTCCGTCGTGTTCAACTCTTGAAAGCGAAGATTAATGTACCCCGCTTTTATTCTTGCTTCAGTCGCCGCGGTCGTCTTTTATGCTGCTGCTTGTTGCGGAGACCGACGTAGCAGCGCAGAAAGCGACCATAAAGTGATGTAGCATTTGCCAAAATGTCACGCGGTCCTGTTTCTGTATAGCTTAGCTGCCTTCTGTGCTGGCTGGTCACTTCTGCGAATGGTGGGCTCAAGTGCAGTTTGTTTGCACTATGACTCGAAAAATGTAAGACTCGGCTCTTTTGATATGAATACTCATAATATACAGGTTCCAGCACATGCAACCAAAACCTCATCTTCACTTGAAGGATGACAGGTGCCGTCAGTTGTTGGGCAGAGCAGGACAGCAAACTGGCTTATTTCGAAAAAGGTCTATACTTGACCCCTCCCTGTTTCACAGCCACAGCATCTTACCGGCTCCTCCCGGAGATAAGACTCCTTCGCCCCGTGCGGGACGAACAGGCCGAGCGGCTTCAGGGCTGCTTTTCCAAAGGAGTCATTGAGCTGGACGAGGAACCGGACGGTGAGTCGTTTGAAGCCCTGTGCCGTCTTCTCCTACAAGCACAGGTGCTATAACTACTTGAAGGTTCGATTCTCACTCGAATTCTCAAAAAAAATTCTTTGTTTTGTCTGTCGGGTGAGGTATGTACAGTGATAACGTTATACTGCTTTTTATCTTCATTGTAACTAAGTCCCAGGTGACACAGAAGTAGATTTGGTATATATTTGATGCTGATGATGAACATATATATGTCACACTGTCGTGGCAGGAGACCCTTTTTTTTTTTTGCACATCAGTGCTAACACTGTTGAATGCTGACTATATCAGAATATTACAATGAGTAAAATTCATGGTTTTATGGGCAGTGTAAACTGTCGGGAGCATTCTCTTGTGAACTAAACAGATGTGGTGTGATGCCATCAAGTATACACATGAAGATGTACTCTTAATTACTGCGAGCTTTTGTTGTCGCAACACCGATGTGATGAGGTGTGCTTGTAGTTGGGATGTCGTTCACTTGTTGTGAAAAAACAGTTTTTTGATGCCAGTTTGTTTGCTATTTATCTTTGAAGCTCTCAACGTCATATGGTCACTCATAGATATGCCTCAACCATCTGTTTGGTTGTTATTGAAGTGAAAACTGAATTTAACGCTACTGGTGCTCTACCGGTCACAGACGGCACATTGAAAATGGTAACTTTCATTGATCAAAGAAGTGTTTTGTTTGGTGAAAGAACTACCTAATGTAAAAAAAATGAAAACGCAAAAGACCGTAAAATACCAACCAAGTGCCCCGCCCTCCTTCCCCGCCCTCCTTCCCCCCCTCCCCACTCCCCACCCATACAGAGAAGGATAATCTGACCAGATTTGGGAGGGGGTCCTCACTCATGGAAGGAGGGGAAAAGGGCATCAGCTTCGCATTTTGCAGTATGTACTTTAGAAATATCTGTAAAATAATGTCAGCACACTGGGGCACACTTTTTACGACTGTTAGGTACTTTTTTTAATCTTTAGGGAAATATTCTTATACGCTCAACTGATATGTAGCAGTAATTCAGCATACAGTGGAACTTCGATTATACGTCCCCCGGTTTCGCAACGACCCGCATTTTATGATCAGTCGATTAGGTCCCGGCAAAATCTCCATAGGAATAATGTTTTAAAAACCTTGGTTATACGACGCAGTTTTACGCCGACCCCGCATCTTAAAACGACTTTCAGGTTTCGTCCAAAAGAAAAAAGAATGCGTTTACTTGGATCAAGAGTGGACCAAATATTCACGAGTGCAAAATATAAACTTGCGTTCCCCTAGGTTGACGATTGGAAAAGTAGAGAGTGAGACAGATGTCTTCTTCGAATGGAAAATTTATTCTCCTGGAAAGTCATGCGGCGTGCACACGCCGAAATCGCGTGTGCACGTATCTGGAGTCGTTTACCTAGTCAAGCTTCTATCCACACGAAGTAGTTCCAGCTGGCCAAAAAGCTGATACTTTCACGTGAAAGTTTTCGGTCCATGGAAACATTCTCTGGTCGACATACAGCTGATCTCCTGCCTTTGTCGCACTCGCAGTCGCAGGCTTGCGGATACATAAGGGCGCGGCGCAGCTGTTTTCACTGTAAAAGATTACTTTCACTTGACGTCAACGTTTATACTAACAGTGGGACATCACCAGTTGCACTTCACAAGGCCACAAAAAAAAAAAAAAAAAATAAAAAAAATTACAACGTGTATAGCTCAGTCGCACACGAAGGCATTCTACGCACGCTCGTGGTCGATTGTCATTATGTGATAGCGATGACACTGTGTCTGACTCTTCTGACGGGAGGCTATTGGCAACACGGTTTCGGTTTACTTTTGAGGTGCAGGCAATATTAGGACTCCATTTATCAGTAGAAATGTGCACGTATGATTAATTTGTTTATAAACTTGAGAATAGAGATTCACTCGCACCTCTTTCAACTAAGCTACGGTGTCATTAGCTGTCGCTGGCTTAGAATAATTTGATCTACCTTTCGAGCAGAGGCACGAGATCGTGCCGTGGGCTTATTCAGGTGGTCTATACCCATTTTTGGGGCAAAGCTGAGTGTCATTGCTATATTTTTAGTTTTTCGACTATACGACGCCCGGATTATATGATGGTTTTGCATGGTCACCTGAAAATCGTATAATCGGGGCTCCACTGTATTCTTAACTTTAGTGAATGTCTCATAGGTTGGGTTGGGTGGTAATGTAGCACACAATAGCTATGCTCATTTTCATTTGCCTCCTCTAAGATAGCTGTTGCAGTTCTGTTAAACAACCACCGACCATTTTTTTTTCAATGTCGTAATAAAAGAATGAAATAGTCGTGAAATTCAAGGAGCACTTGCTGTGGTTGCTCTGTGGCTATTGCCACTGAGCTGAAAGGTTACGGGTTTGATTCCCAATCTCTGTGGCTTCATTCTGGCACGGGTGATCAGTTTTTTTATTTTTAGTTGTATGAGTGCCAGTGACAAACCCACAGGTGGTTGAGAAAAAAAAGTGTCTGTTCTCTTTTGATTATGACATGCTTTTGTACTGCGCATACTGTAGTTTGGGTCGTGAAAAGCGAGAGTCACTAGTAGTTGGGCTGTCAATGGGGATGTGTCAACTTCTCGTCTTCTCTAGTAACAGTTGATTTCTGTATCTCATTACTGCTTCAGGTCACAAAGTTGCCAGGGTTGCCAACGCAAGAGCAGACACTTGTAGCCGCAACGTGTTTCGGTTTGATGATCTCAAGGACGCTGTTGAGCTGTCACGGGTCAAGGACCACTACATCTGTGAGTGGATTTTGTTTCTTTTATTCTAACGACATCTCTTGAGAGCGTCGACATACTCTCAGTGTTGTTATTACTATTATTTTTTTTTAGTTTGAAAGATTCACTCGTGTGCTTAAATTTAGGCGCCTGTTAAGAACCCCAGATGGTCGAGATTTCCGGAGCCCTCTACAACGGTGTCGCTCATAATCATATTGTGGTTTTAGGACGTTTAACCCCAGATATTATTATTAATATTATGAGTTTGAAGGATTTCTGATGCGTTATCAATGTTACCACCAGCAGAAATGACGCCATTCATGAAGTTCGCACAAGCTCTCGGACCACCTATGCTTTTTGGCTAGGGCGTTCGACAAAATTGGAGCATCGCACCTCCTCCACTTTGGTTCAACCGTGGCTGCGTGCGGCTGGTGGTCGGCTTTTCACAGTCTTCTGTGTTCCACACGCAAGGGCAAACTTCACTGACTATAGTTTAAGGAGATACTTGAACATCTCGTAAAACTCGCTGTTGGGTTAGTTGGTGCTTGTCTTGATTAAATATTATTCAACGTCACGCCGAAAACAACCACAAACGGAAAGAAACAAATATAGATACCACGGGCGGTCTCTTACAACTGTTTATTCCTTGAGGAAACAGGCTATTATGAGCCCACTCTTTGTCGACATATGCACAACATGATCAGCCCTTCTCTTACTTAATCCGCTATCGGACGCATGCTCTCTAGATAACGTGTTTCTGTTTCATACAGGTTTAGTGACGTTTCACTAACACACTTATTACCCCGTTTCTTTATGTGATATGCCTCCAAAATTTCCCGTGCTAACTTGTTTGCACTTCTTCCCAGGATCCTAATCTGCGTGAAGTCTGGTGTGCATCCACAAGCTGTAACATGACCACTCAGATGCCCACCGTCCTTTACCGTGAAAGTGTGTTCCCTCGCTCGATCATTGACGCAGCGCCCCGTGTGGCCAACATAACTATTCCCATCCGATAGGGGAATTTGTTCTATATTTGTTTCTTTCTGTGTGTGGTTGTTCTTTCGGTGCGACGTTGAATATTTAATCAATACTTGAACATGTTTTGCTTAAGCGTCATCAGTACTACAGCGTTCTGGGTACAGATTCCCGGGACAGTGCTGATACCTATTGACAACAGGCCGCTGTTGGATGAAGTCACCTAGTCAGTATAGTGTGCTCATAAGAGGCCGTGGCAAACAGCTACAAATACATTATTGCAAGTCTTGTGTACAACAAAGTTGCATGACCGACTGTAGTACTAACCGAATGTCATCCTGTGGTGTGAAAGCAGTGATGTGTGTGTGTGTGTGTTTATGTGCCGTTTCTAATATTCTCCTGATCTGTCTAGTCTCTCCATGCCCCAGTAAAGGGTGGCAAATCTGATCTTTTTTTTACTCCGTACTTGTCCTTTCTTTCACCTCTGTCGCCCAACAACTCTGCAGGAGTTTGTTTCCAGCACCCGCAGTTTGTGTAACCTGTACAAAATATATTTGCCTGTTTTTCTTTCTTTTTTTTTTGTTTCATTGTATAATCAGTTAGCTGCATACAGTCAGTAGCGAAAATTTAAGGACCATGCGACACAAGAAGACGCTGAATATTTCCGCTGTCTCAGAAGGCGGCCTTGAATTTAAGCTTGCTATCGAGATGTAGTGTACAATTAGACCAAATACAGCAACTAATTGTGGAGAAACACTGAGCCGCTAAAACTTGTCTCTTGTGCCTGGAAACCCTTTTCTCGATACGATAACATGTACAGCATTTGTGGATTGAAACACAACACTTTTTTTTTTACTATACTGACTTCATCAAGTTATTGCTTAAAGGTAACCACACGATGTCGCTAAAGGTAATGTCAGCTATGATGCTACTGTTCGAGCCAAAGTTTTCGCAATATGACAGGAACTAAAGATGCTGGAAGCATAAGTACATGCATTACATAGCCCTAAATTTTCACAGCTTCAGTTCGCGAGTACTGTACTCTGTATGCTGAAATGTATTATGCATTTTTTTAAAAAGAAGAGAGGTTACTGAATGCAGAACTGAGTTAGAATGAAGTACGAAATCAATTTGCAATGAGCAGTTCAAAAGTCTATACCTTGTTTTCCAGTCTCAACAACTTCCGTGGTCTGCTACACCTACCAAGAGTTCGGAGTTTTTCATCATTGTACACTGATGAATAGTCAGTGTCCAATCGTTTCACCTGGTGTAGTTACAGACTTCGATGCTTTCTTTTTTCCCAAGCAAGAACGAATCGCCATTTCTTCTGGTATCGACGAAGTGACTAGGAAAAGAACAGGTGTCATTGTCATTTTGCCTTTTCTGGGGTGCAATAATTTAGCTACAGGTATTGAAGTCGTGTAGATAAGCTAACTTACTCTAGGTCGTAGCTTCGCTTGCTCGTATTTCTGGGGGAAAAAATGAAGGTCTCCGTCGTGTCGTTTTCAGTTTCTGTGGAGTCCACGGGTGCCTATGCACCTGACACTCTCGTCGCGGAGGCCATCAAGGTGCTCATGGCCAAGTGTCAGATGTTCCTGGATGAACTGGAACACGTACAGACCCACGACTGACTGCGTGCGGATCACGTTACAGCTGTGGATATTTGTCATATTTATCACAGAGAGTCGTCGGTTGTAATAAACGAGGACTGGTACTCAATGCCCAACAGCGTCGCTTTTTTTTTCTTCTGAAAAGGAATTTAGTCATGCCAGCACTAGTAATCTTCCAAAAGGTCGGTACTAGTTAATGTGCTGGGAAACATAAAGAACTCCTGCTCAGCGAACGCCAATTATAAGACTGTGCTCAAAAATCGAAACACGTGCGGCAAGCGAGACAAGAGGATGCATTCTGCTTAAGGAGAAAATTTAAAAAAAAACATTTGCTAAATTTGAAAGCAGCTTTCTGGACAGACATTCCAAATTTAGTTGCAGATTGTGCAATTGTGGACATGGTTCCTCGTTCTGTGTCACCTCTCCGTCATGTTCTAAACAGCTTCATTCGTCTGCCTTGGTTTCCAAATTAATGTTGCATGCTTCCCTTCAAAATATTCCAAATAGCTGGGTACAAAGATCTCATTAAAAGAAATAGATCGTTGTTTTAATGTGATGTTTTGGGCTACAAGGAAGGCAGCCAAAAATGACGCCTTCCTAAATGTGTCGAGCCCCCAACCCTCCACCCCTTTTTTATTATCATTTTGCTACTTCCGGAACACTTTGAACGCTTCCTTCTGACAGCATGTTCGAGCTATTCGGCTTTGTGACTGGTAATAAAAAGAGTTCCAATACAAATACGACAATCGCTGCGAGTATTTGCAAATAAAGACGTATTTGTAATCCTCGTATCTCATTTTTAGCATATGGACACATGGTTTTGGGGTTTCTTTTTTGCGATTTATTCAGTGGTTCGGGCCATGAATAGACAGTGCAGGTTTGAACTTGTCTTGTGCCCTTCATTGTGAACATCTTTTTTTTTCATTTCTTGCAACCTTTTAATTAAAAAAATTTATTGTTCTTGCATAACTTTTTCATAGAGAGATCCACAACTATTTTTAGACACTTAACATGAAGCAACACACCTATACGGGTTTCTGTGACTTTCGGTGTTCCTCGATAAAAGCTTCAAGCTGACTCGAAACACATAGCTTTTTGGTGAAATTGCCAAATACTTACTTTGTTGCTTCTGAAGGGATTGACTTGTTCACTGCCGAGCATGCATATAGCTCGGAAGGCAGGCAAGGCTCTTTCCATATTTGTGTAATATAGTTTAATAAGTACAATGTGCATCTTTTCAAACATCAAACAGGGCACGAACAATGCAAAACAAATAACTACAAAAACATCAAACTTAACAACATATGTTACAGAAAGAAACGGGGACTCAAAAGAATGTTTCCAAGAGGAGCCCTGACGATTCTGTTTGTGCATTTTCAGCCAATCGGTGCTGTCGCGTGGCTTGCAAAACACTGCTTTTTTTGCCAGGTTCAAGCCATCTAGTACTTGCAGCGTATGTGTTTTTCGGATGCCACTTTCAATTGATTGCTTCTCGGATAATGTGGTTTGGTTTTGCCAGTCACTATCACATGATATCTCTGCCTCATTAATCCCACGTTCTGGCAAAGACTGGAACGGCCTTCTTGCTGACATTGCTGCCAATACTTGCCCGTCCTTGTTTCAACAACGTGTAATTAATCTATATGAAATTAATAATGTGTAAATTATGTGGAAATTTGTTAACCCGTCCCTTGTGTAATGTCTTTTTCGGAAGCCCTTAAAGTGAAATGAACTGAGGATTGGTTTGACAATGAAAACTCCATTGAGGAAGTGCTATCCAGGGGAACAGTTAAGTCAGTATGACCTGCGAATGTAAATGCTCAATTTCCTTTTGTAAGTGTTTTACTGCCACCTCTCAAGATACTGGCTGGAGATTATAAAAAAAGAAAAAAAGGGAACAACAGCGGGAACACATCAATTTGAGCTTGTTTTCTGTAATGTTTTCTTGTTTTTGTTGATTGGGATTAAGAATTCAGTAGATTTTTAACAGATGCCGATGATGTAGTTCAAGAAGGTAAGCGCAGCACTGTATGCTCCTGTATTGATAATGCTGTGCATTGCCTACAAATGGCCACTTTTTGTCATACGACTTTCGGAGCTCGCTAACTGGCTAAACCGGTAAGTACAAATTTTATCAAGATATGTTACTAGCATGGTGTACTACCCATTTTTGTTTGAAATATCACCTGGTATTTAAGTGGATCAGTGTGATGGCACGACAAAAAAAAAAAAAAAAAAAAAGGTCACTGTAGTTGCTGAATTCTCTTCCTAGATAAACATTGGCCAGTGTCAGATCACTTAAGGTACATGTCAGATTGAATGCTCGAAAAAATGTGGCCCTATGTTGTATAGCAAATTCACTATTTATAGAACCTATGCTGTAGGCTTCAAGCAAACTTCAGGTTGAGCCTGATCGCCGTTCAGAACTTTGGGTGCTTATTTTTGATGGACAGCATGTCGGGGCTCCTCTAGGAATAATGCGTGTGACCTCGGAGATGCCATGATACATGTGTGGCCTTAAGAGAAGTGTGGATTCGTGCGTTGTCGTTCCAGAACTGTGCCACCAAATTTTCACTTCTTGGACAACTAGTTCCACACAATGAGCGATGTAACAAGCACAGGTTTCTGTACGGTGCAAGCTCTACAGTTTCTAGGACACGTTGAAGCCTGGCCAAATTTCATGTTTTTAGTTGTCCTTTAAGCGTCTAGTTGTGGAATGTTTTTACGCAAATAACCCAAAATGGGAATGCTTTAATGCATATGCAAAAGGCATGCATGCAGTGAATAAAAGTAAACAAAAGATGCGTTCATCTTTGCTCTGCAGTCTTTAAGTGCCGATGTATCAACGGCATCTAGAACTCTTTGCGTTAGCACAAATGTTGCAGCTCTCCTTGGCACTGGCTGTGACCACGTACGGCTCTTTTGAGCTATCTGACCAGCACCGTCCTTTTCCCATTTGGCTCCTTGTAGCTTGATCAGCCCTAGCTATTCTCCTTCTGCGGTAGATGAGTGAGAATACATAGTCGGGACGAATTATGTATCACGAGTTGTCCGTCACGTGTGAGGTATAGTATGTCAAGAGCTTTCCGCAGGATTCGTCAAAGAAATTTAAAAGTTGCCATGAAAGCGGGCGACTTCAATCTGTGCTCTTCGAAGCAGGACAATTATTCGTTGCTTTAAGAAGCTCAAAAAGTGCACTTGCTGCACTTGAAAGGCTTTCAAAGGCATTTGGACCATCTGTGAAAATGTCTCAACAAAGGCAGCCAGTGAGTACTTCCGACTTGGACACACTTTTCTGGTTAGAATGTTGCTGAAGGCATGTCTCAATTTAGAGACCTTGATCTGCGTGTCCTTACACTTGAGGCATGTTTATTGAAAGTAGCTACACCTAGTGAACAAAGCACCTTAGCAGAACCAACTCCTTTCATCGGGAAGTTGGAAACAGCCTTCGAACACGCTGTAACAAAACTACACCTTCATTAGCCAGTTAAAAGTGCACTTCAGCAAAACTACTCTTTCATGAAGGTTGTTAAAAAGATCCTTCCAGCACACTTTAGCACTACTCCTTTGTAAGGGTGTCCGAAATAGCCTTCTAGCTCACCAACAAAAAAAAAAAATCTCCACCAAAAATTAGAAACAGCTTTCCAGCTCACAGTAGCTAACATACTCCTTCATAAAGGTGTTGGAAACAGCCTTCTAGCCCACCGTAAGAAAACTCCATCAGGGAGTTAGAAACTGTTTTCTGCACACAGTAGCAACACTACTACTTCACAAGGGTGTTGAAAACAGCCTTCTTACCAGCCATAGAAAAACTTCATTAGGCTGTTAAAACAGCCTTCTGGCACACTGAAGCAAAACTACTTATTTATCAGGGAGTTGGAAACATCCTGCCAGCTCAAAATGCCGAGGCCTCACGGTCAGCGTGTGGACTGCGTGTCATATCCCGACCTTGACTAGGTCACAAAGCAGTCCTTGCCACAAATTGAGTTGTGTGCGCATCTGACTTCGGCACCACTCTGTTCTCATTTGTGTTCGGTGCCTTCGACGAGAGGTGTGACCGTTTCTTACTTCTACACAGCACATTCGCGCATGGTTGCAAACCGCCAACGAAGCTGCCAAATTGTTCTTCCACAAAGGGCACACAGTCACCGAGCGATGTCGCCACTTTCGTCCGAATGCGCACCACTAATCGTCACATACGGTGTCCAAATCCTCCAATTGGTGATGCCGCTTGGTAGTCGCGTGAGAGCTTTATGCTAGCACTGCTCAGTTCATTCCTTAAGTGTCCTAGATTCGTGCTTAAAAGTGGCTGAACACGATCTCCGGCACGGACTTTCTGGAAGAGCCATTGCTGGGGTTGCTGTCCTTGCTGTTGTTACTCTCCTTGCTGTCCTTACTGTCCTTACTGACACTGCTTTCTTTGCTCTTGGTGCTTGCCCGGCTCTGTCTTTCGGGTGTCTTGGGTACTGAATCATTCTGCACAACAGACAACAGTCATCATGGATTGTCTTTCTGCAAATACATCTGTTAAACCTCAATACAGCCAGGTTCGAATGTAAGCAATTATTGGATGTAACAAACTAATGAAGAGTTAGTATTGTCTCTGCTATGGTGTAGCACAGACATATTTGATGTCAATATAAAATATGATGTTATATTCTACATTGATAATGTTTGCATCAGTTACATTATGATAATGACTGGGACATTGCTAGGAGCATTAATTAAAAAAGTTTTACAAAATCAACTTGTACAAGGCAGGATGGGGAGACATTTCTAAATGGAATGTTAGACAGTAGACACATGATGTGCTCTGTGTTTTCTGTGCCTGCATTCTATTCTGCCTAACAGCTATTTAACAACAACAATACTAAACGTCACCCAATAAATCCTGTTCCTGTATCCTCGTTTCTTTCTACTAACACCAGGAATAGCCACTGTGCAATTATTAAAATGGCTGAATGGATGCGTGAAAATTTTTATCTTAAGTGCAGTGTACTCTGCCATCGAAACGCTTCATACGCTTGAGCAAGACTTCATGTGTGAATTGTTCAGGAAGCCAGCTACTAAGCTACCTAACTGTGTTACTGAAGTTGCATTTCATTTTTAACCTTAAAATTGGGCCAGAAGTAAAGGTGGATGACCTTCAGTTTGTAATGATTTGCAATTTTAATTTAGTTTTTAGGGTCAACGATGTGAAGCCAAAGTTGGGCCCTTCAGCGTCTGTGAAATTTTAATGTAACTTATGCATAAAACGAATTTAATAGCATTTGTGGTAGGAATATTTTATTGCTACAACCCCTAATGGTAGTAGCACTGATCTAAAGTGACATGAAATTGTAATGTAACTCGTGCATAAAACGAATTTAATAGTATTTGTGCTAGAAATCTTTTGTTACTATGACCCCTAATGGTAGTAGCCCTGATCTAGAGCGACGCTATTTGCTTGTAACGGGCATTCTCACGTTTTTGTATCTCAAGAAGGACAAAAATGTCTTTTAATGTCAGCATGCTTTTCTCGACCATAAAAGTTTATTGACAGTGAGAGGTAGCCTTGCAACCTTTTTCTGTATGCATGTATGTTTATTTATGAAAACAATAAAGCTTAACATCAATGTAACTGCTTCACCAGAGAAAGTTCTAATGTCCGCTGATCCGCTGTTAAAGAGTCACTGACACCAAAATCGAAACCTTAAGATGGTTGCTTTTCGATTGTTCTGTATACAAGGGCACTTCTGACTGACCGATTGCTATTGGTAGACGTCAGTTTTAAGCTATTTTGTTTTGGTTTTAAAGTAAATGCGAGGGCTCATCTGAGTTGGCAGCACCTCGTTACGTTGCCACTGGTATGACGCAGATTGAAGCCCCGCGTGACGTTACACCAGTAAAGCGAGTATATTGTCAGTGTCATGGAAGATTTGTGGGCCACACGCAATGCCACAACCGGCTCCCAGCAGCAGCTATTGTTGGCCGCCCCTTTCACTCAGTTGTCGGGCTGCTCTCAAGGTAGTTCTGGCTGCTTAGATAAGAAATGATATTTGTTTTTTTTCCAGAGGATACACTGTTAACAAACTTTACGTACTTGAACACTCACATTCTTTGCGCACGGGACTCTGATTTGAAAACTGCACGTTTAACGACACCAGAGCTTGAGTGCACATAATCTTAGGCGCTCTCCCACGGTGAGGCTCTAGTTTCTGATGGTTTTTAGGTAGCCTTCTTGAAATTACGCAAAATTGTTCACAATTGACAATGCTAGCATCGAGTATACAATTAGTTGGAGTGTTTGCAGTTCAGTTTTGGGATTACCAGACACAAAGCCACAAATCGCAGGGGGAAAAAAAATTTGCAGACAAAAATTTTGCTGTCGGGTTCAACGTAACACTACTAGTGCTCTGTATGTATTGAATTCCTAATAAAACTTTTAATGCATTTAGATTTTTGTAAAGTATACAAAACTAGCCTTTAATTTTTAGTGCTGCTCATTGTCATCGTACTTTATTGCATCTTGGAACTGTATAACCTCTGGGCACAATTGCACATAGCCTGCTTGAGCAGCATGCATGTTAAAAGCACCACAACTCACGTTGAACTTTATAAAAAGAACGGGTAAACAAACAAGACAGAGGGTGCGACGAATTGGGTGCAACACATCTTTCTGTTTTAAAGTCGCACTGTTACTTGTAAGGACATGTGTAGTACGATTACAGATGTAACTATACATGACACAGTAGAGGTACATTACAAACCTGCAGGTCATTCACGTTGCCGTAGCTGTCGATCCGCTCCATCCGACAGAACATAGACATGCGCCGGTTGTTACGGTCGGGCCCGCCGCCCATGTTGGCGTTACCCGACGCCGGCTCCGTCGGACCGAAGCGCACCCGGAATCTGTCGGACCAGGATTTCTGCACAAAGACATAGCCATATTTAAGAATGAATTGACGGAAAGATGGGCTGGTGGCTTGAGTTGCATCTTGGAAACTTTTTAGCACACAATGAACAACAACAAATATTGTTTCTTTGTTCTCAACCATTGTGCACTAAAATAGTTTTTAATATGCATGAACAGTGTTAGCTATTTGTCGAACCAGAGCTGCTAATACACAGGGCTGGGCGCTCATAACACTGTCATAACATTACGGTCACAGCAGCAGACCCCTATACACGTGAAATTAGCTTCTGATTCTCCACTGTCATGTGAATAGCAAATTCTTGACTATAAAGGTAGCTTCGAGCTTTATACAAGTCATTGAAATGGAGGTGTGCCTTTGTGAATGCTGTGATGTGAAGGATCATCATACATTTATTTCCCTTTATTCACCAATGTGGCTGGTTTCCTTCTCTCTTTCCCTTTTTCATCATAGAGTAATGGGCTAAATTGCCCTTTTTGATTGTGGAAGTGTCTGGCTCGGCTAAAGATGACTTGCAGATCGCTCACGTGCTCCCTTTATAAGCGTATTACAGTGAACAAAGTAAGCAGTGTTCCACTGACATGCTTACTTTAGACACAGTTAAACTGCAATATGAGCTTGGTAGCATTTACGGTGCCAAATGGTATGCTGTTATGTAGCCTCATGCGATTTAAGCGCCACTTCTGTTACACAGCCTCAGACAGCACTAGCAACGCTCGCAAACCGAGAATTGCGTGTTGGTGCATTCTTTGTAACAGTGTATCGGTCGGTACACAGCGCGCGCGTGCCTGCAGGCATTGCGAGAAGCGCGGTGAAACTCACGGGCTTGTCCTCGTTGTGGTGCTCATTCTTGTCGGTGACAAAGGACGGGTTGTCGAGGCCCACCTTGTCGCCAGCGCTGAACATAGAGAGGCGCCGCTTGCCAAGGGCCAGCTGGGAAGGGTCCGCGTTGGACATGAACCGCCGCCGGAAGTTGTCCGACCATGACCGCTGAGTGATAGAATTAGAGTAGAAGAACAGGGAAGAAGAAAGTTGTGGAATGGCATTTTACGATGCTATCGACACATTATGTTTTACAAAATGTTCTCTGAAAGATGTGAGTCGGTACATTGTGACAATGTGTTTGCCATACAAATAAAAAGAAGGGGAATCAAGCAAGGGGGCCGTTCCTATAACTGTATAGTACGGTAGCAATAAAAAATGAAGCCAAGAAAAGCTTTAGGAAACATTACTTATTGTTGATAAGAGAAGCGTGGCAATACTGAGTTCCAAGAAAAATGAATGGATGAACAAGCAACAGTTGTCAGTGGGATTTTCACCCATAGCTTTCACATGGCATCTTTTATCTACCAGGAGGTAAAAAAGAGTGGAAGAACTGCACTGTTAGTTGCGAACCTTTGCACAGGAGAGGCAAGCAGCTGTAGAGATGGGGGCTATTTCGATTGTCTGTAGGCACCATGCGCGTAGAAGATTTCACCAGCACTTGGCTATGGCAATAATGTACTCACCACTCGGGTTTCATCCTCGTCGCCTCGGTCCATCATGACGGACTGTCTTCGGCGCACGTCGTGGAGCAGGCACAGCCCGAAGTTGTTCATGATGCTGGCCCGTCGCTGCTGACCGGTGCCAGACCAATCCAGGTTGGCATCCGGCATGAAGTTCTCGTCTCCAACAATCACCAAAATGGTGCGGTCGTTGTAAACATTTTTCTGCGGTGGACAGAAAAAAGCAAAAATTTGCACCATTGGATAGCAAGAGACAGTGAAGGCATGGGCAGCTATCCTGTCAGCGTAGCAGTAGCCACAGGAAGGAGTGTTGAAGAAGTCAAGATTAAGTCAAAGATGAAAGCTCATATAATGAGCTAATAGAATGTCAACTGAAAAAATGTCCCTAGTAATGGCAGGATACATACTATTCCTTTTATGGGAGATAAATTCAAAAAAATAAATATAACCAACATGCTTATGAAGCAAGGACATGGCATTCCAGTTTTGCGCAATAGAAGTTTAAGAGTGTCAAGTTTTGATGTTAACAGTTAACAGGATTTGTTACATTGCGACACAAATGTACTAACACTTTGCATTAATATATACTAACACTGTCGAATTTCGCAAATGCCATGATATGAAAAAAAGATTATAGGCTAAAGATCTTCTGGCACACAAATGTGTCTGTAAGGAGACGCGTTTCCTCTGATAGCAAATTAACGTTTTTCTTGCCCTAGCGGTACTGCTAAATACATCTATGCTCTTACTCATGATATCATCTCTTTGGGTGCAGATTGATGGCGTAGAGATAGATGTACAGTCGCCCAAACATTTAGCTATCGTGCACGAGCAGCAGCTTTTTCTGTGCATCTTCGCTGTATCATCGCATTGAGTTCTAAAAGAGTGAAGAGAAACGCATGTCCACAAAGCACATGCCCACAAAACAAATTTACCATACATTTTTTTCAAGGTATGGCGCTGACAGACTCCACTGTGCTCCACTGTGCACAATAGTTACAAAATGTTACTAAATTGGGGCGGCTGTGTGTGCTTTCTGGGTTAGCTTCTGTCTCATTTAACATGCAACACACTAACATTGGCTCCAAGATTTCATGGGTGCATTTATTGTGTAGATATCGCTAATACCACAAGCAAGTTCAAGCCATTTATCAACTGGATAACTGCAACACTGAGCCATATGGAAGTGGCCAATGGCATATAGGACTCGTTACTGGACTCACCCTAAGAGTGATAGAGTAGACGGTGCTCGGAATGCAGACAGGTCCGAGGAATTCGTCCGAGTTGTTGACGTCAGTCGCCACGCCCTGGACCAGGATAACGTCCGTCATGGACGGTCGCACCAGGTAGCTGTTGACAGCGCTCAAGTCGGGCAGGAATGCACGATCCAGGTGCATCATTAGCTTGTTCTGAGACCA
This sequence comes from Rhipicephalus microplus, assembly GCF_013339725.1. Taxonomy (NCBI): domain Eukaryota; kingdom Metazoa; phylum Arthropoda; class Arachnida; order Ixodida; family Ixodidae; genus Rhipicephalus; species Rhipicephalus microplus. The sequence continues at coordinate 83,543,876 of NC_051168.1, forward strand.
GTTCTGCATGGAAGAACAACGCACGGGGTCGTGTGGCAATGGTGTCAAAAGTGTGCGAGAGTTGAAGCTACCCACAGCACCTTCATAGGCGTTACAGTGTGGGAATCATGTGAAGAAAAGAATATTGCATGCTACGCAGAACAATACGTCGCATATTCAAGCTGATGCCAATGCATCACAAAGTGGCTGAACACAGCATTTGAAGTTATAAATACGCAAAATCGCTTGGTAACCGATTCCAGATTCCAAATGAAGTCTGGAAAAGTGTCTCACAAAATGTGTTAGTTTTACATAATGGTTCTTTCTCTTTTAGTTTGTGATCTACTTCTACAGACAGCTCTACTGTGAAGTTTGGTGGAGTTAGTAAGGTTGCAGGGATTTGCGGCACCTGCATATGCTGTAAAAACCCTTATAAAGCGCATAAAAGATCCTTTACATTCACTTTAAAAAATGTTTTACTTACACACACGGCACTTGTTCCCAAGTCACGACCTGTTGTTGAGCGATTGCGGTGCATGTTCCTTTCGTCTTCATCTTTCTTGCACTCGTACGGTTTTCTAAAATGCTGTGCCAACTAGCCCGCCTGCTTATTTGTCCCATTGTCAAAGTCTGCTCACCTTATCTGCATTCATTTGTTGTAATTTAATGGCTCAAAGACTGAATCAAGGTTGAAATACCATGCTTTTCACTGAGTATGGTTGCAAGTTGTATAAGTTACTTCTATGAAGTGATAGTTACAAATAGTCACTTCTTGCCCTCTTTCTTGGTCCCTGTGAATTCAGCTTTAGTATACGGCTTCTTTGAATGTATCAAACCAGCTGGTCTAAATGTCTGCTTGTACAAGTTAGTTGATATAGTTGATATGTACACACGCATGGTTTCACCCGGAGTTGACGATGGCTTGACGGTAAGCATCAGCTATAACAACAATTACATTACCAACAACATTAGTCGCATGTAGTCCTCTTCTCGTTTTGAGAGCTGCCATCCGCGTTGTCTCACCTCGTACTTGGGCTCCAAGCTGAGAATGCTGCGAGCCACCTTGAGCGCGCAGCTGCGCCACAGTCGGTACTCGAGCGACGGAAGCCTGTTGAAACGCGTCAGCGCCTCGAGCATCACCGCCTGGCTCAGGTGGAAGGCCCGCACGTCCGTGTCGCAGGTGGCGCGCGTCTGCCGCCGCTTGCGCGTCAGCACTCCCAGCTCACCCAGGATGGCTCCCACGGTGAGCAGGTCCTGAAGGTGACCTTCGCTCAAGAACCAGTGGTACGAGTCGGTGTTGGGTAGGCTTCCACCGTCGCTCTCGGTCACTGCGCCTTCCACCTGTGAGTGCATGAGCGAAAATCGTGGTTAGGCTGTTGGAACCCACTGAAAGCATAGCATCTGTGGGATATTCGTATCACATCCCAATATGTGCAGGCTGTATCGCAAGCTATCGCTGTCTTTATGAGCACTTTGTGAAGTGGTTGTGTGCGCTAACTTCATAGCTTGAACTATAGAAGCAGCAGCTTACTATTTAGTATGAATTTGTCTTGTCTTACAATTGAAATAATTCTACATTTTTTTCAAGCACATTAAATCATAAAATGCTTGTACCTCACAAAGCATTACACCGTATGACAACCAGTCTTCATTAAAAACATAACAGAAGTTTATAAAAACACTATTAAACCTGTAAGAAAATAAGAATAATTGAATGATTGAAGTTCATGTTCAAACGCGAATGCCCATGGGACAGAATGCTTACATTTGTGAAAACAAGGAGCAAGTGATAAAAGTGGTCAATGTTCTCGTCGAGCCGGGTTTAACAGGCGTGCATCACTTAGAGCTTAGCAGTCAATTTATGCACGCACGTTGGGGAAGTGTAGGCGGAAATGTCCGAATCTCTCGATTACCTTGACGACACCACAAACAATGACGTAGATTCCACTTGGCTCGTCGCCCTCTTTGCCTAGGCTCCATCCAGATGGGAAGGTCTGTAGCGTTGCTCTCTCCTGCAGTTGCACGAAACATCGCATTAAATGAACATGATTCTGTAAGGCTAGGAACACTAAGTAATACCAAGTCATAAAACATCCTATATAATTTCGAAACTTACGTGTACGGGCTACAATTTCTGCAAAGAAGTAATGGAAAAAATAATGGGTGCAATGCTAGGCGTTTTCTATGCACGATATCTGCCGCACTTTCTGATGCACACAGAAACTGGCAGTGCTTGGGGACTTGCGTGACCATAGCCCCCAAGTCGACAGAATTGATCTTTAGAACTCGCTGTCAAGTAAACAGAACTGACTCATTTTCGTATCTGATATAGTACAGTCAAACTAAAGGTGCCGTAAGATGAGAAAGACTGAATTCAAACTTTTGTTGGCTGCAGTGGTTTGTTACCGAGTTAAGTTTTGAAGAATACGTGCTGCCACCTCTCATGACTGCCAGGGTTAAATACTGAGGATATAACTGCACTACTGTTAACGTGTGAGCAAAGCGATCTCACTAGGTCATCACCTTCTCACTTTTAAGTGATGGTTGCATCTACCCCAAATGTAATGGGCTGTTAAAAGGTACAGTTTATTGGTATATTTTCATTTTCAGCTGACACTTGATGGCAAAAGACAGCTGCGCGTAAACCTTGAAAACTGCCCTCAAACACAGATCACCACATGTTCGCGTTACAAGCACACGACTTCATCATTAGGACTGTAGGATAACAGCAGCATTCTGCAGCTGCTATAAAAAGACATTGATGCAGTGTAACTAGGACTTAGATATAATGAATGTGAGCTCATTGGTACGAATATATCTGTAGAAACAGTGCTAGTTCAAACACGGACAAAGAAACATCACCGAGGAACAGGTGCTTTATCGTGCGTTCACAAGTATGTAGCCTATAAAATGTGGTGGGGGTGTGCTTAGAAAAGAAGATAGTGCGCTTGCACATGGTACTGATGATAAAAGCAGAAGGATGCATCGTTGCAATTGTTGTAGGAAGCTTTATTCAGCGGGTGCTTACACCTATCAATCCTCTGCACATTATTGTGAAAGTCTTCTGTTTTATCATCAGTACCATATGCAATAGCACCATCTTCCTTTATAAGCACACCCCTCCTTGACTTTTCATAAGCTATATATTTTTGCACACACAATAAAAGCTTTGATGGCAGTCAGTTCCCGTCATCATGTGACGTTTCTTTGTTCATTTTTGAAATAGCATTGTTTTACAGGTGTCATCAAGGCATCAGCCGGTTTAACACGATGAAATTGTGAAAAAATTGTGGGGATTGTGTCTTGATTGACGGGAGGGTTGCTTCGTGACTAGACAGGTAGCTGTGATGTGAATCTGCAAAACGACGTCTATCAACTATTAGTTCATGTTTTCTTGTGGTACAAAAAAGAATCGACGGCACTGACCTGGAAGAAGTTGAACATTTCCTCGTTGCCCTTGATCCAGTTGACATTTCTGAGCAGCTCAGTGGGAGGTGCTGGTACAATGCTTGTGGGTGCAGAGTGTAGGCGCATCATTCTCTCTTCGATGGACTGCATTAGAACCACACAGTATTTTCTTACAGCTTTGTTAAGCACAGGCTATGAGAAATTAGATTTTCTTACAGCTTTGTTAAGCACAGGCTACGGGAAATTAGAGTATAAGAAAAATTTTAATGCACCTAAGTGAATACAAGTTAGCAATTCATAATGATATGGTTGTACATGGAGCTAATAAATTGGTGCTATTAAATACTTGTGGCCAGCCAAGCAGCTTGTTAATAAACAGCTGAATCTAAATGGTCCTGAATATTTCAAAAAATTCCATAAAAAATAGAGGCCTAGGAATTATATGGCAGCACTGGCTTTTAAAAAGAATGTTCGATGCTGACATGCATTGCTAAAATATGATATATCTTACTGACTGAGATACGATACACCTCAATGCCTTGAGCAATCCAGTTTAACGCTTCAACTAACAATAATTACAGGTGATATGCATTCAATGAATTTTGGTATATGTGTACACAAAGCATAAGCATCGTGCCCTCGTGGTTCCAAAATTTCGTGCATTACTAAGGCATTATAATTGTAACCACAATTCAGGCAATTTATTGTGAATCTACAGTCTGCCTTTGAAATTTAGAGAGAGCAGGATCCCGTTATGCAAAGCCATGCATGGTTTTGCTGGCTTTCTTGTAAAGGCTGTTTAGGACAATATCTGCTGTGAAGGCTGCTTGTTGAAGATACAATAACCAAATTCGAGCTCTACCATTACTGGGAAGGGGTGATCAAGAGAGGACTCACTCACTGCTTAAAAATTTATTTTCTCCTTCCTCATGGTTCATAACCCTTCAGCGCAAACTATGTAACCTTCGAAATCAGAACTGCAACAAGGATCATGTATATTTCATACCTCCATAAGTGCATGGAAAACTCCATCGTCCAGCATGCCAGCCTCTTTTAGTTCAATCAGCTCATCACGGGTTGTGTTGAGGACGTGGCGCACAGCTCGACGTGTCTTGACTGCCACGGCCACCTTGGGATACTTCTCCTGAAGTGCTGCCAGCTCACGGACGATCTATGCAAGTGTCACAATGATGCACTCCGTATTGACACCGAGCATCTATTGCTTATAGCAATTAAGGAGTATCATGCAAGTTACAGTGAAGCAGTAGTATGACATTAAGTATGGTGTGCACTTCCCCACAATTGAACATGGAAGAGATGAGCATGGCTATAACGAATTGTCGGATATAGCGAAGCAAATATTTTAAAGTCCCAGTTTTGTCAGAAGGGCGGGGCAGTGAATGCTATCGCAAGTTGGGATGTTGTATGATATAAAGTTAGCAGCTGACTCCATTCGACATGGCCCAACTCCAATGAAATTCTGGCTTAGGAAAAGACAGTCATTGTAGTGAGGGGAGTGGCCTTTGTGCTGTCTATCACTTCTTATGCGCTAACTTCAATGCAAACTTATAGGTGAAAACACAGAACACAAAAAAGTATAAGTGTACACTCGTCCCTATCAAGATAAGACATGCACGACTGTACGCCATCACTCAAAGAACACTGTTTCTGTCGGAGCCACGCAGCCACCCCTCCCCCCCTAAAACCCCTCATGGGCAAAAAACATCACAAACTCAAAGTCAACAACAACCTTTCTTTTTGCTCAGTGCACACTTGGCCTCGGACTCCGCAAAGCTTTACTCAATCAGCCTTACTCAAACTTGTTCTCATGGGCACATCTTAGTCCAAGTGAGTGACACCTCTTGACTGGCTTTGCTGTCTGCTTGACTGCAATAAGCTCAGCTATCGAGAATTTCATCTTGAATGGTATGAACAGCTTGACCCCTTACGTTTATTAGCTTAGTTATAGAAATGTATTAAGTTCATAAGTACGATGAAATAAGATGAACATTTTGTGCAAAGAACCAATAAGATCACGAAATAAACTGCTTGTGTGATTTGTTTTCATAGCAAATCTTTTTTCTCTGCTCAATTATATTTCTTCCACGCACCTCCAGTCTGTTGTCTCCGCAAATCTTGCGAAGCTTCTCGGCGATTGGCTGGTAGTCCACCATGTGGTCCAAGAACTTGCTGACTTCGTACTGGCCCATCATGAAGCCACGGCCGATGTCGTATCCAGCCGTGAGTTGCTCGTTCACGCGATGAGTCACCACACCGGCCACCTTTGTTCCCACTGGCTGTAAAAATATAAGTAACGAGCAAGAATTTAGCCAGTCATTTTGAGAATAGGTGCGAAATCGTGTGTATTATTAGCTCGACATATGAGAAATCTGAAGGGCATCCCCCCCCCCCCCAAAATATTAGTATTAGTGTATTAGCATGTTATATCGGCAATTCGCATAAGTGATACAAGAATCATGGGGTATGTTTTGCTGCACAGTGTTAGCTTTTTAACTATATGCTTCACCTCACTACATGGCTGTGCTGCAGTGAAGCTGACTTGATGCATTTTGAAGCTTATCATGTCTACCCGCATACTACACTCAAACCTAATGATAAAAAGTTACGTCTTACACGGAAGTTCGTTATATCTGAAAATTTGTTATAAATGGCTCATACCTAACACTATATCTATTGCAAACCTATTTTTCATTAACTTCGTTATAACCTGTATTTTGTTATATACCGATTCGTAGTATCGAGGCTTGAGTGTACCAGCTCTCATTTATAGCTAACTTTTCTAGGAAACTGAAGATGATTCTAACAAGTTTCTCTTGTATTTACTGCTAAATCGCCACTGAATGACTTGGCTGATGAATACACACAAAAAAGTCACAGCTTTGCCACAAAGGCGAAACAATGAACGCGATAGCAACAAATTGGAAGGTCGCGCGCAGAGTGGCTAGCAGATAGAAATGTGCCCCGCGTTTCTGACGCACAAATGACGCACGAAACATGCTCACAAGTACAGATGAACGTGAATAAGCGTCTCAGTTAGTACTTCGCTGTGTCTGAAAAGCGCGCACTTTTCGCCAACGGAGACTGTGCAACAGTTGCAGTGACCTATGTGCGCCCGGTAGCTACAACAGAATTGTTCCGGTGGAAGCCCACCGCGAGATAAGGGCGCCCGAGTGGTCCACCCGCCTCCTCTCCGCGGGGGCAAAGTACGCGTGGGAGATGAGAGCGCGCGCCGTCGCGTCGATGGGGTGACGCGCGCTCATTGCGCCATCTTGCTGGTAATGCTGAAAACACGATAGTTCCCCCGAGATGCCCGTCAATAGTGGTAAGTGGTAGATATAAATAGCTCGCCGTTTGAACGTTGAAGGAAGTACTCCTTCGTAGCTCAGTGGTTAACGCTCCCTACTCTCATTTCAGAGGTTTCACGTTCTATTCCGCGCGCCAGAGTCTTTTTCTGCATTATTTTTCTTTCTTGCGTTTTCACACACACACACACACACACACACACACACACACACACACACACACACACACACACACACACACACACACACACACACACACACACACACACACACACACACACACACGCACACACACACGCACGCACACACACACACACACACACACACACACACACACACACACACACACACACACACACACACACACACACACACACACATATACGGTGACGCTGAAGTCGACGCCGGCGGCAAAATCCAGCCGAGAGTGTCCATATAATTGCCATATACAATAATATTGCCGCTTGATCGGCGTGATTATCTACAAATGACGCGAGCACTGATCTTAGTAGTGCGAGGAGAAACATGCTTGCAGGGGTGCGGCGTTTGGCTGACGATATCGTATATCGCAAGCTGCGGAGAACCAAGTAACGTTTCTAGATAGACGTGAGGTGCACTTTTATACTCTAGAAAATTTCTGAGGAGACATCGTAACTATTCGATATAGACAATATTTCGAGATAGCAGGATCTGATCTTCACGGGTTCGATGCATTCTTGCTCGTATAATAGCTGTACAAAAATAGCTCTCCGTTCTTCTCCAACGGGTGGTCTACTTGCCGTACTGCCTTCTCGAAAAGATATACTCTTCCACTAAGTTGAATTGAGATTGCCGGTTATGACACCACATTTACTGCAAAGCATAATCATATCTCATTATGTATGGGAGACGCTAATACAGTAAAAACGTCACAGTTTCACCGCAAGGGCGAAACAATGTATGCGACAGCAACAAATTTTAATGTTATACAAAGTGAGGTTGGCAGCTAACTCTCTTGGATCCGGTCTCACTCTGCTCCACAAAACGGTGGTGTGAGAGAATACTGCCACTCCAGTGGTACTTTTCGCGCACTCTCTTCGCATTGAGAGGGCAGCACGTATAAGTGTACACGAGCCACCTGCTCATGACTTTCTTGGTATTCCATAAATGAAGAAGAAATAAATATAAGCCACCGTACCCCCATCGCGTCTTTTCATGCTCGTTGAAGACGGGTGGGGCGTTTCCTCCCTGCTTTGATGGCAGGCCTCATCAGCGAGGTGATGTTATCGCATGCACCCTCCGAGTGATGAGATGGGCTGATTCGTTTAATCTCTGCGTAAGTCGGGTTCGTCGCCTCCGCTCGCGCGCATTTACCCGCGGGTGGAACGTACGATGTGCGAAGGGATTTTATGAATTGGGATATTATGCTGGACACGACGGCGACGGCAAAAAACCCGTCGATATTGTCCGTCTAATTGTTATCGTAATAAAAAAGATGATGTGATGAACAAGCACACTGACCAGGAACACGCGGAGCAGGCGATGGAAGTGGAGCAGCCGGACGACACGGCACAGCCGAATGGCGACGATGTACGGCGAGTACCACGATCCGGCGAGCTCCATTTCCAGCTCGATGGCGGCCGATGCCACGGAGGCCCACAGCACGACGAAGTCCACGATGTTCCAGTAGCTCTTGAAGTGCGCCCGAAGTCCGCGACCCAGTAGCTGCGATGAAAAAAGAATGGCCCCGTATCTGCATGTTTCACTGCAAATTTCGTCGAAAGACGATAGTTTTGCGTGTGGAGAAAGTGAACTAAACGTTTATTTGATGTTCTGCGCGAGAAAATTGGTGGATTGTATTCTGGAAGCGTGGCGTTAGAGAGTCTCGATCCGTGCAGCGAAGGCGAACGAGCGCATCGAGGCACGTTAAGGTTCCTAAATGAAACAATTTTTCAAGCAAGCAACACCTTTTCCTTTCCTCCTCGCCTATGTTCCAGGAGCGCCTCCTAGAAGGTTCAAAACTTTCATCAAAAACGAATGTTTGGGTTCAGTTGCAAGATCACGTGCAAGGAATGCACCAATTACAGACGCCGATTTCCAAGAAACGCAGGGGTAAGTGAGAGAGTGAGGAGGATGGCTCGAGAACAATGAGTGACGCTACCTTGGAAGCTTGTTTCATCTGGGGACCTTAAGACACGTTAGACACGAGTGCCATCTGGAAGTTATTTTCGAAAACGAAGGAAGGCGTGCGCCCCCTCGGAGAAAGATGCGTGCCTCGCCTGTCTCGGAGGCGATAAGGGGTAGAACGCAAAGCGATAGGCAGGGGCCACCACCGTGTCGTATTAGCCAAGCGTTGGAAACACTTGCCTTTTTGAGCATCGCGTTGCACTGTCAAACAGCGTGATAAACGCTACGGTTCTTGGAATTACTTGTGTGTGCCTTCTCAAGTATAAAGGCACACATACAAAACATCGACGTGTTGTTATGGTGCCTCAGATGTGCGCAATAATGGCTTTTTAATGACAATCGCACAAGTATGAACGCTGAACCTTGAGCAATATTGGTGGGCGCTGAGGATGGGGTCCGCCGTTTGAGGTATCGTTTGATGCTGTTTGCAGTGTCGTTACCGTGGACAGACAGAAAGACAGACAGACCAAAATTTTGGCAACGAAGGTCCCTAAGAAAGACTATAGTCTATAAAAAACACGAAAGGGCCGTCAACGTCACACGCATTAATACAACTAAAGGTGTTAGTGCTTGGGTCCTGTTCACGAGTTGACTGCCCGGCGTTTATGAACTGAAAGCTGGCTTTTTCACATGCAGTGTTTTACTGCGGTGAAGCTATATTTTGTGAAAGTTCTTTTTGGGCCCATCGAAAAATTTCAGTGCCAAAGTTTGCATGCGTCGCAGATGAGAGCAGGCTTATTAAAAAGAGAGCAAGTAAAACATAACAGTGCTAGTTTTATTTACAAAAACCGCAAGTTCGCGAAATGGCAATTAAGGGTGCAAAAGGTAGGTGCATAAGGAAGGCGGAATCGCAATGTACAAAATCTCTTTGCCTTCTATTTCTATTATCCTTCTCAATTAGTTTATTGTAATTAAAAAATAAATATCGGGCCAAATCGCCCGTTTTAGTAATGCTTTTGTGGATGAGCACTTCGTGGCGATCGAATTTCACGGAGGCATATGCCCGCGTGCATGCACACATTCCTTGATTTTGCGAGCGCTTCACGCCATACGCGTATACCCCAGTTAGGGATAAAATAGCTCAGCAGCCCGAAGATGATTAAGAGAACACGTGCCCGCTCATGATAATGATACTTTTCATGTCACGCCACGTCACATAATGAAACGTTCAAAAGCTCCGTCGTAAAATGAACTGTGTAGACACGCCAGCGTACAGGGGAGAATACATGGTTTGTAGGGGGTGTGCAAAGGGTAAATTTCGGAACTGAATCAAATACGAATCGAATAGTGATGATACCGAATCAAATAAGGATACAGATCGAATACTGTTCGAATAGTTTTTAATAATAAGGTGACCATGTTCGAAGCAGCCTTAGTAAGGTAACAATGTTCAAAACATCCCAATAAATTTACAAAATCTTATTCGAAATGAGTTTTCACATATTTTACAAATAAATATTCCAAGTGATCCTACAGACAACAAATAACACAATTATTTCAACTGAGGTAAGCTCGAACACAGGGGCAGCTAGAGCGCTCGAAATACTTTGTAACACCAGGGTGAAACGGAGCAGCATTCTATGTGGCCTATTTTGTGAACAGCCTTTAAATAAAACTGATACATGAATATTTGGCAAGTTTCATGAGTTATCACGAATGTTACGATAGTGGATTGAAACACCGTCGCTTCGACGACGCTAGAGTTTTAAGCGAATACGCGTTCATCCTGTAATCGACGTTGCATTGATAATCCCGTAAGCAAATGGGCTGCATGCATCTCGGTAATTCGACGATTAAAGAAGAGTTACCCCTCGCCTCGCTGCCCTAACGTCTCGTTCCTTCGCGCATTTTTCGACGTTGCTGATTATTCGAAAAAGCATCCGGTATTTCCAATACGCACTGTTCCGGAATCGAATACTGCGCTTGTCGATTACTATTTGAAATTTTCGCATGTTCGCACACCGCTATTGTGGTTTCCAAAGGCGGCGAACGCGAGACCTCCGAAACCGGGACATTCGCCCTAGCGCTCTATGCAGCACAGGGCTGCCCATTGGTGGCGCTGTCGCAGTGCGCCGTAGGCGCCCCCTATGAGCCTCACGGCCTTCGAACCTGCCCGAAAGAAGAGCTCACCTTGAAGACGAGTTCGAAGAAGTAGAAGGTGACGAAGCCGAGGTTCGTCCACCGCAGCACCCAGGTGGCGAAGCACTGTCCGCAGCTTCCCACGCGCAGCACGAGCTCGGCGATGGTGCAGGCCACGTCGGCGGCGAGCACCAGGGTGAGCACGAAGTTGAACGTGGCGTGCTGCGTGGCCACGAAGAAAGGGCGACGCCACATCTCGGCGGGCATCTTCTCGCGCCAGCGGGTCTCCGTGTACGCCTGCTTCTCCGTCACGGGCTCCACGAAGTGGTCTTGCTGCGCAAACATAACGGCGGGTCCCCGAGGACCTGTCTATGTTTCGTCTATCTGTTGCGGCATGCGACTGTTGGGGGACACTGCATTTTACGACGGAGTCGTCGCCGCCGTGCTGTTTTGTACAAGGTTTAAATGCGTTAAGTTCCCTCCAGTCCCCACGTGCATTGCACTATGGAACCAAGAGAAGCCTTGTGAGGCATCGTTCTTGCACGTGCTGGTTGTGGAAAGAATGGTGCGCGCGCGCCCAGACAGGGCACGCGTTAAGGGGCAGAAGAGGGGGGGGGGAGAGAATGAGCGTGTGTCTCTCACTGCCAAGTAACACCCCCTCCCCCACTCCCCCAAAGTTTCGCCTGCCCTTATTTCCACCCAGAACTCAATGCACTGGTTCCCCGCCTCCCTGGTCTCCTACAGATCTCGTTTGTCGCGAACTCCAAAACGCATTTATGGATATTTTCTCGCATTCATCTTTTATTTGTTTGAATTTCGGTCTATACGGTGGATTTCCTTCCCCAAGATACACGTGCTGTGAAATTGGGATAGGATATATCATCTTCGAATGATGATCACTCACCAACCACTTGTAGACCCTGTTGACCTCCCAGTTCTTGCGCAGTTCATCCACAGTGATAAACCTGCAGAAAGCATGGGAAATCAAAGTTGTACGTTTAAAGCATCACAGCAACTTTGGTATTTTTCGCCATTAACCCTTCCTGTGCGTTTTTTTTTTAATCGCTTGCCATAGAAGTCCTTTTCGTGCATTACGTTGGGGGTTTACAGTGAAGCATAAATGCAATCCTTGGACCTGCGCTGCATAATGATTTTAATGCAATGAAGCACATGAAGATCATTGAAACATATATGCTACCCTATCGGAAAAATTGCCATGGTGGATACTGGAAAACATGGTGGGCGTAGTGGAAACAATAGTGGGCATGGTGGAAATAATAGTGGGCATGGTGGAAATTTTGATGGCTATGGTGGGACGTAGTGGAAAATATGGTGGTTATGCCGGGACATACTGGGTGGTATGGTGTACAGATGATGGGTAAAGTGGAAATGATAGTGGAAAGCAGAGGCTAGATAGTGGGCAATAATGGGACACTCTGCCCACCATTGCGATAATGCTGGGAATTCCTAAGCATATGGTGGGTGGTACTTATTATGGTGGGCTACATGGTGTACCAAGCTGAGAAACTCTTCCCACCATTGCGATAATGCTGGGAAGCACTAAGCAGATGATGGGCGCTGCTTGTTATGGTGGGCCACATGGTGTACCAAGCTGAGAAGCTCTGTCCACCATCGCGATAATGCTGGGAAGCAGTAAGCAGATGAAGGGTGGGCTTATAATAGCGGGCAATGTATATAGTGTACCAAGCTGGGATCTGTACACTACATGTTCTACCACCATGATTTCCACAGGCCTACTGACCAAGCCCGTACAATTGTGTTATCCGTGCTTCCGGGTTTCAGAATACACGATTTCGACGATTAAGTATGACAATACAGCGCAGCCATGGCATCAATTAACCTAAATGAAGCATTTTTCATTGTGTATGGTGTCCGCTCAAGAAGCAACAAACATCGATGCGACGCGAATAAAGCACTCCCAGAGAACGTAATTAAGTGTCTTCTCACCGACAGCCGCCGGTCGCACTCACCGGCACTTCTCTAGCTTTTGTACGAGAACTCAGACGTGGCAATTCGTATGCTCGGTGAACCAATATGATATGAACCAATATGATGTTTTCGGCACACTGCATTCGTTTTGGCCAAGCCGTTATGTAGTTGTTGCTTTAGCGAAAAAGCTACAGCATTGCGCTGGCGCGACCGCCCTCTACATTGCGCGAAAAGCACCCCAATACTCAATCAAATAAATTAGGCGGGCGTATCTATGGAATGAGCCTAGAAGCGTCATAAAGCGTGAGCAGATGTCGCCCTTTAGAACGAGCGCGAAACGGATATTAAACTTGGCAGACCCCGCCGGTAAACTGTTTCTGCTCCCCAGTCCACTTGGTTTTTTTTCTTGAAGTTGTGAATTGTAAAAAAAAAAAATAGTACTAGTGCCATTAACATAGTGGCAATCGTTACAGGCCGCAGTTGCTTGTGTTTAATAAATGTGCAATTTTTAATAGCAGGTGTAGATCTTGTCTATGTTGTGTAAACGACAAACATAAGTTGAACCTTAAGTTTGTATGCTAACTAAGTATTTAACAAACTCTTAACGTCGTGTATAAAGATTAAATAAAGAAAAAAAAATGGTGTGGCGCAGTGGTTAGCGTCTTCGACTGAGAATCCACAGGTTGCACGTTCGATCCACCGTGGCGCCTTGTTTTTTTTTTTTTTTTACGGGACGGGTGTTTTTTGTACCGTTTTTATAGAATTCTTTTTTATTTTTTGTGGCAGCTCGTCACGGTGATTCTGACGTCATTTCGCGCTAAAGCGTTGACGGCACTGCAGCACCCACCATACCCACCATGCGCCATGGTGGGCGTTTCCCACCATTCACCCACTACATTTATCCACTATAATGGTGGGTGGTGGCTTACACCATGCCCACCATTCATTTTTTTCCGATAGGGTACCGTTGTGTTTGTGCAACGTAAGGATGGAAGGTCTGGTCACACGTACCCGTTTCAACGCGTGCCTTTTCCTATGGAGAGAGACGAAATGGCACTTTATTGGAAACGTGCAGAAGGCATGGGACGGACGCTTGGAAACGGTGTGTTGAAGAAAATAACCGTGAATGTCACGGTCATTATGCATCACTGCACCTTACCAAGAATGTTGAGAAAAGACAGTGGCAGGCGTAGCGTAGATAAAAGGCGTAGTTCTTAAAGCCTGCAACGTATGTGGTTGTGCCAAAGTGGATAGCGTGCCCAGAATCTGTTACCACTGACTCAAAGGTCATGGGTTCGAATCCCGTTCAATGAACTCTGTCTTCTAGTTGTGCGTATTTTTGACGCCATTTACGTGACGAAAATACGTCACCAAATCTTGGTGGACCCCGGCATAAAACATTTTCGTGTTAAAAAACAACAACCACATTTCCTTTTCATATCGGCAATGATGCCGACCAATTTAGAGCCAGGTTGTTGTAGACATGCAACCACTGCGCGACTGCCGCTAGCGATAATACGTGTGACGAAATTGTAATGTGAATCAACTTGATGACAGTCAAGTAAATAGGCGGTACTTACTGGTCAGGCTTGTCAGCGACGGCATCGGCAGCTGAAACGAGGACAGACGCGCTGTCTCGTAGCAACAGGCCGGACTCAAATTGACGCCAGTAGTGCACCTGGGAAAAGATAGAGATACATGCAGTGCTGACACCGCAAGCCGACGGCTCCAAAAATCACAAATATCAGACAAATAATAAAACAATGTGGGCAGCTTGCAACAATGGTGCCAGGCGGGACTATCGGGAGAGCTTGGCCCACCTTGTTTATTAGCAATATCCTAATTAGAATTGTCTTAATTAAATGTTAAAAATTAGCAGTGGCTCTGCTCGGCTAGCTCCGTGGTTCGTCTATACGTACGTACGGACGGACGGACAGACTAGCAAACGAGCTCAGTAGAACCAAGCGCGAGCCCACTATAGTGACAAATTTCACGCGCATAATTGCTCGTGGTATAAAGCATGCTACCCATTACACAGAACACAGCCATATGCGAAAGCTCACTGACACCGGCTTTATCGATTCAATTGCAGTAATCCACAGTTTAATCTTCTCTACCAACATCATAAAAAGATCATAGCTTATCCAAGGGCTGCATGACGATAAGTGGGGCGAAGAATTTGTCAGTCCGTCCGCGCTTCCGTCCATCCGTTCGCTCTTTCTTTCCGACCGTCTGTGCGTCCGTCTCTGTGTTTGTTCATCCGTCTGTCCTTCCGTGCGTTCGTTCCTGAGTTCGTCCGTGCGTCCTTCCGTCCGTCCGTCCGTCCGTCCGTCTGTCTGTCTGTCTGTCCGTCCATCCGTCCGTCCGTCCGTCTGTCTGTCTGTCTGTCTGTCTGTCTGTCTGTCTGTCTGTCTGTCTGTCTGTCTGTCTGTCTGTCTGTCTGTCTGTCCATGTAGTGAACACTCCAAGTACAGCCATGTCGCATCTTTTGATCACGTATTCATCACACAGAAGTACCGACATCCAGCAGACATTCCAAGGAGTAAAGGAGAGGTGGCACGGCCGGAGTAAAGGAGCGGCACGCGCCCACTTTCTTACGGCCTACGCTCCGTGTCTAGTTTCCGCCTTTCACCGCCGCTAGTTCATGGCACTGTGGCCCAACCCTAAATAAACCTGTGTTTAGAAAAAAAAAATGTTTAACGATTTCGACTACTTCGTACTCAACTATGGGAGAGCACTAAGCCGTCCCGCTAGGACACAGAAGTTTTAGTCTCTTGCAGAAACCGAGGAGATTGCGTCCAGCGAGTTTAACGTGCAACCTTTTTTGGTCAGATAGTGCACTGTTACAGCGAAACCTATAGAAGAGCGGCCTTTTTTAGCACTCTTAGAGCAGCTGCTGCAAGCATACTTAGGGTACCAACTACGCCATCAATCACTGCGTGACAGGCAGGCATTCACTATGCCGCATTTTTCGTCATTTTTCGGAGAAGCGCGGTATCCACTAAACACTTGCAACTAATTTCGAGCAAATTTTGTTTTTAATGAAGTGGCTGACGACGATGAAGGATAACGCCTGAAGTGTGTGTCACAGTTAATAAGTGACGAGGAACAAGATTTTGTAGTGGGTTTGGAGCATTGGACGACCCACTTGTTACGTGATTCGCATTGTGTGACGCCCGGTTGCTCCTTCGCTGTTATAAAACGCTTTATTACTCATATTAACGCGATTCCTTTCCCGACATCAAGCGTTCCTAAGGCAAGTTTGCAAACAAGTCCCAAGCACCGGAGTGGATCAGCGTTGGAATACTCGGCTGGCGTGCAGTGGACCCGGGTTCGAGTCCCATTATGTTCTTAATGTCTTTTGTTGCCTTATTTCATTTCGCGTGATAGTGATTATACGGACAGCGGCGGCGTGACCCGTGTTTGATCCCCTAACACCTTTCGTTGTAAAACTGACAGAAGGAATTGCAGAATCTCGTCGTGAAGTCGTTCACGGCGTAATTTCCGTCAACAGGGCCTCATCAAATGTGAGGCCCACGATACGACTTTATGCTCTCCCATATTAGAGTATCTAGTACTTTAAATCGTTACCCACTTTTTCCGAACACACCTTTTTGTACACGTGCTGGGACAGCTTTGGGCTCTGTCATAGACTGCGCATCGTGCCCTTAAGCGATCACAATTTATTGAAACACAAGTAGAAACAGAATGAACATCGCCAATCAAACAGAAAGGGCGTTTTTTTTAAAATGCTGGAGTGGAAGTTGCTGCCCGGGAGTAAAGTCTTGCCATCAAAAGATGGCGACTGCGGGCGCCATCTTATAGGGGCATAATAAACTGGCGGTGAAGGAAGGAGGCATGTTTTATTGTACATGTACCTTTCTTGTACATAAGCAAAACAAAAAAAACAAGTAAAACCTGTGTATAATCACTAATGAGCACTAAAGCACAAAGTTTACTGTGTATCCGAATGTTAGAAGTTTAAAAAAAAAATGGAGCCCGTATCTTGCCACGGGAGGAACTCGAGTAAATGCGTCGCGGAGGGGGGGGGGGGGTTCACATGAATGTTGCGCAATCGGGTATACTTAATTATAATTTGTTTTATAATTCTTATTTGTTGAATGAAGGAGAAGCGAAGACAAGGGGTGTAAAGTGAAAGTGTGTCTTTATTGCCTAATGCCGTCGTCGTAATGGACGGAGAGGAGACGCCCTCGACTGAACTCCGAACGCGCGCTCCGCCGCTTATATACACGCCGCCATAGAGTTTCTCACAATCATACTTAGAGGGAATTGTGGCGCCAGCGTCTATGCGAATTTATAAACGGGCCCTGTAGGAGCGCTGGTAATGACGGTATATGTGTCTGTGAGGCTTGTGTTGGCTGGTGTTGAGTGAGGCTTCGGCTCAAAAGCGAATACGACTGCGTAAGTAAAGCTTTTCTAAAACAAAACGTTTATAAGCAGATCTCATTCACACGTATTATATTCTAAAGTAACAGTCCACTTACTTGGATGGCACAACCAAACGGCGAAAGAATGAAACAGACGACATAAAAGTGGCGGAGGGAACGCTCGCTTTGTCGTCTGCCTGCCAAGTTTAGCGGCCGTTGGTTACTTCTTACGCTTCGTAAAACTGTACGTCGACGCATAAGCTTTGAGCGTTAAATAAAACACGTTTCTGCGCAATGACAAAAATAAATCGCTTATTACCTGCTCATTTGGTGAGAAATCAATACTAGTAACGTCAAGCCAGATGCGTTTTCGAGGTATATAAAGCCGAGTCAAGTTCAAAGCTCATATATCTTGTTACACTCTAATCTTGTTACCTTGCATCTACCAACTCACTGGCGTCAGATTTCCCTCTCGGTAAGTTTGCAAGAAACTTTATGCCCGCCGCCCGCTTTCGTAGAAGGTGAGACGAGCTGAACTTCGCATTTAAAATGAAATGAATCGAATTCTTCATATTTCACAAAATGCCACGCATGCATGCGTACTACGGAGGGGCCGCTTGGCTATATACTACACTCGGAACAACTAGAAACTCCAGCTGAACCTTTTTTGTGTTCAGAACAAATGTTGGACGATGTTGTGTACGATTTACTCTACTAGGGGATAGCTTCGAGCTGTCCCGGTATAAAAAAGATTGGCCTGTTCGGAAAAGTTTATTCGCGCTATGTACAGAGAACAAAGATTTCATAATATTTCAGTAATAAGGGTACATACACTTTGGTACATCTATGTACCAAGACAAACATCACTACGTTGCAATGAAGACATCATTGCCCTAATATACATGGCAATGTTGGCATACGTGTACACAAGAATTCAGTGTCATATCGTGACACAACTAATGGTATAACGATACAATAGATGCAATGAAACACAATTGGTTACAAACGAAATCATGAATAACTAGTCAACGAGGGCTACTTAGCGCCACGTCGGTCGCGAAACGAGTTGTACCCTTTCGTGTTCAATGCTGACGAAAGGGCACGACAAATGCCGCAGAAACTCTCGCTCCCCGAGGTGGAAAAAAAAGTCCCTCAGAGAGTAACGCGAGGATCTCTCGTTTCATTCGGCCCAGTATCGGCCACAAAGCACGCCGGCGGAAATTTGCAGCTACAGCCTTGCATTGGTTTCGCCAAAGGCTGAACAGCCCTGCAATGATTAAAAGAGCCGAAAAGCGCCCGCGTGGAAATCGGCCGTTGGACACGAGTGTTCGCACACCCTGTCCACGAAAACCGCCATGGACCGCGCGCCGAAAAAGGCGGGAGACCACATATTCAATCGACGCATGTCGATTGGTCTGAACCATGACTCAGTTGGGGCAAGTGCACGGAAGTGCGAACCACCTGCCATCGCTGCAACCGATCTCGAGTAGGGAGATAGCTCCAGTCCCGGAGATGTCCTGGTAACACTGCTGCAGTTATTGGTTTCAAAGGCGGTTCATTATAGAATGACGATGGGGGGGCACCAAGGACCGTATAAGGGCGGCCATTGCGTCCACCACTTTAGATTCAGCCACCTCTATTTCTGGCCACGTAGCCTCCAAACGTCGGTGAAATGCCAGAAGGGCTCGATACAAAGACGGTAATTCAGTTGATTGGGGACCTTGGTTGATTTGACTAGCTGGCAAGAATACACGTAGTGATGGGCCCAGATGGTAGCGAGCCAGTGTCTGATCGGGCATGACATCATTGCTTATGCAATATAGTGTGGAGGCACAAAGTAGAGGCCGTGGCGGAAATGTCGGGGAATGCGAAACCGCCATGCTCTCATGGTTGAGCTAACGCCGGACGAGATAGCAATTCTGTGCCACCAGACCAAATAAATGAACTGATGCAGCTTTGCACCTTCCTGCAGACATGGAGCGGTGGCTTAGCAGAATGGCAAAGGTAGCAAAATTTTCCGAGGTACACCGTTTAAGATAAGTATCAGCGTTCCAAGAGGGGGAATACGAAGTGCCTGGCTGCTTTTATATCACTTTGAAGAGTTTGTATAACGGATGACCAGATGCTGTCTTGTACACCAAATGCAGTGAAAGTATTGCCCTGGTATTGTAATGTTACGAGGCCACTGTAAAGGCGACGTGATGAGGATACGACCGCTGGGGTTGCGAATGAAAAAAATATTGGCTTTTAGAAGAGTTTAACCTTGCACTGGGGATAATGCCGAAATCATGGAAAATATCAAGAGCATGCTGCAGCGACTGTTCATTAAGTACATACAGAGTACATATAGAGTAATATCATCTGCATATGCAGTGACCTTTACTTTAGTGTTACCAGATAGCGGTAAGCTACCAATCGGCGGATCACGTTCAACGGCCCTTAAGAAGGGTTCTAATGCAAGGATGAATAGAGCTGGGGAGAGGGGACACCCTTGACGTACCCCACACGTGACTTTAAATGGGCGACTCTCACGGGAATCTATGTAAAGGGTACTTCCTGAATTAGGGCACATCGCGTGAATGAGGTCAATGAACTTATCCAGGAATCCGAATGCACGTGAAACATTTAGTAAGTAGCCATGTTCTACAAAATCAAAAGCTTTCTCTCGATCTAAGGAAACCAA
This sequence comes from Rhipicephalus microplus, assembly GCF_013339725.1. Taxonomy (NCBI): domain Eukaryota; kingdom Metazoa; phylum Arthropoda; class Arachnida; order Ixodida; family Ixodidae; genus Rhipicephalus; species Rhipicephalus microplus. The sequence goes on from NC_051168.1 coordinate 83,563,852, forward strand.
CAGTCCTTGCGCACATCAGCTAGGGTGTACTGAATGATGTCACGCGTTAGTCACGTATGGGTGTGGATTTCTCGGCCCGGAGCAAGACGGACCTGGTGGGGAGCTATAAATGTTGCAAGAGATTGACTGATTCGGCGCACCAAGATGTTGACCACGAGCCTGTAATCTACTTTATGCAGGGTTATAGGGCGCCCATCTTCTGGTCGCGTAGACATTTGGTCTTTATTGGAGACTAGTGTTATACGGCCTCTGCGGAAAGAGGTTGGAAAGGTAGTATTTCGGAAACACTTGCGAATGACGCGTGACATAAATGAATTAGTGATAGGCCAGGACTGTACATAGAATTCTGCAGGGAGTCCGCCAGGCCATGGGGCTGAAAACCCGTTTTCATTGCGTCTAATGTGCGCTTTATTTCGTCACTATGGCGGGGATAGTAGAACGTGACGTGCTGGAATTATGTGGTAAGTCTTTTAGCAGTGGACGCGAAGAAACGGATCCTGAGTAACCGACACCAGCAACAGATTGAGCCATTGACTGAAAGTGTTGAGTGAATGCCTGAAAGTCACGCGTACACACAGCAGCTGGCGCGGTAGTGTTTAGCGAGTGGGCAGGCGAGCCTGGTGGACGAAGCAGAGCTCTGCGTGCATACCTTAGCACCTCAGGGTGCGCACACGGTGCACATCTAGAGCGCCAAGCTGCAGCCGAGAGTGAACAAGCGCGCATAATACGTTGGTACCGTTCAACGAGCTCCTCTTGCCGTGCGCGCATAACTGGGGAAGGGCTGGGATCACGGTGGGTGTGCTTAGACAAAGTAGCTAACGATTTAGAGCACTTGGTACTCTACTCGAAGTTCGTCTTTGTGTGACTGTTTTGCCCTTGTAAGCCTCGAACTGCTGGCAATTTTTATTGGAAAATAAGTCGCCAGGGCCCGCCTCGACGTGTTATTTAATCGGAAGCAACTATCTCTTATTTTATAGGTAACGTAGCGTTTACACCAATAGATCAAAGCTAACCGATCGCTAAGCGGGCACCACCCAGGAAAGACCAAGTTTCCGAGATCCTTGGAGGGAAAAGGCTGGTTGCATTCTTACTGGCAAGGCATTGCGGGAGCTTCCACTCGAACAATTTTGGCAGCGTAAGATGTATACACTGGCCGAATTGGAGCAGCTTCGCGTGGCTTACCGTGAGCGTTTCTGCGCAAGCGCGATGAGCAGTGCACGACGTCACACGTGGCGCAAAGCTGGCGCACTTGAGAACGCCTGGAAGCTCTTGGAGGGACATATCACTTGTGGGCTGCCGCTTGGATCACGCGAATGGCTCGCTCGCTAGTGAGACGTCAACCTAGCAGCTTCCAGGCCTTCTTTGGCGCTGCAGCTGTGCGCCGTGACGTCTTGCACTGCTCCTTGCGCTTGCGCAGAACTGCTCACGGTAAGCCACGCGAAACTGCTCAACCTCGGTAAGTGCATTCGCAACTTTCAGCTGTGGTGGCACCGCTATACGGCAACCGGCGAAAGCTGTGACGCGGTGATAGAACGATGATGATGATGATGATGATGATGATGATGATGATGATGATGATCCTTGATACTCTGGCGCACACCCACAAAGGGGGATCGGCCAAGAACCGGGCGGCAGGATCTTAACTAAAAGGCTAATGGTTTTTCAAACAAAACGTAATTTCGGGCTGAAAAAAATATAGAAAGAAAAGCCGAAAATTGAAAAAAGAGTATATCTGAGCAGAGAGCGATGCAGGCTATCAGATGCGATTTGAGACAGAGGTAATGGTGGGTCTAAAATGATGTATATATATAGGCAGATTGACATGGCAATCGCTTTGTTGCAATTATGTATTCAAATACCGCAGAGCAGACGTCCCTGTGGCTGTAACCAAATTTAATGCTCCCAAACGACAAAGTTACTGCCACATTTAATTCTAATCCCAATTTTTCAAGTGGAGCTACCAGGTATCTTTTCCGCTGATGAGAATATCGGCGACAGAACAAAAAGAAGTGATCTATCGTTTCCACTTCTTCGCAAGTCTGACATAAAGGTGACGCCTTTAGACCAACTTTATGCAAATAATAATTCAGTTGCGGAATTCTGCAACGCAATCTTGTAAAAGTAACTTCCAAGTGCCGTGTTGCACACCACTGTCTATTCCAGCGGCATCTTAGATGTGCGAAATCTCGATATTTATCCAACGAGTAGCAGTCGTATTCATGCAAACAGAGGTTTCTAAACCTTATTGCTGTCGCGTAAGCCGTATCAGGCAAAACCGGGATAAGGGGACCGCTAAGAGATATATGGCCAGTGCATCCGCCATCTCATTGAGATATATGCCACGATGGCCTGGTACCCATAAGAGCTGCAGTTTTTTCAAGTTTGTCGGTATGAGTTGTCGAAACATGTGCATAAGTGTTAAGTTGGCTCCTGAAGACAGAGCAGCACATACTGAAAAAGGATCTGTAATTACGACTGCTTCCGATTCGCCCAAAGGAAGTTTCTGTAGTGCCAGTACAATAGCAAATAATTCTGCTATGAATATTGGTGTGTAATCTGGGAGTCTAACCGAAAAGGACCAGTCAAGGGAACGTGAGAAGATACCTGCCCCAGCCTTTTCATTTGATACGGATGCATCAGTCGCAATTATGTTGTTCTTGTTCACATGTGCCAAGTATTTAAATATTGAAATGGCATTTGCTTTGCGTTAGAGGGATAAATATTCTCAAATTCTATCTTAAGATCTAAGTTAACGTTTCTTGTTGAGAAAATATGTTTGATTTTCACGTTCAGTGGTTCTAGCAGCGCTTGAACGAACAAGATCTGTGGGCAGTGGAATCGTGACCACCAAGTTTCAAAAAATAAGCTTGGTTCTTTAATAAAAGCATAAAACGATGCTCTCTGGGGCACAGTGTACATTTTTAAAAAATGTTGGGATAGTAAGCATTTTGAATCTATTCAACAATGACAGTATACGCGCTTCCATGTATAGCACATTGTTAGTAACAAACTTGGGCAGTCCAAGGCACAGTCGTAAAGCCTACCTTTCTAATAGTATTAGCGGTCTCATTTTATATGTCGCACTGCCCGAAAATAAGACACAGCCGAATTCCTTGATAGGACGAATGTACATTTTATAAACCATTACCAATGTATTTCTTCGCAACCCCCTTTTTATGTTGCTGAGCTTGCGTAACCACCCCATGGCTCGTGTTGCTTTGGACGCAATGTGATCGATGTGTCTTTTCCCATTTAACGAGCTGTTATATATGATGCCTAAGTATTTGAGTGAATCCACCTGGGGAATCTGCTCTGTGCCATACATCAAGGAGATGTTGACAGGATCCCTGAACGAGAACGCTAGAAGCGCGCTTTTGTTTACGTTTAGAGACATTCCAATTTTTTCAAGCCATTCCTCTATCATGTTTAGGTAATTCTGTAATGTCTGATAAAGTAATTGCAGATCACTGTTTGTCGCAAAGAAAGCAATGTCATCTGCATACACATATAAATGAATATCGCTATGTATTGGTATCGAACTGAGGAAGATGTTAAACAACACCGGTGAGAGCACTGCCCCCTGTGGTACGCCACGGTATTGTCGATATCTGTTAGAAAAACAACCCCCTTGAAAGCAATAAAACTCTCTCTCCCTTAAAAACTCTGCTACCCATGCTGTCATGTAGTTTGGTAAGTGTGACATTTCCATCTGTTCTATTAGTATTTTATGCTCCACTTTGTCATACGCCTTGGCCAAATCCAGAGTAACTAATGCACAATACTCTCTTCTACGCCTAGCCAACTGTATACGACTCTCCAAATCCGCGTGCGCACACCATATGGAGCATCCCGATTTAAAGCCAATTTGACTGGGGTTCAGTATTGATTTCTCCTCAATGTATTTTATTACACGCGCATTCAAAACTCTTTCAGTTAGTTTAACCAAATTAGATGTAAGAGAAATTGGCCTCACATTGTCAGGTGTATACCCAGTCCCTGTTTTTTAAGTATCGGAATTATTTTGGAAAGTTTCCAATCCGCCGGTATCCAAGAATAGAACGAAACTTGCCTGGCGACAACGTGCCAGCCGTGCTTCGTCGTCGTTCTGTCGGACAACTTCGTGCGCGTGCGGGAAATGAAGCACGATAAATTTTGTTGGTGCAAGGTTGTGGAACCCTTCAGCTTCAGTAATGGGCAAATAATACGAGAGCAATCGCGTGTGCTGGGGGCTGCAATGGTCAAACCGCACCGTCAAAGGCGTCATACGCGTGCTTGGTTTTCTTTTCGACTGGCGACGGAGAAAGCTATGGAAAAAGTTCGCAATGCAATCATGCCATACCATACCAGTTTTGCAACATGTCATGTGAACGAAGCCACCGCAAGAGCAGCAAGACCATGGGATGTAAATCATGACATTCACGACATACATGTCATGATTTATGTTATGACTAGTCAAATACACTCGTCCTATAGGCATGTTATGCCATACGAAGTTTGGTATCGATACCATTATTCAAATGGCCCTGGAGAGCTAAAAGTCGTAGGCGGTTAGATAGATAGATAAATAGATAGATAGATAGATAAATAGATAGATAGATAGATAGATAGATAGATAGATAGATAGATAGATAGATAGATACGCTCAAAGTCGCCGAAGTTCGCTAAGAAATGCTTCGCATGTAATATACTCGTCATATAGGCATGTTATGCTATACGAAGTTTGGCATCGATACCATTATCCAAACGGCCAGGAGAGCTAAAAGTCGTAGGCGGCTAGATTGATAGATAGATACGCTCAAAGTCGCCGGAGTTCGCTAAGAAATGCTTCGCATTAAAAAAGTGGTTGACGATTTAGAGTGCTTGGTGCTCTACAATGGGAGAGCATAGAGTCGTCCCATTGACCTGACTGAAGACTGGGCGTTAATTTGAGCTCTGTGTTTAGAAAAAAAGGGGTAACGATTCAGAGTACTTGGTACTCTGCTATGGCAGAGCGTAAAGCCGTTCCGTGGGTGGTTTAAGAGAATTTTATTTCCGGATATGTCTTACGTAGCTTATGTGCACACAGAAAAATGGACAATAGTGATCGATGCGTATATACAATGCAAGCTGTTAGACAGCGAAAAGAACTTATTTGCGTATGCAGTGATGTACAATGCAAAAATTGTACAACCAAGACAGGACATTCATGGACATCGAGATGATTAAACTTAAATAAACAGGAAAGCTATATGAACAAACAAGGGGGGTCATTCACAGTGTAGGGTGATGTTTTTGCATTCACCTGTGAGGACAGTTTGCTCTCGTGCGCAAGAACAATATTGTAACGGGGTCGTGACGTGGCCGAAGACAGGAGACTTCTTGTTGGAATTTAACTGTTTATTTGGGCGAACCTGTGCCCGGTAAACAGAAAGTCCAATTACAGCAGCAGTCTCGCACAGATAGCAGTCTCAGACTGATAGCGGCGAACGGAGCGTCGGCCTTCGATCAACAACTGACAAGCGGCGAAGCGCGTCGGCATTTATACTCCCGCCGTCGAATGTTCTAGCGCTATCGCTGGCGGCGGCGTGCGTTCCAGAACAATCTGTACCATTCGCACAGTGGGCGTGATCTTATCGAATTGATCTACTACAGTCCGGAACCCTCTAGAAAACTGCAGGCGCGGTTTGCGCTGAGAATCGTGCGGTGTTTTGGGACGATAACAAAAACTTGGGAAATGGAACGTGGCATTGCCCCCTCTGAAAAAGGCATCGTCTCGATGCTTTAACTAAAGATGAAGGTACAATAATAATGCAAGAAAGTACAATGAATAAATTACGATACAACAATAATACAAAAAAAACACTGTTTCAGTTTTTTAACGCGCATGAAACGGCTTGAGGCGTGTGACATGGACGACGTCAGGCCGCGATCAGCGTCGTTGAGAGTTCGTGATGCCGTCGGGGACAACCTCGTAATCAAGTGAGCTGAGACGTCGAACCACCCTGTACGGTCCGAAGTAGCGTCGCAGAAGCTTTTCACTTAGTCCACGTCGGCGTATCGGCGTCCACACCCAAACACGTTCACCGGGCTGGTATTCCACGAAGCGTCGTCGAAGGTTGTAACGGTGGCTGTCGGTCGTCTGTTGATTCTTGATACGGAGCCGCGCAAGTTGTCGGGCTTCTTCGGCGCGATGAAGGTACTCGCTCACATCGAGGATTTCTTCGTCGGTGACGTTGGGTAACAAGGCATCGAGCGTCGTTGCCGCGCTCCTTCCGTAGACCAATTTGTATGGAGATATCTGCGTCGTCTCCTGCACCGCCGTGTTGTATGCGAAGGTCACATACGGAAGAATGGCATCCCACGTCTTTTGTTCGACATCGACGTACATTGACAGCATGTCGGCGATCGTCTTGTTAAGCCGCTCGGTGAGGCCGTTGGTCTGTGGGTGGTACGCTGTCGTCCGGCGGTGGTTTGTTTGGCTGTATGCCAAGATCGCTTGAGTTAAGTCGGCAGTGAATGCCGTTCCTCTGTCGGTGATAAGGACCTCCGGGGCGCCGTGACGTAGGACGATATTTTCGACGAAGAACTTAGCTACCTCGGATGCACTGCCTTTTGGCAGGGCTTTTGTCTCGGCGTAGCGGGTGAGGTAGTCGGTGGCTACCACGATCCACTTGTTTCCGAAAGCCGACGTCGGGAACGGCCCCAATAGGTCCATACCAATCTGCTGGAAAGGTCGGCAAGGTGGATCAATTGGCTGCAGAAGTCCCGCTGGCCTTGTCGGCGGTGTCTTGCGTCGCTGACAGTCCCGGCATGTTCTCACATAACGAGTGACGTCGGTGGTAAGACGTGGCCAGTAGTACCTTTCTTGTATCCTCGCGAGCGTGCGAGAAACACCGAGGTGCCCTGCCGTCGGATCGTCGTGCAGGGCCTGCAGGAGTTCTGGTCGCAGAGCTGAAGGCACCACAAGGAGGTACTTAGCTCGAAGCGGTGAAAAGTTTTTCTTTTGTAGAAGACCGTTTCGTAGAAAAAACGACGCAAGTGCGCGCTTGAATACCTTCGGGACTTCGGCGGTCCTGCCTTCGGTATTCTATTAGGGCCTTAAGTTCCGGGTCGGCCCGCTGTCGTTCAGCGAAGTCGTCAGTAGTTATCGTTCCCAAGAAGTAGTCGTCATCCGGGTCGTCGGGTAGCGGTTGGTCGACAGGCGCACGAGAGAGACAGTCGGCGTCGGAGTGTTTTTTGCCGGACTTGTAAATGACAGTAATGTCATATTCTTGAAGTCTCAGGCTCCATCGTGCGAGGCGACCTGAAGGGTCCTTCAAAGTGGCTAGCCAACACAAGGCGTGGTGGTCGCTCACAACTTTGAAGGGCCTGCCGTAGAGGTATGGGCGAAATTTCGACGTAGCCCAGATGATGGCGAGGCACTCCTTTTCTGTTGTGGAATAATTTGCTTCTGCTTTGGATAGCGATCGGCTGGCGTAACTAATAACCCTTTCAAGTCCGTCAGCCCTCTGCACAAGAACGGCGCCAAGACCTACGCTGCTTGCGTCAGTATGTATTTCTGTCTCGGCGAATTCGTCGAAATGGGCAAGTAACGGAGGCGTCTGGAGGCGATGTTTAAGCTCCTGGAAAGCGTGTTCCTGCAGCGTTTCCCACTTAAACTCCACGTCGGCCTTGGTAAGGTTAGTGAGAGGATCGGCGATGCGGGCGAAGTTTTTCACGAACCGCCTATAATAGGCACACAGGCCCAGAAATCGGCGCACGGCTTTCTTGTCAGTGGGCGGCGGGAAGTCGGCGATGGCGGCTGTTTTCCGTGGATCGGGACGAACTCCAGACTTGCTGATAACGTGCCCCAGAAACAAGAGCTCCTCATACGCAAATCTGCACTTTTCTGGCTTCAGTGTGAGTCCGGAAGTCTTGATGGCTTGAAGTACAGCTTCAAGGCGCCGAAGATGCTCGTCGAAACTCGAGAAAAACACGACGACGTCGTCCAAGTACACAAGGCAAGTCTGCCACTTCAATCCTGCCAGTACTGTATCCATAACGCGTTGAAACGTTGCAGGCGCTGAGCAAAGGCCGAAGGGCATCACCTTAAACTCGAAGAGGCCGTCCGGTGTTATAAACGCCGTCTTCTCTCGGTCTCTTTCGTCGACTTCGATTTGCCAATAGCCAGTCTTGAGGTCCATTGACGAAAAGTACTTGGCGTTATGGAGCCGATCAAGTGCGTCGTCTATTCGTGGGAGAGGATACACGTCCTTTCTTGTGATTTTGTTCAGGCGGCGATAATCGACGCAGAAACGTAGGGTCCCATCCTTTTTCTTCACTAACACCACGGGGGATGCCCATGGGCTCTTGGACGGCTGGATAATATCATCCCGCAGCATTTCATCAACTTGTCTCTTGATGGCCTCACGTTCTCGCGTCGAAACCCTGTACGGACTCTGACGGAGTGGTCTGGCATTTTCTTCGGTTATGATGCGATGTTTCGTGGTTGGGGTCTGGCGAATTTTCGATGACGACGAAAAGCAATCTTCGTATTGCAGGAGCAGGGCCTTGAGCTGTTCTTGCTTATCGTTCGGAAGTCTGGGATTGACGTCGAAAGCTATGGGAGGGGCTTGGTTCCTCTGAGTAGGTTCCGCAGAATCGGCAAGGGCGAAAGCACTGGTGGCTTCGACAATTTCTTCGATGTATGCGACCGTTGTTCCTTTGTTCACATGTTTGTGCTCATTGCTGAAATTTGTGAGCATAACCGTTGCTTTGCCTCCCCGCAACTCTGCAATTCCTCTTGCGACGCAAATATTTCGGGTGACCAACAGATGCTGACTGCCTTCAACGACGCCTTCGAAGTCAGGTGATTCAGGAGCGCCGACTGAAATAATGACGCTTGAGCGAGGCGGAATGGTGACTTGTTCTTCCAGCACATTCAAGGCATGGTGTCCAGACGGCGTGCGCGGCGGTAGTGCTTCTTCTGTGGATAACGTTATCGACTTTGTTTTTAGGTTGATGACAGCACCATGGAGGCATAAGAAGTCCATGCCAAGGATGACATCTCTCGAGCAACGCTGTAGGACTACGAAGTCTGTAGGATAAATACGGCCGTTAATGGTGACTCTCGCTGTGCAGATTCCTGCAGGCGTTACAAGATGACCTCCGGCTGTGCGGATTTCAGGGCCTTTCCAAGCTGTCCTAACTTTCTTTAACTTCGCGGCGAACGACCCACTGATGACAGAATAGTCGGCTCCAGTATCGACGAGAGCGGTCACACTGTGGCCGTCGATAAGAACGTCGAGGTCGCTAATTCGCCGTCTCGCATTACAGTTAGGGCGTGGCGTCGGGTCACGGCTGCGTCGGCTTGTTCCGCTGCTTCCATGTTGCGTCGTCAGGCCACCTTCGGTAACTGAGCTTTCGCCGTCAGGGCTTTGCCTGGTTGGCGTTGTGTTCGGAAAGCTCCGTCGCGGCGTCGTCGTCGTCGTCGTCGGATCTTCGGTAGTTCGTCGCACAGCAACCGCACCTCCACCGGTTGCTGCCCTTAGTTTCCCGGATACGGGCTAGGAGACCGGCCCCGCGTTGGGCCAGAGTACTGTCGGTGGTGCGGTGACGTGTGGCGGCTGGGCGACGGCGAACGCGAAGGGCTTCGTGGTGTCCACCGAGTTCCTGTCAGGTAGTCGGCGATGTCACGTGGTCGTTCTCCTGGCTGTGGGCGCGGTGCATTGACGGCGAAGCCACGCAATCCCATTTGTCGGTACTGGCAACGGCGGTATGTGTGTCCGGCCTCGCCGCAGTGGTAGCAGAGCGGGCGATGGTCAGGGGTGCGCCAGACGTCAGTCTTCCTCGGTGCACTGCGCTGGGCCGCTGGCGAACGGTATGACGTCGGTGGGGGTGGTGGCGGCGGTGGCGTCTGTCGACGGAAGTGCGATGGGGCGGCGTTTTGGCGTGGACGGGGAGGAGCGTTGTGGCGAAGTGCAGCGGCGTAGCTCATAGCTTCCGGTTCGGGCAGCGGTGCGTGGGGAATTTGAAGCGATTGCCGAACTTCTTCTCGCACAATGTCGGCGATCGAATCCACTTGAGGCTGCGCCGAAGGCAACAACAGCTTGCGCAGCTCTTCCCGCACGATCGCTCGGATCGTTTCACGCAGGTCTCCGGAGTTACTGGCTTGAGCAGCAGCGCAGTCTGCAGTCAGGCGACGATTATACTGTCTGGTGCGCATGTCCAGGGTCTTTTCAATAGTGGTCGCTTCGGCTACAAATTCTTGGACGGTTTTCGGTGGGTTTCTCATCAGCCCCGCGAAGAGCTCCTGTTTGACCCCTCGAATGAGGAAACGAACTTTTTTCGCCTCAGGCATGTCTGGGTCAGCGTGACGGAATAGTCGGGTCATTTCTTCTGTGAAAATGGCGACATTTTCATTTGGTAGCTGAACCCGGGTCTCTAATGAAGCAGCGGCCCTCTCTTTTCGAGCGACGCTCGCGAACGTTTGCAGGAATGCGCCGCAGAAAACATCCCACGTTCGGAGCGTGGACTCCCGATTTTCGAGTCAGGTCCTTGCGGTGTCTTCTAAATAGAAGAACACACGACGCAGCTTTTCGTCATGGTCCCAGTGGTTGAGGGCGGCCACACGGTCGTATGTCTCTAGCCAGGACTCCGGGTCTTCGAACGATGACCCATGGAAAATTGGTGGTTCCCTGGGTTGATGCATGACCATCGTGGGCTGCGACGCTGCGGTTGTCATTGTCGCTGCAGTCGCGGTCATGGGTTTGGTCTTCCGCGGCTTGTCGTGTAGAAGCCCGTACTCCGGTGGTAGCCCTTGCTGTCGGCGGCTTGTTCGCTGCTCCTGGTTGGCGTCGGTGTCTTCTCCGCGACGTGGGCTGGGTTCACGGCTTGACGGGGGCGTCCGGTACATGAACGAAGCAGCACTTCCACCAAATGTCACGGGGTCGTGACGTGGCCGAAGACAGGAGACTTCTTGTTGGAATTTAACTGTTTATTTGGGCGAACCTGTGCCCGGTAAACAGAAAGTCCAATTACAGCAGCAGTCTCGCACAGATAGCAGTCTCAGACTGATAGCGGCGAACGGAGCGTCGGCCTTCGATCAACAACTGACAAGCGGCGAAGCGCGTCGGCATTTATACTCCCGCCGTCGAATGTTCTAGCGCTATCGCTGGCGGCGGCGTGCGTTCCAGAACAATCTGTACCATTCGCACAGTGGGCGTGATCTTATCGAAATGATCTACTACAGTCCGGAACCCTCTAGAAAACTGCAGGCGCGGTTTGCGCTGAGAATCGTGTGGTGTTTTGGGACGATAACAAAAACTTGGGAAATGGAACGTGGCAATATTGCACAAGAGCGACATGTTTCTAAAGAAGAAAAGCAAAATACACCCGTGGGTGTAAGCTCTGTGTTTAGAATAAGTGGCTAACGATTTAGAGTACTTGTTACTCTACTATGGGAGAGCACTGAGCCATCCCTACATTATGACTAACTAGCTTTTTTACAGGCACACGCGTTGCGAGTCGTTTACATTGCACATTGATCGTCTCAACCTCAATGAATGTGCTGGCCATACGCCTAACTGTCTGTCAAATTCGTAGGCGATAAAAAAACTACGCCATACCTATTCTCATTTCATAAATGTAAAACACCAAGAACGAACTGTCTTTATTTACAGTGAATCATAAGTTAAAAAGAAAGACGAACAGAACACGTGTTGGCCGTGTTACTAAGTGGCACTCGCTCGGCGCAGCTTCATTTTCTCATCCCGCAATACGGCTGAAAAAACCCTGAACAGCTTTGCTGTGAAAAAAAAAATTGGATCCGTATCTGCACGGTAATCTGCAAATATCGTCGAAAGAAGATAGTCTTGCGTGTGGAGGGAGTGAACAATACATTTATTTGATGTTCTGCGCGAGAAAATCGGTGAATGGTATTCTGGAGGCGCTGCGTTACAGTGCCTCGAACGTGCAGCGGAGGCGAATGAGCGCATCAAATCACGTCACACGTGAGACGTGAGCGCCACCTGCCAGTTTTCTTCAAAAACAAAGCGCGTGGCTCTGAGACGAGTGTGCGTGCCCGTCTCAGAGGTGATAAGGTGTAGAACGCAAGGCAACCGGTAGGTGCCACCGCCGTCTCGTTTTAGCAAAGCGTTGAAACATTCTCCTGTTCGTGCAAGCGTTGCATGGTCTTCGCAGCGTGATAAGCGCTACCATCCTTAAAATTACTTATATATGCCTTTTCTAGTAAAAATGCACATGCAGAATATATGCGTGCTGTTATGGCGCCCCATACATGCGCAATAATTGCTTTTTAATCGACAATTGCACAAGTATGAACGCTGAATCTTGAGCAACATCGGTGGGCGCTGCGGATGGGGTCGGCCATTTCAAGTATCCGATGCTGTTAAGAGGGGACAAACAGACAAATGTACAGACATACATACAAAAATTTTAGCGTCGAAGGTCCCCAAGAAAGACTATATTCTTAAAAAAAAACACAGAATACTATCCACGCAGTGAATGACGATGAGTAGGGTGAAGCTTCGGAGGGGTGGACTCGCTCGCTGGATTTCGTGCCGACCGGTTGTGCCCCCGCGATCGCCGACGACAGCGTAGCTCTGGCCGACTGGCTCACCCTACGCCATCTCCTGCCGCCGACAAGAGCTCTCGCCGAGTGGTGCCCCGTCCTCGGACTCCTGCGACCGTGTCCACCTTTCCTATCTTCTCCTTACTTCCGTCGTTCGCTGTCCCTGCGCCTCGCTCTCTCCTTCCTCTCTCTCTATCTCTTTATCTTTTGATCCTATCCTTTTAATTCCTCCTTTACCCCCACCCCTCGTGAGCTACTGTTGAAGTGTCCGCCCCCTGGGGGACAGTTACGGGGCCCACCTTTCTCTTTTCTTTTAAAATCACTCCCCCCTCTCTCCTAGCTTCGCAGGGGCTTTATCGGCAAACCGTTAATAATAATCAGCTGGCCGCGGCCACCCGTCATCTGTCTGTCTGTCTGTCTGTCTGTCTGTCTGTCTGTCTGTCTGTCTGAAGCATAGATGGACGAATGGACAGACGCACAGACAGACGCACAGACAGACGCACGGATGGACGCATGGATGAACGTAAGCAAGATTGAATGGACTGATGGAAGCGCGGACAGAATGACGAACGTTTCGCCCCATTCATCATCATTCACTCAGTGGATATGCTGTGATTTTTTTAAATGCGAAGCATTTCTCAGCGAACATCGGCGACTTTGAGCGTTTCTGTTTATCTATCTAGCCGCATACGACTTTTAGCTCTCCTGGCCGTTTAGATAATGGTATCGATACCAAACTTCGTATGGCATAACATGACTGTATGATCAACATATTTAACTAGTCATATCATGAAAATTATGACACGCATGTCTTGAATGTCATGATTTACATTTCATAATCCTACAGCTCTTGCAATGGTTTCGTTCACACGGCAAGTTGAAAAACTGGTATGGTATGGCATGATTGCATGGCGAACACAAGCGTCAGACCCTAACATAAAAATCATGACATGCGTGTCATGTAACAACATCACTACATGCCACGCTCATGATGCGCTCGCGGCGGTTTCGCTAGCGTCACATATACCAAATCGGGTGTTACGTGACGTCAATGGATGACGAAGATATGTGACTGACGCAAAGATGATAATCATGAGATGCGTGTCATGCGAGAACATGACTGCATGTCACAGTCAAGGCGCCAATACATTTCGACGTGACGCGGTGCGCGTGCTCGCCGGCGTTCATTTCGTCGCGTCACACCGGCGTTGCCACGCCAGGTGCCGGCCCTGCCATATACTCGCAGGCGCACGCCGCGCTGCGTTGCTTTGACGCATGCGCGTTTCAGCGCGTCTGCCATACCTCCGTCACGAAAAAAGGTAGACGCAGTGCTGTCTGCGTAACGCATCGACGCGAAATGCAGCGTGTCGCATTTCGCGCCGGTCGCCGCCGGGCCGCACCGACAGATGCTATACTATAGAGTGCTCGCGTTTTGCTAACTTAGCGTCGCTGTGCCCAGCGTGCGCTCGTCAACGCTACATTTGAGTATATTGGGTCCTTCATGATGCGCTCGCGGCCGTTTTGCTATAGCTGCACATACACCAAATTTCGTGTTACGGGACGTCAATGGATGATGAAATATATGAGTGGTGCAAACATGTTAATTCTGACACGCGTGTCATGCAAGAACATGACAACATGCCACGCTCATAGCGTGCTCACGGCTGTTTCGCTAGCTCCACATATACTAAATTTGGTATCACGTGACGTGAATAGATGACAAAGGTAAATGATACATCTAAACATGATAATCATGGCACGGAAGTCATGTACGGCATCATTTACCTCCACCTCGTCATGTTGTGCTGATTTTAAAGTGACATATCAACATTTCTCATTCGTGCTTCACATATAATCGATTCCTACTGTACGTGGGATCTGCCATTTTTTTTCTCAGACAGACTCACTCGGTCTGAAACTCACCAAAAAAATTCAGTAGATTCCATGTATCTGGGAATCGACGTTATGTGAAGCATGCGGAGGAAAGGTGACCTGCTGCAATTTTTTTTTATGGAGCGACAGGTCATGAAATGACGCTAAATATATGTGCAAATGTTGCAAGCAGAGACATATGTTGAACAGTTGCAGATGTTTATATAAGCAGTTGTTTGCACTTGCGCAACGATGTCGACTGGAACATGCGTATTAGCCACACCAGAAGCTTATATGAAGCGCTCATACTCGCGAAGATGCTTGCCCTGGACACTGCTACATAAATCAACACTAGAAATGACGTTAACCCGACGCTACGGCTGTATTAGAGGAGTACACACGTAATGTATATAAAACTGGGTAGGCAGCACTGCAACCACTATTGACGCTTAACGTAGGTAAGCGTCTATTTGAAAAATAGTTTCGAGACCTGGCGTAGCTCTGTGGTAGAATGCTTGACTACCACGCAGAATGCTTGGGTTCGGTTCCAACTGGAACCCTGAAATATATTATTTGCATTTGTCGAGGGGTCAACGCTGGCTATGTGAGTTTTTTCTAAACCCAATTTATTCCATTCCTTCGTCAGGTCGACGAGGCTGATGTCGGGTATTGCTTAACGCTCACGCGTTGAAATATCCCCTGTGTGTTCTCGTCGATCCTGGGTCAATACTAAGTGTAAATCACTTATTATGACACATACTCGTACGCCAGCGGCACATACCCGCCCATGGGTATGTGCTACAGTCCGGAGGGAAGTGTTTGACGACGTACGCGACAGGATTGTGGCATTATTCATACATTGACCAGCGCGTCATATTCGTCAAACCATCTTACCCTCCCACGCTAATTTTGGCTCACGCCAAGTTAAGGGGGTGACCACGAGAGCACCCAAACGTAAGCGGCTATATAGATAGATAGATAAATAGATAGATAGAAAGATAGATAGATAGATAGGCAGATAAATAGATAGATAGATAGATAGATACGCTGAAATTCGCCGAAGTTCGCTAAGAGATGCTTCGCATTTAATATTACTCCCCCTGGCTCATCTCATGTGCACTGGCACTCACAACCGGATCTGAGTCCGAGTGAGCGCACTCATGAGTGAGTTTGCCGACATGTGGTGCTTTAGCCTGTGGGAATTGAGGCTGGCCCGCTGCCTTTGCGCGGGCTTTCCCGCCTTTCTGCCATTCTCATGTCCCGACATGTCTGCCCTCCTTTGCTGTCTGCCGCGCTGGGAAGGGCGGAGTGACGTTTAACTCCCTCACCCGGTAGCGGATGTTGACTGTGGCGCCGCGCGCGGGGACCCCAGAGAGGTTTTCGCGCGCTGCGTCGGGAGCGAGAGTACAGTCCGGGACTTCAAACGGTGAGCCACGCATTCTTTTCCGTCCGTCGAGTCCCGTCGCTCGGGGCTCGTCGGACTTCGCTGACGGCGCCTCGCGCCCGATGCGAACGCTCACCTTTTGTTGCCCCGCTGCGTACTCACGGCCGAAGGGCAGTACGGTGTCCTAGTGCGTGGCCTAGCTACGCCGACCCGTCTCCCTTCCCCGGCAACGCGAGCGCCTTTGCCCTCGCTCGAGCAACCGGCCCCTTTGTCCCGGTGTCTCCGTGGATCACCTTTACCGCGGAGACGCGCTCGTGGCACCCCTGTGTAGTACTTTGTGCCCGTGGCGTGGATAAGCCTACTTGCTTTCCCGCCGCGCCTATTTGCAACGGGCTGTACTGCGTTTGGTGTTGCCACAATAAAGTGTTGCGACTTGAGCAGTATCGTGTTTCCCGCCACGGCGACGGTTAACGCGTGCCCTGCGGCTCGCTAAGACCGGACCCACGCTGGTGGCCGTACTCCTTCGGGATACGTGTACACCACGCTGGCGCCCAACGCGGTATCAAAAGCTCTAGCTTTTGTCTGCGCTTAGCGAGTCAGTTCGCCTGCGCGATTCGGGCTCGCCGCAACATGGCTGCTTCGCGGGACTTTTGTCCGCTGTCCCTTTTAGCGGATGCCGCGTTGCACACGGAGGCCATTGCCTCTATTGACGGGAACCCTTCTGCACCCGTCCGTGTCGGCACCCCCTATTGCGGTGACGACACGAGGCGCCTAGCCGCTCCCTTTGGAGATGGCGCGTCGCTTCGGAATGGGCCTCTTGCCCTACCCGAACGTTATGTCTGCTTCGTGGCATGCCGCGTTGCACCAAGAGGCCACCGCCTCTATCGACGGGCGCGCTTCGGCGCTCGCCTGTGTCGTCACCCCTTTTGTGGTGAATACACTCCTACGTGGTAGCTGACGCGCTATCTCGTGCCCCTGTTGTCTGCCGAGAACCTGGATTTCGGTGCGACGGCCGCTCGCGGTGCCTTAGCACATGCAAGCGTCGGGGGCGAAACAGCAGCTTCGCCGCCATTCGGCGAGAAGGGTGAGTCCCCATGCGGACAAACCTTGGCTGCTAACCAGGTAAGCGGCGCACCGCAAAGCGGCCGAGCGGGGGAGCTTTCCGAAGGCCACGAGGCCGAGAGCGAACCCGTGACGCCATGCACGCGGCCGTTGCTGCGGTCCTGAGTGGGCGCGATACCAGACTCCCCCATTTGGGAGAATGGGAATTGCTTTCGGCAGCGAAGAGCTACTGAGGGCTCAGCAGAGTGATCCGTTTCGAGTCTCGAAAGGACGGAGCGCCGTATACGCTGCTTGCTTTGCGGCGGGCGCCGTTAAACCGTCTTGAGAGGCGCGCCGTTACGCTGCTTGTTCTGCGGTGGGCGCGATTAGGGGGCTGTAACAGCGTGTGTCGCTGAGTCCCCGGCGGATTCATTTTGCTGGACCATGACGGGCTCCTGCTGAACTATATAGCCACTGACGACGAGTCCAGCGACCCGTTTAAGGTGGTTATGCCCAAAAGTCTGAGAGCCGCACTGTTGCGATCCTCTCACGACGAATCCATGGCCGGTCACCTGAGTGGCTCGAAAGTTTTTGCAAACTGAGCAATGTTGTGACCTGGCCCGGCACGAAGCGTGGCTTTTATCGCTATTCCGTGCCTGCCACGTGACAAACGGTTGAGCCAAAGGTTGGAAAGCCGCCCGGTCTTATGAACCGATTGTCAGTGAGCGTCCGTGGCGCGTACTAGCTGAAAGATCCCCTTTGGGAAAACTCAGCCGTGCCCACATCGCAGACCTGAAGCCCTTTGTCACGGTCTGACGAGCTCGCGCCAGTGCCCTACGGCACTTCGCGCAAGCAACGGGCACACCCGGAGCGGCGGACCGCATTCGGACCCCGCACCGGTATAATCTGAGGAAGCGGTCACCTTTGTGATTTCGCGCCGGACGGCGGACTTCTCCGCAACCGAAGGCCCTCAGTTTACTGTCTAGCCTCAGTATAGGTTAGCTTCTTTACGGCCTTTTCTCGTAAAGAAGTTGACCCCGCCCTGTCTGCTGCCAGTGTTTCTTTTTTTTGAAGTGTTCATGTGTATTTTATGTTTATTTTGTCTAATATTAAGTGTTATTTGTATTTTATGTTTTTTGCCAGATGTTTAGTGTCAGTTTGCTCTGTGTTTACTTTTTTCGTGTTCGTTTCGTCTACCGCGAAGGGAGCTGTGTGTGACCTTGAGTGTCGGTGCTTGCCGGGAGGGAGAGAGACGAAGGACGCGCAGCCCTCGGTGGTGTGTGTGCGTGCGTGCGTAAGTGCGTGACGCTTCAGTGCGAGCCCGCGAAGAGTGCGTCATGGCTTCCCCCCATCGACGCGGGCACTGGAGGTGCTGGGGGGCATTGACCCATTGACATCAGACCGTCTGGCTGTGCTCTGCTCTCGGCCGCCGTCGAAGAAGCCGTGCTGCCGTTCCCACCATGGCTCCTGCGCGAGGCCAGCTGAAAGCAGCTATATGCTGCCGGCCAACGCCAGGGCGCCTCGCAGCCAATTCGGGTTCGGCCTCCCTGACCACTGGAGAGGCCCGGCTTCCCGCAACGTCCAGCTCCGTCATCGAGCCAGAAATGCGGGGCGGCCCCAAACAACCGAAGCGGCTTTCGGCGGACTCGCGGCTTATCAAGAGCAGGAACAAGCCATCAGTCAGCCCCCTTTCCGTACCTCTGACCTCGCACTCGGGCATCGCACCCAGCGGACACTGTCACGCCTTTCCGCACCTCCGCGCAGTGGACGCTATCCCCCTTCAGCACCACGAACACTACTGCCACGTTTCTGTGCTCCCTTCCGCAGTTATTTGTATAGTGTCATGTGGTTACTTCATTATTTATGGTTTGTTTCTCATCTGTGATCTTTTTTTTAGCAGCAGTAACAGGGCTGGACTGAGGTAGCTGTCGCTCATGGCAGTGTCATTTTAACTGCATGGGTGACGTCCGGCTGCCTTTTGCGGACCGGTAAAGGACAAGTTTAGGAGAGGGGGATGTGGGAATTGAGGCTGGCCCGCTGCCTTTGCGCGGGCTTTCCCGCCTTTCTGCCATTCTCATGTCCCGACATGTCTGCCCTCCTTTGCTGTCTGCCGCGCTGGGAAGGGCGGAGTGACGTTTAACTCCCTCACCCGGTAGCGGATGTTGACTGTGGCGCCGCGCGCGGGGACCCCAGAGAGGTTTTCGCGCGCTGCGTCGGGAGCGAGAGTACAGTTCGGGACTTCAAACGGTGAGCCACGCATTCTTTTCCGTCCGTCGAGTCCCGTCGCTCGGGGCTCGTCGGACTTCGCTGACGGCGCCTCGCGCCCGATGCGAACGCTCACCTTTTGTTGCCCCGCTGCGTACTCACGGCCGAAGGGCAGTACGGTGTCCTAGTGCGTGGCCTAGCTACGCCGACCCGTCTCCCTTCCCCGGCAACGCGAGCGCCTTTGCCCTCGCTCGAGCAACCGGCCCCTTTGTCCCGGTGTCTCCGTGGATCACCTTTACCGCGGAGACGTGCTCGTGGCACCCTGTGTAGTACTTTGTGCCCGTGGCGTGGATAAGCCTACTTGCTTTCCCGCCACGCCTTTTTTGCAACGGGCTGTACTGCGTTTGGTGTTGCCACAATAAAGTGTTGCGACTTGAGCAGTATCGTGTTCTCGCCACGGCGACGGTTAACGCGTGCCCTGCGGCTCGCTAAGACCGAACCCACGCTGGTGGCCGTACTCCTTCGGGATACGTGTACACCACAAGCCCCATAAAACGCCGAGTTCAGGGACAGCGCCAGGCCATGCAGCACGCGTTAGAGTCGTCATGCGACTAAAAAACCCGGAGGTCCAGATGCAGACCACCATCGAAACAATTCAGCGCTTTCTCGTGGCCACAGTCATGCTACATCACGCAGGGGCGTCGGGAGAGGGGGGGGGGGTGGAAAAGGGGGCACTTGCCCCCCTGAAGCCACGTCTGTGCTTGCTCTCACCTAAACTACAACGGTGCTCTCGCCTTCTTCCAACCGCGATGCCACACTGGTTTTTGCCCCCCCCCCAAAAAAAAAACAAAAAAAAACCACGCACACCCTCAATATTGGGTCTGGTGGTCCCATGCCATGCCCTCCCAAGCGATAATGTACTTCGTTCTGCCGAGCACCAGACCGGAAAGATATTGTATCAAGACCGATTGTTGGCCTAGTTGGTACTTGCTTAACGACATCCTTTAGCCGCGAAGTATCACAAACACAGAGTGAAGAAACACGCGACGAGGACAAGTGGCACTTCCGGACATATCGTAAGTGCCGCTTGTCCTTGTGTGTTTCTTTTACTCTGTGTTCGAATACTTAGCAACTAAAGGATGTCGCCAGGCTAGCACATCACTGATATTTATTTCGCCGGTAGGCAGAATCCTGCCGTCGACCTGCCGACGACCATGCGCCACAGGCGACATTTTTCGTGCCACAGGCAACCTTGTTTACAAGTGAAGCGAGAATTCATCGGCCTCGACTCGCGAAAGTTCCCATGAAAGGCTTAGCAGAGCGCGTCGCGACGGCTTACCTTCTGGGCGGAGATCATGCGGATGCGCGCCTCGTTGAGCATCTCGTCCTTCTCCTGCTGCGACGGCTGGCACAGGTGGTGCTCCGAGCAGTCGGGACAGAGGGACACGTGGCTCAGCTTGCGGAACATGTACGCGGGCAGGGCGCTGTTGCAGGCCCGGTTGTGGTCGTCCTGGCGGGGAAAGAAGATCCATTCAGCGTTCTCGGAAGTGTTTCCGGAACGACGCGCAAGGAACGTCGTGGCGAAAGGAGGAGAAAACGCTATACGTGTAGTGTACGAACAGTGTACCGTATTTTAGAAGCACGGAAATTGGGGCGAGTTTGTACTGATCCATAGTGGTATTTAGGAGAGCTTAAATACAAGATACAAATGACAAGGAAGAGGTACTAGAGACAGACAAAAATACAAGAGACAAAATACAATAAACAAGTACAAGAGCGCTCGTTTGTGTAATCTGCCTCTGGCATTCAGTCTGTTACGCGCTCTTATATACCACCATGGACAATATACCATATATTGTTATCATCATCATCATCATCATCATCAATCTAACTACGCCCACTGCAAGACGGAATCCTCTCCCATGTTCTGCTAGTCCACTTGGTCTTGTGCTTGCTGCTGCCACTTAATATTCACAAACCTCCTAATCTCATCTGCCCACCTAATTTTCTGTCTATCGCTATATAGCCCGCTTGCCTTCTCTGGGAATGCAGTATCATATATACACCCGTCGGCAAAAGTATGCGGACCACTAGCGTTCGCATAGACCTCTTCCACGTACGAACGCGCGGGAGGCTCTTCCAACGCGCTGCGCCAGCTGTCACGTCGTCATAGAGGGTGGTGGCGAGCTTTGGGCTGGGCGGAGTGCACGCGCCGCTAAAAGCGCATCAATATGTCAACGACGCCTACCCTTCGTTTACAAACACACGGAACAGGTCTATGCATGGCCTCCTCACCGCAGTCCTTTATAAACACACAAAATAGGTCTGTCCGGGGCCTCCTCACCGCGTCCTGTCCGCTGTCCTTGGGGTTGTACGGGTTCCCGATGGCAGTGTACTGCTCGACGTACTTCCAGTCGGCGTCCGTCAGGAACACGTCCTCGCGGTGGACTTGCAGCGAGCGCTTCTGCACCTCGCGCAGGTGGCGCACCGCGTTCACCATGTTCGACTGCTTCCACGCCGACAGTGCGTTCATGCCTGCGTGTGTGCGTAATAATTAGTGCGAACAGCCGTGTGAAGACTTTTTTTTAAAAGCAAGAAGATGAAGAAGAAAGGAAGGACAAGATGGAGTACTGGCGATGCTTTGCTGTTTGAAACGGATTCGATTGACGTAACATGTCACGTGATCATGGGTGTTAGGGGACGACTGCACACCCCGCCGTGCTACAATTACGGAAAATTCTGCGTAGAACAGCAAGGCATACGAAGCAGCTCTCCAGAAAAACGAAATAATCTAGAAGGAATGGAGGAAAGCTACGCACAAGGAGAAATGAGACGCAAGTTGAAGCGCTATGACTGCCCATCAATTTTTTCGTGTTGTTCGTGTTCCCCCTTGTGCGTTGTACTTCTCCAGCTCCGTGCAGAGGGCCGATGCCTGTACAATGAACCTAGGCGTGCCCTACTGGCTTATGATCATTTGAAGCCTCTTACCGAGAATCCTCAGGAGAAAAATTGGTCGTGGTGGCGTTGACGAGTAGAGTCAGGATTACGATGCCCGAAACTTGGATAAGGATCTGCGGGAGAAAAATGAATAGAAGAAGGGGAAGGGGAAAGAAAGTGAAAAAATTAGTTGGTCAGATGCCGGTTGCTGTCCTTGTAGACTGCGCAAGTTGCTTGAACGGAAACGAAATAGCAAGATTCAATGGTCTAGATAATTTAGTTGAGCAAAACAGAGAATATCCCATGGGAGCTAGGTGGTTTATTCGCTTTAAACGGATACGTTGATTCAAGGGGGAAGCGTTACTTCTAGATTTTGAAAATATGAAACAATTTCGGCGCTTCTTCGAAAATAAGAAAGGTAACAGTCGAACGCACCCTAGCCTCTCCGTAAATGACACATCTGCTCTCCGTCTAAACTGACGCAGACGAGTAAACACGCAACCATATTCATTGTGACGAAGAACTCGTTCTTATACAGACGTGAATGCGACGTCGCTTGTATCGTGCGAAACATTCAATGCCTACATATAAGGAACGTCATACGAAACCTAGTGCCATCACAGTGGACAAGGGACCCCCCAGCGTGCATACCTTGTTGCCGATCTTTGCCCTGTCTATGTATCGACTCTCGGCGACGGACAGAGCTAGGGCGAGGCCGACGGCTCCCCTGAGTCCACCCCAGGTCATGATGATGGCGTCCTGCCACATGAGGCCGTAGCCGAGTCGAGTCAGGATCGGACTCAGCATGCCAATCATCAACAACCTACGGAACAGTCGTACCAAAAGGGGTAGCAAGAAAAGATGTAACATTGTATACACACAGAAACGTCTTTAGCGCTGCAGAGACGAGAACGCAGCAATAAAAAAAAAACATTCCGCGTACAAGTAGTACCCATGCTCCCTTCCAACCCTCTGCGTCCCCTCTGTGTAGCTGAACTACTCGTGAAATTACAGCTTGTGCTCAGCCGCTTGTGCGGTTACAGCTTGTGCTCAACCGCTTGTGCGGATACACAAGTCAAAGGAGGTAAAATCAACCACTCGTGCGGTTGATTTTCTCTCCTCCGCCTTATATATTTCTGTTTTTTTCCCGAAAGTTAAACTTTGGGGTTCAGTGCATCGACTAAGAAAAAGAAGATGGCTTATTCCTACGAGTCCTATTAGGTACGAGTATCGGCGGGACTGTAACTGGGGAGAGGGGTGCAAGCCTAGTTGCATTGTGACTGGGGGAGGGGGCAACTAGCGTTGCTTGGGTGAGGGAGTGTGCTAGTACAGTTTGAAAGGGGGGAAGAGCCCCTTTTGCACCAACTGCCGACGCCTATGGCATTAGGAGAACGCTTAAGGGTGGCAAGAGCAGCAAGGCAAGGTGTACTATCATGACTTTCTCTCTCCTATTCGTCTCGGTCATGTTTCGATGAATAAGCAACAAAATAACTATGCGTGAATGCTCACCTGAACACGGTGATGGCGATGTAGGTGATCAGAATGAGGAAGAGGTCGTTCTTCTCGATGTAGGACACCGACCGCTCCGTGATCACGATGCCCACGATGATGAAGATGAGCGTGTTCGCCAGGTACGACAGCATCTCCCAGAAGCTGCAGGTGACCAGAACGATACGCGTTGCGATGAAGTAAATAATTTCCAATAGGCAATAACCAAACTTCTATAGCACTCGTAGCGTACGTGGCTCGTTTGGAAGCTGCCGAAGATGTTCGTCCAGCAGCGAACATATTTTAGGCTTGCTATAGTACTCTTTGAGATTGCGAGTTGTCCCAGAGGGGCAGTCACTTACAGGCCTCTGCAGTACCCAAAGATGGTGGCTAACCACGATGAAGCCATTGCAAGCTGTCCCCATAGATGACATAAGACTGCACTCATGTTTGGGCGCTCCATAGTAACGTAAGATGGGTTACCATAGAGACATCTATAGAGATAGATTACTATAGATAACCCAACTACAATGATGTCACCGCAAGATATTCCGATGGCTGACACAAGGACACTCAGCTATGCATATTCTACGAGTACTCTAATATGGCAGCTAAGAGTGATGATGCCATTTCAAGCTATATCGCAATGGAAAACAGAAAATTGCGCTCACATACTGACGCCCTATAGAATCGTAAGATGAGAGCTGAGTACGATGAGGTCGGTATATAAGCTATTCCAATGGAAATGGCAGAAGGGCACACCACTCACCTGTGGACGAACTCCTCGACCTCGGGGCTGATGCTGACCTTGTTGGCGCTGATGACGACACCCAGTGCGACGACGGCCAGCACCCCCGACACCTGGAGGACGGTCTCGGCCAGGTAGTAGGTGATGTAGGCTGAGCTGAGCGTGATGGTGATCTCGATGACCGAGTCGTTGAACACCTTGGACAGGTACCACACGGACAGCTTGCCCACCACCAGGCCCAGCAGGGGACCGCCGAACGAGATGCGGCAGAACATCCACGCGATGTCGGCCGCTGTTGCGTAAAGCGCGTGTCATGAGACAACCGGAATGTTTGTTATATGTGAGAGCATGCAGTTATGGGACACTTGAACAGAAAATGGGTTTTTCGTATAGGTAAAGTTAAAAATTTCAAGGTCATCACGTTTGCCGCGAGAAGACGCGTGGCAGGCGAGGAAACGCACAAAAAGGAAATGCAGCTGGTGACGCCACCTTGAACTTCCTGTACTGAACGCCGTGACGTCATGAATTTCAAAGGCGCCCAGAAGGCCTTACGTAGTTTCTGATCGCTAAAAAAGAAGTGCACTGTCCTCCAAGGAGGGCAGAGTCGAGACTTTGTCGCCAAAACACGAATGCTATACTGTCTTTGAAATCTTGGAAAAGCCTCTTAGTCGCTGAATTTGCAGAGCGACCGCCCCGAAGAGGCGTCCCGGATTCGAACCCCGAACCAGGACAAGTTTTTCGAAGAATAAAATAATTTTCTTTTTGAGAATCACGGCCTCACGCTGCAAGTGGTTGTGTTCTTTCTCTTTCTTACTATTAAATATATCGCGTCACCCGCCGAGATTTCAGTACGAAATTTAATCAAGAAACTTGGACCTTCATTTTCTGCTCTATTGATGAACCTACGATGGCGAAAAATTGACGGCATTAGAGTTCTCATAGTACCATTTATTCATATAAACCGATTTATTGTTTCCTTTTAGTGTTCCTTCCAACGTACCTTCTCCGCTTTTGCTAATATATGTGTGAACGAGCGCCGAATGGTGGCAAGCTGTCCTACCGCACTTACTCGCACTCTACCAGTGCTACAGCCGTATACAACCCAAGTCCGGAGAGGCACTACCCGGATTACCTAATAAGCGCGGCAGCCGATCGCCTCTGCGGCTAAAGAAACCGTCTCGCCTTTGTAGGTGTTTGGCGATGCTCATCAACGCCTGGTTCACTGACAGTCTTACTTATGACGTCATTCTATATCGCGCGCTCATTGGTGCACATCTGTGTACATAGTCGTGTGCAGGGTTGCCCATCGTGTGGGAGGGGCGAAGGTTCTCCGCAGCGCCCCCTCCTAAGTTAAGGTTTCTAGAGGGGACTAGGGGGTTAGGTGGCTAGAGAGGAGGGGGGGGTTTGCCGCCTTCCCCCTGCCCTCCTCGTGCGTCCGCCTGCGTCTGTGTGCATTCACCTGCGAGGTCGAAATGCGGCTCTACTTTAATGGTGTACCCGACTGTAGTCAGCACTGAGAGGAGCGTCGGGTAAAAAATGGATCATGATGGTTAGTGTGGGCTACCGGATAGAGTTAGCTTAGCATTGGCAGATGTTGCTTAACGTAGGCTAGCCGCTGTTACAACAGCGACGTTCTCTCCGTTGAGCACAAATCTAGTGGTGACCTCGTATGGCGATGGACTGCAACATGGAGGTGTTCTGTCTGAGATTCTTCAGTGGACACTATTATTTGTCTTGCATCTACTGTGTTACTTTTACAAAGCGCTGATGTCGTGGTCACCCTGCCTTTGTACACACGGACACAAATATGTTTGCGTGTAGGCTCCATGACATCTGTGTGACGGCTCATGGTAGGTGATTCTGTGCGTTGCGAACTCTTTTTCGTCACTTGCGTTTGTAGAGACGTTCCTGTTATACTGGTGCTTTGGTTCGTGTACTGCCATCAATTATTCATTGTGATCAAGCTTAGGAAAGAATTCGATATTCCTGGATATCGGGCTCCAACCTAGCCACGACGCTTATGGTCCCGCATCTAAACATAATTATAAAAGTTGTTGAGAAATTGCCAGCTCTGTCCTCGCAGTGAAGGATAATCTTTCATCTCCATTGTATTCCATGGGAAGACTCGTCTTAACTAGTAGAAACACAAATAAGCTTCATCTGTCAAATGCAGGAAGCGGCCTACCTGTCATGCTTCTTCCGGGAACGGCGAGCTCAATGAGCACCTCGTAGATGACGATGGCCGATCCGTCGTTGAGCAGAGCTTCGCCGTCGATGATCGTGGTCAGGATCTTTGACGTGCCTGCGGCAACGAAACGCGTGTTGGAAGTTGTGGCAGGGTGTGCACAACGCTCGTTGTGGCACGTTCACACCTATGATAATGCCGACAATTCACCGTGAACTGAGATTAAAACAAATAAAAAAAGAGAGAAGGAGAAATGTGAAAATGCAAACACGTGTTTCGTAAGCTGCCGTGGAGTGTAACTGGGGTCTTTTGGGTAGTGTAAGCGTGGAACGCTACGGCGCAATTTCCCACGTGCCACCACATTAATACACTGATAGATGCATCGCAACCACTGTAATAATAATAATAATAATAATAATAATAATAATAATAATAATAATAATAATAATAATAATAATAATAATAAAGAAATTGGTGTGAGCCAGCTTGCTGCGTTGCAATGGAGGCGTAGATGTTGCTACAACTGGTAGCATGAACAAGCGGTGCACTGCCATTATGGCTAATGCAATACACTGAACAAATGGTTGCCAATGAAGCAACTATACAGCCAAGCGACGAACATTGCCAGTGGTTATGTAACGATTACGTTTATTGGATGTTTGTGACTCCTAAAACTGCCCACGGCGTTTAGTGTGTCCGTGTGCATGCACACGAAAAAAAAGTGCTAGACCTGAGTTGTGATGGTCGGATTTATTGTGTGGTTAGAATTTAACCTAAAATACAAAAAAAAAACCACAAGATATGTGGGAAGTCGGCTTCTCCTTAGAAAAACTGTCCCTGTGGAGAAGCCCGCTTCGACGATTGCATTTTAGGCGTCTATGCAGCAACAGAGGTACATCCTTATGCCGTCTTAAGTATATGCGTAAGTTGCCCAGGTTTGAAGTGAGATTCGTGATTTTAGGCATGTTTCAGGTTATGAGACATACCTTATGTTCTGCGGCGAAGCGTACCTAAAGGGGCCCTGCAACACTTTTTGAGCATGGTCAGAAAACGCTTCCGATCGGTAGTGGAGGCTCCCGACAACACGCAAGCCAAATATTATAGCACAGTACGCGGCCTGGATTTCGCAATAAATTATCAAAGTGAGCTAAAAATAGCTTTCTCTTCTCTCGACAGATCACGAAATATAAGCCCAGTAAGTCCATCTATCAGCCATTGGCTGATTTAAACATGGTGCGCTCGCTCGTGACAGAGATCGCCGCAAGAGGCCGTCACTTGTCCACGCGTGCGCGCGTGATCGCACTAAAAAGCCGCGTATTTGAAGAAAAAAATGCTCAAGGTCCTGAGGTGCGTGTGAGGTTTTTTGTTTGCCCCTCCCATCCCTCCCTGTTCATCTTCCAGTGCTTTCGTCGGGACGAGAGAAGAGAGAACGTCATTGCAGCGTGTGACGAATCTTTGTAACCCCACTCGTACTAGACGGATTATTAAAATTTTTGTGGCGTTAGATTTGTGAGGTGATACGCTTTCTCCAGTGAATGAATTTCATGGTTACTCAAGAAAGTGTTTCTGGGCCCCTTTAAGAGTGGAAATGGGGACACTGCAGCCACAGGGCTTTGTACGTGCTTTTCAATCACACACGCGCATACACACTTTCACCGTTCGCATTTCGAATGCCCAGACATCAAGTCATTGTGCCCACAGGTCTTCCGATCTAAGGGTCCTATGAGCAAAGCAAGCCCGTTGCATTGCTAACGGGGGCCCTTGCCCAGTTTTACACTTGCTCGTCAAAAACAGGCTTACCCGCAGTATGAGGCTTTGTGAGGAGAAGCCAACTTCACCGTCATTTTATTTCGCATTGGAGTTACGAAAAGATAATGATGCAAATAAAGGCGATAAAAGTGATAACGTCGCATGTAAAATTTAATCGTGTAGGTGTGTGTTTTTATCACCCACCGGAGAGAAATGGAATGCAAACATCAGGTCAATAAAGAAGAAACATCAGAATCAGTAAAGAAGTCAGCGCTCGTCGCTTCGTTCGTACTGAAGTCGACGTCTTACTGCGATCTGAAAAAAAAAAGAATTTTAACTCGTCCAAATTTCACTTCTTTGAAGCACGATTTCCTTCAATTCGGAGGACGCGCGCGCGTGTGTCCAGGATAAGGCGTATATCGATAGCAAGAGGCAGATAGAAGGGATATCGACTCACCGACGTCCCTGAGTAGAGCCACCACTGCCACGGGGTCGGTGGCGCTGAGAATGGAGCCGAAGAGGAAGGCGCTGTGCCATCCCCACTCGTAGCTCACGAACAGGTTCACCGACAGGAAGGCCGTCAGTCCGGCGCAGATCACTGTGGGTCATTGGTTGTTACTCAGTGCCAGAATATCGAAGCAGACCAAATATTGATGAGCCGATGTTGATTCGATAGTAGATCACATGTTCCATTTCCACTATTCTCTTGCTTGTTCGAATTTCCTTTGTAAAAAAAAATTGTGTGAAATGAAATGTCTGATTTGGCGAAACCTCGCCAGGACTGAAATGATCGCGGTAAACAACAGAGGATGCGCACCAAAAAAAGTAGAGTTTGCAATTCGAACAAACAAACAAACAAACAAACAAGCAAGCAAGCAAACAAACAAACAAACAAACAAACAAACAAATAAACAAACAAAAAATTATGTTTCGGCTCCAGTACATCAGAATTGTTCATAATCTCTGTCGCCTATCGATGACACGTCATTTCTTATTCCTTTCAAACTTTGCTTTTTGCGGTCGTTGTCTTCCATCCTTCATATAATATCATTCAGTTGAAGCCGAACTGGCCTAGACTTATGGGTGAACTCGTTGTTTGAAACGCTTGTACAGAAATATTAGGCCAGCTTTGCTTGGCGGAGACGGATGAAACAGCGAAACTGGCGGCGTGCACTGGAGTTGAATGAATTGAGAATTAAGTAGGTTAATTGAAGTATGTGAATGAATAGGGAGGAGTGGCGGGGGCAGTAGTGGGCGTAGTGGCGAGTTGTGGAAGTAGTGAGTAGTGCGAACCGGGGAAGGATATGGCGCACATGTCTTATGGTGTGCTTTACCCACTTTCTGTGAGTAGATTCCTTTAAAATCTACGTTCTACGATGCTTCCTGGACCCGAAAGCCAGCTTCAATGTTAAAATAGAAATCGACCAATCAATCAATAAATCCAGTCGGTGACTCCACTCACTCACTCACTCACTCACTCACTCACTCGATCGATCAGTCAATCAATCACTCACTTGATCAATCAATCAATCAATCAATCAATCAATCAAATAATCAAATAATGTGTGGGACTAGGCGAATTGGTAATACTACGTAGTGGTGTGCGGTGTGCTACAGCAGACAAGGCAGGATGCTTTTAAGCAGTGCTCGTTTTCTTTGCTCATTCCGCGTCCATTGTCTGCTGTTGTGCTGTTTTGAACGCTGATCACAAAGCGGCGGCGGGGTGTATTGATTGATTGATTGATTGTTGCAGAGCTTAAGGTGGTGGCTAACTCACGCAGTCCGGGCACGGCCATGAGTATGCACTGCGTGAAGCATCGCATGAAGGTGTGCGCGTCCATGGCGAATGCCGACTCGAAGATCAGTATGGGCAGGAACATGTGCAGCAGCAGCTTGGGGTCGATGCGCGCCAGGTAGGTGTATATCTGCAGGGATTCGTACTGGCGCGACACCAGGCCCATCAGGGCACCGAACACGAACAGCACCACCGTGTACGGAAGCTGGATGTTCAGACGCTTCAACAGGAAACGCACCAACGCTGGGAGAGGAGAAAAATGATGAAATGGTTGTCATGTCTTTCAGATTTGACCGCACGCCGGAGCTACGGCACGTCTATTGACACGATTTGTATTCGCATGCGCCCAAAAAGTACATACAATGACTCCATTTTCAACTTTGATTACATGTTCTGCCCCTTCCGGCTTCTCCAGCAACGTTGTGCTGCAGTGCAGCCTGCCGAGCTGAGGCCCAATTAACCTCCCTGATTATTTTTAAGGCTGAAGACTTATAGTCGGACACAACTTTCGAAATCCGGAACGTATACTATTCTCAGTTGGATGCACATTAGCGTGCACCAATGGGTGCGAACTCTAGAGTGACGTCACGAACCGGACTGCCGATGAGCCCGCCTTCGGAGGGCACTTGCGATAGCATGAGGGAGACTGAAATTTCTTCTGTCGTGGAGGCGATCGCCTGCGCCGCTTTAGTAGTCTGGGTGTGGCCTTTCCGGACATTTATTCTTCGGACTTCTAAGTTGTATTCGACTGTAGATGTCTCACGAAACGCGAAAATCGACCATCGCCGGCTCCAATATTAATGATGCAAAAAAAAAATCATCATTGCGCGAAGACGGCACCACATGACGCCATCGTGAATTCACAGTTCGTCGACGTTTGTGACGTCACCATGTCGTCATTGTCACCAAGTCGTCACCATGCTGTCATTGCCTAGTTGAAGCGCGTGATTCGAACGCTGTGCGTTCGAGTTTCACAGGCGCAAAGGGTTATTTTGCGTCCGCTTCCATTCGATTGAATTGACGTCGTAATTACTCAACTGCAGTTCAAGGTAACCATTAATTTATCGTGTGATTTTCTTAGCTTAATTGTCTGTTGGATTCATTTGGCTGTGTCCAAAAAGGAACCGAGCCTAAAAAGAAAACTTCTAGTTGATCTCAGCGACACAAGGTGACGCCACTAATTAAGCATGATACGTTTACCTTTTCGCTTCCCGTCGGTAATCTGGAAACGGGTGATTATTTGCAGATAATCTTAATCTCTTTACTGGCATTAAAGCATGTCACAGTAGCGACCGTATCGTACAATATGGTTTATTTACCCTTTCCCTTCAATACACGGAAATGGATAGAGGATGGAAGCCTTACTTCCGAGTATGAAGCTGACAAAGAGAAATAGGATGGGTGCTGCCGCCCGGAAGTATTCCTCTTCCTCTCCCTCCATGAGTGGCTCGTTGCTGCCGTCCGTTTCGTTCCTGCGTATGAACTCGGCCATGTTCTCAGCTACGTGCTCCAGCAGGCCGCCACCACCCTCAGTGGTCGTCGCCGTGGATGCCATCTTGGACGACTACTACCGCCTCCTGGCGGTCTCCTCTGTCACTCCAGTAGGCTTCTCCTGCTACCCGCCTGCAAGAAAAATCCAATCAACCAATCAATCAACCAACAATCACCCAACCACCCAATCAATAGATCAATCAATCAATCAATTGGCCAACCAACCAATCAATCAACCACATAGTTAAATGCAGGCGTACTCCATCCTTTGATTACGTCGTCGTCGACAATGAGCGCGTCGGGGCACACTGGAGTTACTTGTTGAGATATCGATAAAATATGCATTGGTAACACGCGTACACAGTGATGAAGGTGGGCGTTGTGATAATTCGATGCGATTGCACTAATATGCGCGGGGTGGCTTCGAATGCAGTCGGCAGCGTCCGCGTTCGGATGTTAACAGTATGCAAAAAGCGTAAAAAAATTCTATTCAGTACTTTGAGTGGGACGAATTTACACTTGCTATATGAGAGAAGTGACTCTCCAGATCTGTGTACTGTTTTTAAAGAATTAACAACGACGGACACGGTATTGCGAAGAATATTTTGTGGGTTACCGTTCTGCCATTGTCGTCCATTGCGCTTGATATCGAACGTATGACTAGGGAATTCACTATCGAACTAAATCGG
This sequence comes from Rhipicephalus microplus, assembly GCF_013339725.1. Classification (NCBI taxonomy): domain Eukaryota; kingdom Metazoa; phylum Arthropoda; class Arachnida; order Ixodida; family Ixodidae; genus Rhipicephalus; species Rhipicephalus microplus. The sequence continues at coordinate 83,595,986 of NC_051168.1, forward strand.
GTCGCCATTCAGTGCTTCTTGACGATCGTCAGTGGCTACAGTATGCGTCCTTCAAACTGGCACTGCCATGCTAGCAGCATTTTCCAAAGCAGAGCCACTGACTGCGGATACCAGTTTAGTAAGTAATGAAAAAAAAATGATGCGTTGGCGGCGGAAAGGCGTCTAAAGCAGGTGACAGGAGAGAAAGAAAGAGAGAGAGAGAGATAAAAAAGAACTTGGCGGCGAAAAGCCACTCGTTTTACCGAATAACTCAAGGATTTCTTCCTCAGAATTGTAGGAAAAACTCCGTATGAAGGATATCAAAATATGATAATCATAACCAGGTAGATATGCATGGGTGAGCACAAGTGTCTGTACACCGCATTTTAGGTCACGCGAAATGCATGGGTCAATCTTTTGTACTGTCGCCGTCGCCGAGATGGAGGGATTAACCTTAGGATTACGCATGCATGCATGCACTACTGAGTCGAGTCATAATTAACGGGGCGAGAATCGCGAACGTGAGGCCGTCTGACACCGTCTTGGAGCTGACAATGCCGGAATGGATAGATGTATTATAGATGTCCTGAAGTGTAGATGCATGCATTGAAGCAGGCTGTGTAAGGAAGAATTAACCTTGGGATTACACATGCAGCAACCTCTGCACCGCTCAGTCGAGTCACAATCAAGGAGGCAAGAATTATGGATGGATACCAAATGGTTTGACACCATCTTGAAGCAGACGATGCGGCAGTACGTAAATGGAGAGATAGATTTGGTGAGAGGGAGATAGTGTTTACGCTGAAGCAGACGACAGATGAACTTTACTGTGACGGACAAGATGGAAGGTAGAGGATTATCGATAACGGTGGTCGATGCACGCTGCCCACAGAGCAAATAAATATCATGTCAATGTATATTTCGCAATGACGCGTAATTCCGCGAACTTCGCACCCTAAAAAAAAACAACAAAAAAACCTCGTGATGCTGGAAGGACGAGTTTTAGCGAAAGGACGTTGAGGAATTGTAAGCGGACGACACGAAGATCTGTTTGGCGTCGTCTGAAAAAATGGAAGGCTCGCCGATGTCACGTTTATTGTCGGCGCTTTGATTGTCCGTAAAATACCTCTGGAGAAGAAGAAGGACGACATGCATAGTGAATGCCTGCCTATTACCTATTACAGTTCACCTATTAAGGTGAACGAGCGCATCGAGGCACGTTTGACACGAGCGCCATCTGAGAGTTATCTTCAAAAACGAAGGAAGGCGTGCGCGCCTGTCTCGGAGGTGATAAGGTGTAGGACGCAAAGCGACGGGCAGGTGCCAACACCGTGTCGTCTTAGCAAAGCGTTGCAAACACTTGCCTCTTAAATGCGAAGCATTTCTTAGCGAGCTTTGGCGACTTTGAGCGTATCTATCTATCTATCTATCTATCTATCTATCTATCTATCTATCTATCTATCTATCTATCTATCTATCTATCTATCTATCTATCTATCTATCTATCTATCTATCTATCTATTCTATCTATCTATCTATCTATCTATCTATCTATCTATCTATCTATCTTATCTATCTATCTATCTATCTATCTATCTATCTATCTATCTATCTATCTATCTAATCTACGATTTTTAGCTCTCCTGGCCGTTTCCATAATGGTATCAATACCAAATTTGGTATGGCCCAACATGACTGTATGAAGAACGTATTTGACTAGTCATAACACGAAAATTATGACATGTATGTCATGAATGTCATGATTTACATTTCATGGTCCTGAAGCTCTTGCGGTGGTTTCGTTCACATGGCAATTGCAATACTGGTATGGTATGGCATCATTGCACGGCTGACACAAGCGACAGACCCTAACATGAAAATCATGACATGCGTGTCATGTAAGAACATGACTACATGCCGTGCTCATCACGCGCTGGCGGCTGTTTAACTAGCTTCACAAGTAGCAAACCCAATATTACGCGACGTGAACGGACGACATACGTAAATGACACATCCAAACATGATAATAACGACATGCGTGTCATGTAACAACATGAATACATTCCACACTCATGATGCGCTCGCGGCCGTTTCGCTAGCTTCACATATTCCAAATTTGGTATTACATGACGCCAGTGGATGACGAAAGTATGTGACTGGTGCAAACGAAATAATCATGAGATGCGTGACATATGTGAGAACATGACTACATGCCACAGCCAAGGCGCCACTACATTTCGACATGACGCGGTGCGCGTGCTCACCGGCGTTCGTTTCGTCGCGTCACGCCGGCCTTGCCACGCCGTGCGCCGGTCCTGCTATATACTCGCAAACGCGCGCCACGCTGCGTCGCTTTGACGCATGCGCGTTTCAGCGCGTCCGGCGTCCCTCCATCATGAAAAGAGGGAGACGCTGTGTTGTCTGGGTAATGCATCGGTATAGAGTAATGTTAATCTATCTATCTATCTATCTATCTATCTATCTATCTATCTATCTATATCTATCTATCTATCTATCTATCTATCTATCTATCTATCTATCTATCTATCTATCTATCTATCTATCTATCTATCTATCTATCTATCTATCTATCTATCTATCTATCTATCTATCTATCTATCTATCTATCTATCTATCTATCTATCTATCTATCTATCTATCTATCAATCAATCAGTCAATCAATCAATCAATCAATCAATCTATCTATCCGCCTACTTCTTTTAGCTTTCCTGGTCGTTTCAATAACGGTATCAATACCAAAACTTGTATGGCATTGCATGACTGTATGATTAGCTTAAGTGACTAGTCATAACATAAAAATCATGACTTGTACGTCATGATTTACATTACGTGGTATTGCTATTTTTGCGGAGGTTCTGTTTACATAAAATATTGCAAAACTTGTAAGTTATGACATGACTGCATGACGAACGTAAGTGAAAGATCCTAACGTGGAAATCCTGACATGCATGCATATCATATCAAGACTCCACGGCACACTCATGGTGCGCTCGCGGTCGTTTAGATAGCTTCACATATACCGAATTTGGTATTACGTGACGCGAACGGACGACGACGGTAAATGACACGTCCAGACATGACAATCATGGCATGCGTGTCATGTAAAACAGGACTACATGCTAAGCTCATTGAGCGCCTGCGGTTGTTTCGCTAGCTTTACATATACCAAATTTGGTGTTACGTGACGTCAACGGATGAACAAGGCACATGACTGGTGCAAACATGATAATCATGACATGCGTGTCATGCAAGAGCATGACAACATACCACGCTCGTGATGCGCTGGAGGTCGTTTCGCTAGCTCCACATATACCAAATTTGTATCACGTGACGTGAAAGTACGTTCGGAGCATACGAGCAGTCGATGGAAGAGAACGTTTTATGCGTCGAAAGATACGAGCATGCTCTGAGCGATGCAGTTTGAGCAGTGTGCACCCGCAAAGAACTTCGCTGCAGTTCGCATGTAGTGAGAGTCACTCTTGTACATTTTACAGAAGAATAAAGAAATAAATTATTGTAATTTTTTCGCAAGTGTACTGATACTGCTCTAAAAATAATAAGAAAACAATGGAAGAATAATTTAATAATTCTGCTATGTTGCTTTCAAGCAAATACTGCAAGTGTACCTTAGCTACGTGTGCTGTCACGCATAGAAATTGTGCACCAGCCACTGTACGAACGGAGTAAATGGAAGACAATCTGACATTAGCCCTCTGGCCAAACTTCAGTGAGGGCAGGAGGGCTAAGGTTTCTATGGAATCGCGGCGTTCTGAAAAATGAGGATAATTCGGATACCATCGTTAATTCGACCACAAACGTAGCCGATATGAGATATTGGTAATGTGACAGCGTGCCAGAAACTGTGGCTCCAAGAACAAAAATACCGCCGTCGTGTTGTAGTGTTATGCGTCATATATCCCTGAAATTTCCGTTGTGTCCTGTATTGCTCCCATGCCGCCCGTGTGGAACGTTCTTTCGCGCTACTAAGTATATCCTGCGCGACTGCTGAAAGCAGACTATTACGTCTGGCTCTGAGCCACATCTTGTGAATGCGCCCTGACTTAGGAAAGGCTCGTCGATACCATCTACATTCCAAGCCGGCGCCCGCTTCAACAGGCCGTATATACAGCATGGTACCACGGCCAGCAGCCGTGATGGTACCCAGCGGCCATGATGGTACCCAGCGGCCGTGATGGTGCCACATCCCAGGTGAAGCTAGAGTAACACTGCATGGCTCCTTGTTAAGGAGTATACGGTTTCTTTGTGAGTCATACCCTCCCGAAGTAGGCATACATAGCAAGTCTAGGCGAAGCCAGAGGGTGGGGTAGAAGTCACCCCACCCCACCTCACCACTCAAACTTAAAACTTTTAATGCATATATGCGCACGCCCACATAGAAACAATCACATAGTAGTATAAGGTCGGACAATTTTCGAAGTCACGAATTACGCCCCTGGTCCATAACACCGCTATAGTACCCGGACATTTATGTATAACACCGAGCTGTAGAATCGTGTGTGGCCTAGTTACGTTAATGTCGAAGGGCTGAAGTACGCAAGAAGATGAATTTACGATCATGAACTAACAATTAAGCTAGTCAGCAAGGAAACAAGCTTTCAGTTCTCAGACAGCCCTGCCGACGCACAACTGCCTCCGGGAACGACATTCCTTCTGCCAGTCGAGGGTCTCCCCGCTCGCTTATCGACTAGGAGAGGGCGTAATTTGACTAATGCCGATGGCGGTCGGCCGTCGTGACTTCGAAATCACAATTACACCCATCCCTTCCGCCCAAATCTCCAACCTCTCGCAGCAATTTTGTCCAGCCCTTTTGACTTCCCTGGCACATTTATATCGCCGTCCTGTTCGATGCTCTCCGAGGGCTAGCCGGTATGAATAACGAGTGCCCCTGCTAAATATGACTGACGCAATGCATAAAAAAGTGACGGTTGCAAGCGGCACGGGTCGTTAGGGCCGGTGAATTCGATGGCGGCTCTTCTAAAACGGTGTCGGAAGCTCTGACAAAGTGTACGACGACGACGTATTTCTTCTCTCATTATACCTGGCCCACCACCCCTACACCGTGTCAACCTTCAGCAGTGTTCCGCCCAGTTACCTCCTATTTCTCTTTACTCGTAACCTGCCCCTCCACGTCCGACCGAACGCGCCCATTTTCGCAGCTTCGTCGTGGTGGGGAACTTGCTCTGCGTCGGCAATGACCCGTTGTTGCCGTTAGGCCGGAAGAGGTGAGGCGTGTCTCCGGCGCATGGTGATGGTTAACGCATTCGCTTGGTCGCAGGAGTAACAGCAGGAAGAGACGCGATGATCTTGGTCGTCCGTCTCTACTCGCGCATAAACATCCAGTCTATCGTTTGCTTGTTTTTTTTCTTTCTTTGTTCAGGCAACAGAATATTCACAGCGAAAGTACCGCGTCCATCTTTCGCTCTGCCTCTTGCATGGAAACAAGAAGCTGACTCACTTTTCACCACATTTTGAATGATATTCAATAAATCAGAGAAAAATCACAGTGATCCAGGAACCAAAGTCGACGAAGGAAACAAATAAAGGAGAATGAGCAGACGAACAAAAGTCACAGATCTTAGACGTGGTTTCGGTGCGCTATCCTGCGTTGGGATAGAAGGATGAAAGGGTTAAAAGAAAATAAGGGAGAGAAAAATAGCGATAGGACATGTTGCACCCACCTCTCTTTCCCATTTGTCTATATTGCAGCGAGCCAGAAAAAAAAAAGAAAAGGCGTAACCTTAAGGAACAAAGATGAGTGTGTCAGAGAACAAGCTGGTATTGAGAACACCTTAGACGAAATGAGATACAAGGAATGGACGTGGGCAGGGCAACACAACACGCAGGCAAGACAACCGCATGTCGTTGGGAGTCGCAGACTGGGTTTGAAGAGTAGGAAGGCGCTTCGAGGGAGAGGCATAAACTTGTGTGGATAGATGACATTAGCAAGTTAGCGAGTGTAACGCGGCAGTATGAGGCACAGGCTCGGGCTGATTATGTGAGCACGGGAGATGTCTTTGCACGTAGATTGGCGTAGTTGGCCTGATGATGATGATGACAATTGGCACACGCACTTCAAAGTGTACGCCAAGCGCCCAAATACACGGACAGCGTTGTAGATGCTCTCTGAATCATTGATGCTCGTGATGGTGGCCATGGTCTTGGAATCATGGCTTCTGAGTGCAGTCTTGTGTCCAGTCGGTTCAATGCTACACTACTTCAAGACGCGGTATACATACGGGCAGAAATTACACTTCACGGTACACACCAAATCGAGAACTGAATGCACGCGCTGAGTGCAAATCGCAAGAAGCAAGACCAGCCCCCCCCCCCCCCCCCCCCCCTCGTCAAAGGCTCTTCCTCATACTCCCCTCAATCTAGGCTCAGGTCGCCACCGCGCACTTATTGTCGTAGCACTTGGGGGTGACCCATGGATATATAACAAGCGCCGAATTACCTCTCAAGGCTGTAAGGAGCGCCTTCACCGCCCCATTCCGTTTTTCGCCGCTTAAGAACACGGCTGAATGCTGTATACACGTGGGGAAGGCCGCATCGATGACCTCTGAACACATTGACGAACAAACAAAAAAGTCAAACGACACACAAGATGCCTATTTACTATTACAGCGCGCCTCGTTTTCTCGTAACCACGTGCGTGCAGTGAACGCGTGAGCATTCGGCGCCGCTTCCCATTAGCGGCACGCGGAGTCGTCTTCCGGTAAGAAATGTGGTCCGAATTGCTGCTAATTGTGGTGACAGCACTAGCGTGCATACGCATACGCGGCCATTTGATTCTTCGTCGGCTGAAGGGATCGTATAATACCTACTATACTACGGAGACGGTGGTGTGGAAGCTGCGCAGTAATGTCTGTCAGGCCTGAAGGAAGCGAGAGAAATGTGTCTTGGGTGCGTCTTCCGTAATCACGGTTGGAAAGGTTACTCGCTAATAGTCACGGATTGGTATGATCGGCTGATTAGTTAATCTTGGCACCCGAGATTATGAGGTAGTTTACATTCATACATACGTGCATACATACATACATACATACATACATACATACATACATACATACATACATACATACATACATACATACATACATACATACATACATACATACATACATACATACATACCTACATGCATACATACATACATACATACATACATACATACATACATACATACATACATACATACATACATACATACCTACATGCATACATACATACATACATACATACATACATACATACATACATACATACATACATACATACATACATACATACATACATACATACATAAAAGATAGATAGATAGATAGATAGTCTTTGCAGTCAACACAACGCTAGAGAAGCCACGCCTTTCGTAGCACTAACCAAAACAGTTAACCAATAAGTCGCTCCAGTAGCACGCTACAAGAATTTTCGGAGGCTTTAAAATACCTTTCTTTTTCCTCTTGAAGACAGCAGCATTCTTGTTCTTGTCAGAGTAGGGTGGAGTCAAATGCAACAAGAATTTGAAAATACTGAACAATATTTTTTCATTTCGCTCATTATCATTAAATGTCAAAACCGAAACTTTCCTTTGGGTACAAGGTATGTGCTGCATAAATATGACAACGTTGCCACAGTTCAAATGGGTGTTTTAAGTGTAAATGAAAAAAAAAACGCATGCACCAAATTTTTTGTTTAGCCCCAACCTGCAGGGCAAAACGAGACAGTGTTAAAAAATTTGGGCCCTTCATATTTTGCACTAGAAGCACCTCAAATTCACTCCGTGTGCCCCCACGCAGAATTCATGAGCCCACTCCTTGCACTCCACTCAACGAATGCAGACAGAACTCGGCCCAGTGTTGCTCCGAAACTCCTAGCATATCAAGAGCCTTCAGTCTTTCATTGTGCTAATGGTGTCTTTTGTTGAGCGCTTGCACTTCATTAGATTATCCAATGATTGGAGGCTATAGATATGTTCTGCCGCATTTCATTCGTCTCTTTTTTGCCGTTTTGATGCAGAACTGCACAGGCATTTTAGGGCTTTAAACTTTGTCAGCCGGGCTTTGTTTGTGAGGCGATGAATTTCAGATTTTCGATCGCTTCTCGTTTTTTAAATTTCGCAATAAAAAATGTCATTAAAGTTCGACTTTAAGACGTGTTTTCGAACGGCTTGACTTGGAGATTCTTTCAATTTTTTATGCGCTTCTTGAGAGCATCCTTGGGAACGCGGAGCAGCCTCGTTGTAGCGCGAATGGAGAGTCCTGTCCTGAACAGTACTCAGTGTTTTTTAAGGGTGAAGCTCTTCATAGCGGCACCCGTTCCTCCCCCGTAGTATGTAACAAGTATAACATTTTGACTTCCAAGGTGGTGCCGGTGAGAGACTTCTTCTGTGCGTTGTTGAACAATAAAAAATAGTGCTCAATGTACATGTCAATGGCTGCTAATGGGGAATGTGAGACAGGAGCATTCGGCTTTCAGTGAACGCGCAGGCTGCGATCACCATTAGCAGCCATTGGCATGTACATTAAGCACTATCAGACAAGAAAGGGTTGCTACGTTATACTCGCTGGGTGTAACCTCCTTAGCTTTGGAAAGGTTTAGCGAGCGTTGAGCCGCAGTGCCATGAATACAGTGAACTTGTATATACCATGAATTAACTCGAGGTGGTTAAAAATGAGAAGTAGATACGAAGCGCAAGCCGTAAGAAAGTAAAAGCCGAATTATCCGCCTCTCATTTTTCATTAGCAGCCATTGGCAGGTACATTGAGCACTATCTGACTGAAAAAGTTTTCTACGTCATACTCGCTGGGCGTAACCTCCTTGGTTATCGAAAGGTTTAGCGAGCGTTCGGCCGCAGTGCCATGAATACAGTGAACTAGTATATACCATGAACTCGAGGTGGTTAAAGGTGGGAAGTGAACCCGAAGCGCAAGCCGTAAGAAAGTGTGTGTGTGCCACCTCTCGTTTAGTCATTGGAATGTCCGCTGGATGGCGGTGCTTCTATATGGGTAATATATGATGCAAAGATGCGAGATGGTGGTACTTGGAGTGCTGAATAGATGGACGAACGGACACATAGACAGATGCATGGGTGGACGCATGAACGGACGCAGGGGTGGCTGCATGGACGAACGCAGGGACGGACGCACAAACAGACGCACGCACGGACGGGCTGATGGACGCATGGACGGACGGAAGCAAGAACGAATGGACGGACGAATTCTTCGCCCCACTCTCCATCATTCACTCCGTGGATATGCTGCCATTTTTTTATGTCGTTCCCACTCATTAAGCACTATATAATATTTTCTTGTCCATCCTTACCCTCCTAATATGTAATTAGTACGAGTAAATGTTTCACCTAATGAGACACTCTCCAAGGCATTTTGATGTCTTTTTGTCGCGTTTTGCTCCTCCCACATGCCCGAATTACAAACGAAAAATTCCGTTTTAGAACCGTGCGCCCAATGAACCAAACTTTCGGGGGGTATGTTGCCAGTTGAAGTAGCGCATGTCCTGTATACACAGCTCGTCTTACGTACGTGTATTTTGCGCTTACAAAAGTTATGAATCAGTGCCAACTAGCTTGATCTCAATGCTTTAAAAGCTATCGCCTGAGTTTGAAAACCGTTTCCGGGTTCTCTATTGCTTAATGACATTTTCGCTTCGCTCCGATATGGTCATCAATCTTTGCGCTCCTGTGTACACACATAAAGAAAGCAGGAGGTACGCAAAATATCCAATGGCACGTGGGGATAAGCGCGTGCTATAACAGCTGCCACGAGATGCAATGAGCCAAGATGAAGGGGGGCGGGGGGTCCCGTTTATTAACCGGCTCTTATTGAGGTTGAGACAGGTTCCGAAATGGAAGAAGGCCCGTGGCACTCTGTACAAATACCGCATTTGCTTTGCGTTTAAGCTGCATTCACTTAGTATAAGCGGCGCACTCACGTCTGCTGTAGCGCAAGCCAGCTCACTCTATCCACATTTTTATTTAAATTCACGATTCCACAGCGCATGCACCCTTGCCCTAGCGCTAAAGTCGCAAAACACTTTAGTTGGACTCTTGCAAGCTTTTCGATCTCGGAGGCTTTTGTTCTGGCCATCCCGGTTGTCTCTGATCATTCCACAACGCTCCAGCCGTTCCACCTTCTTTTCCCCTACCAGGACAGCAGAGGGCAGCATGAGAACAGCCCCGCCGCAGTGGTCTAGTGGCTAAGGTTCTCGGCTGCTGACCCGCAGGGCGTGGGATCAAATCCCGGCTGCGGCGGCTGCATTTCCGATGGAGGGGGAAATGTTGTTGGCCCGTGTTCTGAGATTTGAGTGCACGTTAAGAACACTGGCCAGGTGCACGGTCGAAATTTCCGGAGCCCTCCACTACGGCGTCTCTTATAGTCGTATGTTGGTTTTGGGACGTTAAGCCCCACATATCAATCAATCAATCAGCACGAGAAAATGAAAAAAGTGGATTCTGCCATGATCATCTGTGGTCAATGCGTATATAATAACGATCAAAATATACGGTCCATCTCTGTACAACACACCGTAAAATACACACCCTAGATTTATAGACATACAGCGTCCTTGTGGAAAGGGGGCTTCGTTCAAGCAGCATGTAAATGTGGTTCACCGTTTTTGCGAAAATAGATGCACAATAATAATACTAATACTTGGGGTTCTTAGTTCCAACACGCCGCGAAATTATTAAGGAAGACGTAGTATAGTGGAGGGCTCCGGCAATTTAAACCATCTGGCGTTCTTTAACGTGCACTGGCGTCACACAGTACATGGGACACTGCACACCATTTCACACCCACCGAAACGCGACTGCTGCGGTGGGAATCGAACCCGCGACCTTCGTTCGGGTCAGGAGCAATACACCGTAACCGTTGACCCACCGCAGCGGACAATGAATGTTAATACCATGCAATTTCGTGCTGGAGTTCTTAAAATTTGTGCACGAATCCAGAAAGGAGTAACAAGTAACGCAAGTGCTTAATGAAATGTTTTATGCTCTATAAAAACGTGCATTTACATGACCTTAGTAGTCAGGGGATAAGCCAGAAATGTTTACGGGGGGGGGGGGGGGAGAGTACAACTACCTTTTATGTATGTTTACGCGTGCGTTTCTTTTTGTGTGCGTGCATGTGTATACATGAAAAATTGACAACTTAAAGGGGGGAGGGGAGGTGAATGGAACCAACCTACAACCGGAGCCTCCATCCCTCTTGCTACGCCAGTGCAAATAGCTTTCGGGAGGCGCCCGAATTTCATATTTCTTGACATTGCACTTCGATGCGACACAGCGGCGCTGGATACGGCGGCTGTTTCGGCTGCAAAGCCAATATGAAACTGCGGGGCTGGCTGCAGGACATCATCAGCTGTCGGTGTGATTACAGGCCCGCTACAAAGTTCGAGCCACCGTGCGCATGCTGACGGCAAGGTACGTATATACGTCTTTTGTTGTTTGCCTTTCCGCATCTCATTCGCAAGGGTTTGATGCAAGGCTGTGAACGCACTTGCCGCGATATAAAACGCTCGCCGACACTAATACTCGCCACTGTGCCGATCGTACCGACCTTTCAATGGTACGTAAACGTCTATAATCGCGTTCAAATATGCGTATGCGAGGGCCCGCGGCTACTCTGTCCAAGTGGACACTCCCGGTAGGCTTGTGGCTGACACGACTCAGCCTCTTACCGAGCTTTTCTTTTCTTTCGAACTACAAAGGCGAGGTGCGCAGATACGCATGCAAAAGCGATTTAGTGACACCACCCTCCGCTACTCACACACTCACTAACACACGCCGCCGAGGCGTGTCGATTGCAGTCGCAAATCAAACTTGCAAGCGGGGCTCTGTCGTTGATACCGGTTTCATTATCGCCCCACACGAGGTGCGTCGTGCGCAAGGTCAATTTGCAAACGGCCTGGACTGCGATGCGGTGGGAAAATGGTTGTGTGTGTAGGTCGCGCGTATTTGAGTACCGCTATTTGTGTAACAGAGGAGGTGTGTGTGTGTGCGCGTGCGTGCGCGTATCTGTGTGTATGAATTTCTTGAGTGGTTTTACAGGTCACGCGTGCATATGGAGCAAGCGCGACTATAGATAAACACAAAGAAAGGTGCTGCTAAATGTGCGCCAGCGGCTCATTACACTGGTGGGGAGGAACGGGGAGGAGTCGAAATGGCGTTTTTTCACGAGGAATGGCGTGGGTCCTTAAGACCCCCCCCCCCCCCTCTTCTCGGCCACTCTTTATGTTTTACGTCAGCGATGCCCAAAAATGAAAGTATACGGCGAGCCACGTATCATTCAAAATTAACGGAAATCTAAAGGTGTCTGATGTTATGCTTTGTAAGCGAGATAGATAGATAGATAGATAGATAGATAGATAGATAGATAGATAGATAGATAGATAGATAGATAGACAGACAGACAGACAGACAGACAGACAGACAGACAGACAGATAGATAGATAGATAGATAGATAGATAGATAGATAGATAGATAGATAGACAGACAGACAGACAGACAGACAGACAGATAGATAGATAGATAGATAGATAGATAGATAGATAGATAGATAGATAGATAGATAGATAGATAGATAGATAGTTAACTTTATTCTTCGTAAGCGAGAGAAACAAAAAAATTACTGCATACTTTACGAATTCAATCGGGACTTCTTCGCCGTTCTGCTGCGATAAAGAAATGTTTACTGACTACAAGAACTGCAAGAGCGTATATGCGTAAGTGTGGCATTGCTTACTCGCATGACGAAGAAAAAAAAGGTGTGTAGAAACATGGAAAGAAGAAAAAAATGAACAATAAAAAATGTCGCGTTACATTGTTATCAGCTCTTTCGTTGCCCGTACTTGGCCGGAAAAAAACCTGACCAGCGAATGACGGTCACCTGGCGTCTCGGATTTTCGAGCATCCGCGTAAAGACGAGTCCCTGACTTGATAACAAACGTGTGTATGTGTGTTGCTGCTGATATACCCTTTGCTGTCTCGCCTCGATCGCGCCTGATTGTTTTATCATGCGGAAGCTGATATGTGGGGTTTAACGTCCCAAAACCACCATATGATTATGAGAGACACCGTAGTAGAGGGCTCCGGAAATTTCAACCACCTGGGGTTCTTTAACGTGCACCCGAATCTGAGCACACGTGCCTACAACGTTTCCGCCTCCATCGGAAATGCAGCCGCCGCAGGCGGCATTCGAACCCGCGACCTGCAGGTATCATACAGAAGCGAAGCTAAGCTTATATGAGCTACACATTCCGATGTCGGCGCCACGGCGGTGGCATAGAAAACAACAACAACAACAACAACAACAACAACAACAACAACAACAACAACAACAACAACAACAACAACAACCACAAAACCAACATCAACAACAACAACAACAACAAGAACAAGAACAACAACAACAACAACAACAACAACAACAACAACAAAACGGCGCCGGGTGAGCACGGATAAGGAAACGCGGACGTATACAAAAGCGAGACATTCGATGGTGTGCCTGTTACGCGCGCGCATCGATTCGCCGCGGTGAAAGTGAAATAAACTTTATTTGGTCCTGGAGAGTCCGACATCAAACGATATCAGACACTCCCCGAACGGGGGTTCACCCCAGGTGCTCTCCACGCCCACGCCGGTAGCGGAGGACCAAGGCCCTCCGCCTTGTTCGCAGGCCACCTGGACTACCGAGCTGGACTGAAAGCTGGGAGCTTTTCAGGGCCCTCTCCCAGTTCAGTTCTGTGTCGTACTTTGCGCTACGTATCGCCGGGCATTGCCAGAGCATGTGAGCTAGTTTGCAATTATCTGCCCCACAGCTGGGGCATCCTGGGTTTATGCCTTCAGAAAAGTGACTGAGCCTGCTACGAGACCGGAACGGACCTGCCTGCAGCATCCGGAGAGCTGACGACTGTGCTCTATAGTCGGGTACAACTTAAGAAGGCCGGAGAGGCCCCGCCCAGATGACCGAAGCACAGCAGCCAATTCGCTCCGCCACTAAAAAAATGGTCCAGCTCAAAAAAATTGTGACTGCATCTAAAACGTGTATTTGTTGGTATAAATAAGAATTGTGTATCGCGATGGGTGCTTTGGTAGAACTGTAATGATGGAAATGCTACAATACATGCCGGATCGAAACAGAAAAACAACTCTGTGACTTTATTTACAACGCTGTGCGTCGTCTGCTACGGAGCGAGATCGACGGCACCGAGCGTGTAATTTTAAAGCAGTCGCTGGTTTTGTAGCATAAGATGTACTTTTTTGTGTGTTTGCGCAAGTTTTTTTTTGACAATCGTCTTTTTTTGTTGCGAACGTGTAATCTCGTGAGTTCGCGCACGTTTGCGCATCATGGCATTTCGTGCTAGAGTTGTTAAATTAAACGAGTTGCGAAACTTCGTTCCAAATTAGGACACGCAGTTGGCCCAATTTTTTTGAAGTTAGCTTACGTTCGCGCTACCTGAGAGCGGCAACACTAAACACAAATAATGCGTTTAATAGTGGGCGTACGGATCAACAGGTGGCGCGACCATCTGCTCACTCCCGACAAGGGGGCCAGTGACATATTTAGGTTTCGATACATAGATCCTATGGGAAGTTTCGCAACTCATATGATTGAATAACTCTGTTCCTTGCATATTTTCCGCAATAGAACCCAGTGAGGTGACATCGGAACGCGATACTTTGTTGCCGTACGAGCCTTCTGTTGCCTCGATGGCCACATTACCAGTCTGTGAGTCAACGAACTTTATTCACAAATTGTCCTGAGGAGCCGATGCCCTTCAAGAGGGCGGGTTGGCTGCGGGCCGCACCCACGTTGGGACAGGAAGGGCATGTCCCTCCCCCAAACGGCGGGCCGAATAGACAGCCCGGATTTGTACCTCCCGGTCTGAGCTGGTGATTGAAGTCTTCCAGGCGTTTTCTGTGGTGAGAAGCTCGCCATCGCGCAGCGTCATTCATTGCCAGAGCATGTGCGATAACGTGCATCGTCTCTCATCGCCATGAGGGCAGGAAGGCTTTATGCTGTCCATAATCTTACTGTAAACTAAGGGCGATGGGTAAGTACCGGTTTGCAGCATTCGCAAAGTGATTGACTGGACCCTATAGAGTGGCGGGTGTGGGAGCGGGAGCCCACGCCTGGACAATTGCTGGCATATTTCGTTGAAGGTGAGGAACGAGTCAAGCTGCTGCAGACCTTCGGCCAAATTAGGGGCCGATTGCCCCTTACGGTGGGACAGTGCGCGTGCGCAGGCATGGGCAGACTCATTTGCATTAGGGATAACAGGGTGGACATCCTTGCCCACGTGGGCAGGAAACCAGGTGATGTGACCATCGATTGCAGTGCTATTTGAAATTTTGATAAGAATATGGGCCGCCTGCTCACAAACTGACCCTGTCGTGAATGGCCGAGAGTCGGTGAATATGCACGTGCGCGTGGGAAAAGCCACGGCCAGTGCTATAGCAGCCTGCTCAGCCCTGGCCGGCGTGGTATCTCGAAAGGATGCTGCCGGGAGGAGTTTACCATCAAGGTCAGTGGCAGCAACCACCAAATTGGCTGTCCCAGGACACTGTGCCGCGTCAACGAACGCCACACGTTCAGGAGTGGTAGCAGCGGAACTGAGAAGCGACCGAGCCCAAGCAACGCGGTGGCCTACATTGTGAAGTGGGTGAACGTTTCTTGGAATTAGTGATACCGTAATCTGTTTCCTCCATTTAGCAGGGAGTTGTATCTTTCAGGGGCGAAGCTCCTTATAGCGGAACCCGTTTGTCCCTCGTAGTCGTAGTAGTAGTCGTAGTGTGTAACCAGTCTTACATTTTGACCTCCAAGGTGGTGCCGGTGAGAGGTTTCTTCTGTGCGTTGTTGAACAATAAAAAATTCGCAGCGTGCGCGTTAACTAAAAGCCGAATTCTCCTGTCTCTCATTCCCCCTTAGCAGCCATTGCCATGTACATTGAGCACTATCTGACCAGAAAGGGTCACTGGGCATAAACTCCTTGGTTTTAGAAAGGTTTAGCGAGCGTTGGGCCGCATTGCCATGAATACAGTGAACTAGTATATACCATGAACTCGAGGTGGTTACACGAAGCGTAACCCGTAAGAAAGTGCGCGTGTGCCACCTCTAGTTTAGTCCTTGGAATGTCCGCTGGATGGTGATGCATACGCGGAATATATGATGAAAAGATGCGAGATGGTGGTACTTGGAGTGTTGAATAGATGGACGAACAGACACACAGACAGATGCATGGACGGACTTACGGATGGCTGCACCGACGGATGGATGCATGGACGAACGCAGCGACGGACGCACAGATGGATGTGCGGACGCACGAACAGACGCACGCACGGACGGGCGAATGGACGAACGGACGGTCACACAGATGGACGCATGGACGGATGGAAGCAAGAACGAATGAACGGACGGATGCTTCGCCCTATTCTCCATCATTCACTGCGTGCATATGCTGCCATTTTTTTTTTGTCTGCGACTAAAGCGGGCTCGCAGCGCAGGAACTCCAGGATGCACCTGCTAGCTTTAAAAGGGGACAGTCTCTCAGCCTGAGCTGTTTGTTGCATTTCTGCAACCGCGTTAAATGTATTATGCATACCAAGGGCCTTGAGCTTTTCCACATAAGTGTTGTTTGGAAGGCCTAAGGCTTTCTTAACGCATTTTCTAAGAATTGCATCCAATTTCCTTTGCTCTTTTCTTTCACATCTGTGTGCTGAGGCAATGTAATTTATGTGACTCATGAGAAAGACATAGAAAAGCTTCACGAGGTTGGCCTCACAAAGCCATCCATGCCTGTTAGATACCCGCAGTATAAGTTTGACCATGCTGTCCGCCTTCGCCGTGATGCGCTGGTCGAAGTATGCGAGTTACTGCCGTGCTCTTCCAGGAACATGCCTAATATTCGTATTTTGTCGACTCGGGAGATCGCCTGCCCTTGGCGTGTGTGCATTTCGATCGTACTGGTGCAACAGGGAGCCTGAACGCAGCGGGGAGGACACGAGCAAGTTTGTCGCCGACATGCTCGGTGTCAACGAAAGGACTGTGTTCAAGGTGAGGGAGGAAGTTAGAGCTTCGCAAACAGACTACGCTCTCGCGAAAACGCCCACGCGATTCGGACCAGAGGAGACGCAGCGCGAAGTTTGACAGCGTCACGTTGTGCGCGCTGAGGTCATGTGTGCACGATTTCTTTCGCCGCAACGATATACCGACGGTCCAGAAGATGACCGCCGAGTTCTCGGAGCTTATGGAACTCCCATCACTAAACCCTGTATTCACAAACGCTCCTCGACTCGACCTTCACCCTTCACTTGACAGAGTTGAGCGCTGCGCCACAGCTCGGCTCAAAAATGACGCTGTGCTACTCAAGAATCGCAGCAGATTGTCGCTGATATGCAGTGACTTGCCGTGCCTAGAGACGGCGCTCCCATCGGCTTTCTTAAGTGAAGGGGAAGCGTTGAGTGAAGGGACGTTCTAGAATACGGGGTAAGACGCTGCACTGTGCGTCGCCTGCCTGCCGATATCGGAGTCAAGCATGAAAAGAGAAGCCGCAACTCGCTACTTATCGACCGGGATGACATCATCGATTGGCGGACTCGCTACTTCCGCGACGTGGAGCGTTACCGGGCAGAAGGCCGAAAAACCTTTTAATTGGACGGGACGTGGGTCACGGCGGGACACACTAGGTTGATCGTGTGCACAGACACCGTGGTGAAGGAACGCGAACGCCTGTTCGCTCGAGCAAATGGCCTGACGACGGGCCTAAAATCTTACTGGTGTCAGCTCCGTCCTCTGTCAGAGCCACATCCAAAAAGAAGAAGAAGAAACGAAGGCAGTAATTTTTATTACTCGCGCAAAACATAGGGACACAACTGTGGTACTACATTCATTAGCGGCAGGATACGCCCGATGTATGGCTCTGTAGCATTCCCAGCACTGCCAAGTGTGCACGCCCTTGTCGCACGAAACGGAACTCGAAAGATGGCGCCAGGCCATGGCCACTGCGTGAGCGAAGCCGGCCGGGGCCCGGAGCTGTATATCGTGACACCAAAGTGAACCCCTTGTGGTGAGCGCCGGTGTTCGACTGTGCGTGGGTTCTGAGGGAGGCAGAAGAGGGACGGCTGTGCAACTACAGAGACGCCATACT
Organism: Rhipicephalus microplus; assembly: GCF_013339725.1. NCBI lineage: Eukaryota > Metazoa > Arthropoda > Arachnida > Ixodida > Ixodidae > Rhipicephalus > Rhipicephalus microplus. The sequence continues at coordinate 83,614,174 of NC_051168.1, forward strand.
CTTGTCTCTCCTGCAGGTTCCCTTACTCTACCCTAAATAAACGTCGTTTTGTTAAAGTAATTGATGTTTCTTTGCCAGTATTTTCCCTCCCGTCTCGAGAATCATCATCGTTTTTTATCTAACACAAGTTGTCCGTGGTTATGGTACTCAACGATGGAAGAGCCGTATGCAGCTTTGCCATGGACCTCACTAAAAAAAAAACGAGTGCTGATACAGCATCTCCGTTGACATATTGACGACGGAGTTAAACGGAGTTCGCTGGTGCCCGTGTGATTGGGCGTACATAACATGCTGTACTCGAGTACATGTCAAGAGCAGTGCGGCTTTCCGCAATCAAAGCACACCACCCTCCCTATTTTTGACAATGGTGCCGGTGCGTCGACGTAACGTCGTGGCAGACCACTTTGGTCCTTCCGGCAACACCTTCTGAAAATTCACCACCTAAGGGGCAACGCGCCTACAGGCAACGCCCTCTAACAATATAGGCGGCGTTGCCTCTAGGTGGTGTTGCTACTGGCATCGCCTGTATACAAGTTTTCATGAGCGCGTCCGTGCAGTAATGTAGTTGTGGAGGTCTTCATTATGAGCGAAGACTATTTCTATTCTTTTTGTATTTCCCTGTCATAGTGCAACCCGTGAAAGCGTTGATCGATTAGCTGGAGCGGCGGATTGCAACTTTATTGGTGATGGTGAATTTCTACTCCTCCGAGTTTATCCGCAACCGATTGATTCTAATTGGTAACCATGGTGACGGTATTTACGGAATACCGCACACAACGCACAGACGAGGCTTTTCGTGGAGTTCAAATTGGGATGCGAATGTAGGGCCAGCGTGATGATAGATGGTAGCGCAGACAACGAACACGGACAAGAGAAGGCACATAGACACAACACAGCGCCTACCATCTATCATCATGCAACCATACCAACAAGCCCAAGTCGCCACCCTCGTAGGGCCAGCGGCCGTGGTAGGGCACTAAAGTCAAGAGTGCCATCTCACTGGACGACGCCGATGGAGTGTCGCGAACAATGGGAGCGGCCATTTTGTTTGAGGTGTGCCAGAGCGGAAGAACAAGCGTTTTGATTTCTCTCTTCGCGAATTGCTGTCGGCTCCAACGTCGTGAATACGCGGCAACGTCATTGGATTGAGAAGGGGGGGGGGTTGTCCTCCTCTGACTGCGAAATCCCGCACTACTGTTGAACCGTAAGCGGATATAGTAACATACTTCAGGACTGTGTGTTTGGAAAAATGATTGGCAATTCCGAGTTCTTTACGTACAGGAGGGCAGCAAGCCGTACCTAAATACCATGGCCGAGTTGTTTAAAGAAAATGGTTCATGATCTAGAGTACACGGTACTCTACTATGGGAGAGTGGAAAGCCGTCCCCAGTCAAGAATTAACACACCAAGGGACTCGATCGATCATTAGCTGACGTGTTCAGAAAAAGCGATTGACAATTCAGAGTACTTGGTACTCCACTATGGGAGAGCATAAAGCCACCACGTGGGCCTCACACTTGATGAGGCCGCATCGGTAAAAAAAAAAAATCACAACATATCCACGGACTCAATTATGATGAGTGCAGTGAAGCGTCCGTCAGTCTGTCCGCTCGTTCTTGCTTCCGTTCGTCCGTCCGTCCGTCCGTCCATCTAATGAACGCTCCAAGTATCGCAATGTCGCATCTTTTCATCATATATTGATCACATAGAAGTACCGCCATCCAGCGGACATTTCAAGGACTAAACAAAAGGTGGCTGACTAGTACTACTATTTCATACATAGGGGACGCACGACCCACGGCTTAAGGAGCTTCGCCCCTAAATTTGCGTTCGTGCCGTTTATCTGAGGTGAAACTGTCAGGCATGAAGCGAGTGGTTTCAAGGTGTTTAGATAAAGTGGTTAACGATTTAGAGTACCTGGTACTCTGCTATAAGAGAACATTAATCATGGCATGTTAAAGCCAAGTGATGTGCTTAGAAATAGCGGTTAACGATTTAGAGTACTTGGTACTCTACAATGGGAGAACATAAAGCCGTCCCGTGGGAACACACAGGAAGGAGGCCTTCAAGAGATGTGAGTTTAAAAAAAGTGGGTAATGATTTAGAGTACCGGGTACTCAACTATGGGAGAGCATTACGCCGTCCCGCGGACCTCACAGATTGACGAAGATGTTTAAAAAAAAAGTTCAACGATTTCGAGGAACTTAGTACTCGACTATGGGAAAGCCTGAAGCCGTCCCTAATGACTTCGGTTTCGTCTACTCCACCGATGTGCCTCCAGAAAACCAGAAAAGGAGACTCAACGTCAGTAATCTATACGGCCAGGAGAGCTAAAAAATAGGCGGCTAGATAGTTAAATATATACGCTAAAGGTCGTCGAAGTTCACTAAGAAATGCTTCGCATTTAAAGAAGTTCAACGATTTGGGGTATATTTCGTACTCAATTAAACTATGGGAGAGCAGTGAGCCATCCTGAAATGTGTGTTTAGAAATAAGTGGTTAACGATTTAGAGTACTTTGTACTCTACTATGGGAGAGCTTAAAGCCGTCCCTATGGTATTCGGTGTGGTGTCGTCGAAGGTTGTAGTGGCGCCTGTCGACCGTCTGTTGGCTCTTGATACGCAGGCGGGCTAGCTGTCGAGCTTCTTCAGCGCGATCCAGGTAGCTGGCGACGTCGAGGTCTTCTTCGTCGGTGCCGACCGGTAGCATGGCGTCAAGCGTCGTTGTTGGGCTCCGTCCGTAGACGAGCTTGTATGGAGCAAACTGCGTCGTTTCCTGCACGGCCGTGTTGTACGCGAAGGTTACATACGGGAGTATGGCGTCCCACGTCTTGTGCTCGACGTCCACGTACATGGCCAGCATGTCGGCGATGGTCTTATTTAGACGCTCGGTGAGGCCATTCGTCTGTGGGTGGTACGCAGTGGTTCGGCGGTGGCTTGTCTGACTGTACCTCAAGATCGCTTGCGTTAGGTCAGCCGTAAAGGCCGTACCTCTGTCGGTGATGAGGACCTCGGGGGCTCCGTGGCGGAGGACGATGTTCTCAATGAAGAACATGGCGACTTCGGCGGCAGTGCCCTTGGGCAAGGCCCTTGTTTCGGCATAGCGGGTGAGGTAGTCAGTCGCTACGACAATCCATTTGTTGCCAGAAGTCGACGTCGGGAACGGCCCCAGTAAGTCCATGCCGATTTGTTGGAATGGCCGTTGAGGTGGTTCGACGGGTTGCAGAAGTCCGGCTGGCCTAGTTGTCGGCGTCCTGCGTCGCTGACAGTCTCTGCATGTTTTTACGTAGTGGGCGACGTCGGCAGCGAGGCGAGGCCAATAGTACTTCTCTTGTATTCGTGACAGTGTGCGGGAAACACCAAGATGTCCGGCTGTCGGGTCGTCGTGTAATGCTTCCAGAACCTCTGGACGTAACGCTGAAGGTACCACGAGGAGGTGGTCGGCGCGGAGCGGCGAGAAGTTTTTCTTCAGGAGGACGTTGTTTCGCAGGAAAAACGAAGCCAGTCCTCGGCGGAATACTTTCGGCACGTCGGCGGTCTTGCCTTGCAGGTAGTCCATGAGGATCTTGAGCTCCGGGTCAGCTCGTTGGCGTTCCGCGTAGTCGTCGGTACTTATGGGTCCCAGGAAAGAGTCGTCGTCCTGGTCATCCTGGGGCGGCGGATCGACAGGGGCGCGAGACAAGCAGTCGGCGTCGGAGTGCTTTCGTCCGCTCTTGTAGACGACGGTGATGTCAAATTCTTGTAGTCTGAGACTCCACCGTGCGAGGCGCCCTGATGGATCCTTCAAGTTAGCTAGCCAACACAAGGCGTGGTGGTCACTCACGACTTTGAAAGGCCTGCCGTACAGGTAGGGGTGGAACTTTGATGTAGCCCAGATGATGACAAGGCATTCCTTTTCTGTCGTGGAATAATTGGCTTCTGCCTTCGAAAGTGACCGGCTAGCGTAACTGATGACCCTTTCAAGTCCGTCGGTCCTCTGCACGATCACGGCGCCGAGCCCTGTGCTGCTTGCGTCCGTGTGAATTTCGGTGTCAGCTTCTTCGTCGAAGTGCGCCAGTATTGGCGGCGTTTGCAGGCGTCGCTTTAATTCTTGAAATGCCTCGACTTGCGGCGTTTCCCATTTGAAGTCGACGTCGGCCTTCGTGAGGTACGTCAGTGGCTCGGCGATCCGCGAAAAGTTCTTCACGAAGCGCCTGTAATAAGCGCAGAGGCCAAGAAATCGGCGTACTGCTTTCTTGTCGGTGGGTGCAGGAAAGTCGGCGATCGCAGCTGTTTTCTGTGGATCAGGGAGCACTCCCGACTTGCTGATAACGTGGCCAAGGAACAATAGTTCCTCGTAGGCGAAGCGGCACTTTTCTGGCTTCAGGGTAAGTCCCGAGGCTTTGATTACCCGAAGAACAGCTTCAAGGCGCCGGAGGTGCTCGTCGAAGTTGGAAGAAAATACGACTACGTCGTCCAAGTAGACGAGGCAAGTCTGCCACTTCAAGCCTGCGAGTACTGTGTCCATAACCCGTTGGAACGTCGCAGGCGCCGAGCAAAGACCAAAGGGCATGACCTTAAACTCGAATAGGCCGTCTGGTGTTATGAAGGCAGTCTTCTCTCGGTCTCTCTCGTCTACTTCGATTTGCCAGTAGCCGGTTTTGAGATCCATCGACGAAAAATACTTGGCGTTGTAGAGTCTGTCCAGAGCATCGTCTATCCGTGGGAGGGGATACACGTCTTTCTTCGTGATGTTGTTCAGGCGACGATAATCGACGCAAAAACGTAGGGTTCCGTCCTTCTTCTTCACCAACACCACGGGTGATGCCCACGGACTCGTAGACGGCTGAATGATGTCGTCACGCAGCATTTCGTCGACTTGTTGCTTGATGGCCTCGCGTTCCCGTGCAGAAACTCGGTAGGGGCCCTGACGGAGCGGACGGGCATATTCGTCGGTTATGACGCGATGTTTCGCGAGAGGGGTCTGACGAAGCCTCGACGACGACGAGAAGCAGTCCTTGTATTGGTGGAGTAAGGCTTTGAGCTCCTTTTGTTGCTGCCTGGAAAGGCTTGATTGACGTCGAAGGCGGGCGCGGACACTGCTGTCGACGTTGCGGCTCCCTGAGAATCAGTGAGGGCGAAGGCATTGCTCGCTTCCACAAATTCGCTTAGATGTGCTACCGTCGTGCCCCTATTTAAGTGCCTATATTCGTTGCTGAAGTTCGTCACCATTACCTTGGCTTTGCCGTTATGAAGCTTGGCTATGCCTCTTGCGACGCACATCTGACGGTTTAGGAGCAGGTGCTGGTCGCCTTCGATGACACCTTGTAAGTTGGTAGACGCTTTGGTGCCGACGGAAATGATGACGCTCGACAGTGGCGGGATGGTTACCTGCTCTTCTGTCACATTCAAGGCATTGTGAGCGACGTTGCAGTCTGACGCCGTTGCATTATCCGTGGACAGCGTGATTGACCTGGATCTTAGGTCGATTGCTGCGCCTTGCTGGTCCAGGAAATCCATGCCTAAAATGACGTCTCGCGAGCATTGCTGCAGGACCACAAAATTCACAGAATACGTCTGGCTGTGAATCATGACTCTTGCCGTGCAGGTTCCAGTCGGTGTTATAAGGTGGCCCCCTGCTGTTCGGATATCCGGTCCTTCCCATGCAGTCTTTACCTTCTTGAGCTTAGCGGCGAAGAGACCACTGATGATAGAGTAGTCGGCGCCGGTATCGACTAGGGCGGTGACGCTGTGGCCGTCGATGATCACGTCGAGGTCGGTGGTTCGGGGTGCGCCAAACGTCAGTTTTCCTCGGCGAGCGCTGGATTACTGGCGAGCGGGAAGGCGTCGGGGGTGGCGGCGGTGGCTGGCGACGAAACTGCGGAGACGTTGGGTCCTGGTGTTGGCGAGGAGCGGCGACAGGTCGTCGTGCAGTAGCGGCGTAGGTCATCACCTCCGGTTGGGGCTGTGGCCGTTCAGGAACGCTCAGTGAGCGCTGTAGTTCCTCGCGGACTACGTCTTCTAGAGAGGCGACTTGGGGCTGAGACGATGGCAACATGCGGCGCAGTTCTTCACGAACAATAGCGCGTATGGTCTCGCGCAGGTCGTCGGGGCAGAGTCCTCGGACTTCTGCGACGTCTGGCGACATGCGCCGATCGTATTGGCTGGTCCGCATTTCAAGAGTCTTCTCGATGGTGGTAGCCTCGGAGAGGAACTCTTGTACCGTCTTTGGCGGGGTTCTGATCAGTCCGGCGAAGAGCTCCTGCTTCACTCCTCGCATAAGCAGGCGAACCTTCTTGTCCTCAGACATGTCGGCGTCGGCGTGGCGGAAAAGTCGCGTCATCTCCTCCGTGAAGATTGTTACGTTTTCGTTGGGGAGCTGCACCCGAGTTTCAAGCAGTGATGCGGCTCTTTCCTTCCGCACGACGCTTGCAAAGGTGCGCAGGAAAGCAACGCGAAAGTCGTCCCAGGTTCGAAGCGTTGACTCGCGGTTCTCGAACCAAGTCCTTGCGGCGTCTTCCAGGTAAAAATACACATGACGCAGCTTGTCGTCCGGGTCCCACTTATTGAGGGCTGCGACGCGGTCGTAAATGTCAAGCCAGCTTTCCGGGTCTTCGTAGGTCGATCCGCGGAAGGTCAATATATATTGATCACATAGAAGTACCGCCATCCAGCGGACATTTCGAGGACCAAACAAAAGGTGGCTGACTAGTACTACTATTTCATACATAGGGGACGCACGACCCACGGCTTAAAGAGCTTCGCGCCTAAAATTGCGTTCGTGCCGTTTATGCGAGGTGAAACTGTCAGACATGAAGTGAGTGGTTTCAAGGTGTTTTGATTAAGTAGTTAACGATTTAGAGTACGTGGTACTCTGCTATAAGAGAACATGAATCCTGGCATGTTAAAGCCAAGTGATGTGCTTAGAAATAGTGGTTAATGATTTAGAGTACTTGGTACTCTACAATGGGAGAACATAAAGCCGTCTCGTGGGAACACACCGGTAGGAGGCCTTCAAGAGATGTGTGTTTAAAAAAAGTGGGTAACGATTTAGAGTACCGGGTGCTCAACTATGGGAGAGCATTACGCCGTCCCGCGGACCTCACAGATTGACGAAGATGTTTAGAAAAAAAAGTTCAACGATTTCGAGTACTTAGTACTCGACTATGGGAAAGCCTGAAGCCGTCCCTAATGACTTTGGTTTCGTCTACTCCACCGATGTGCCTCCAGAAATGCAGAAAAGGAGACTCAACGTCAGTAATCTATACGGCCAGGAGAGCTAAAAAATAGGCGGCTAGATAGTTAAATATATACGCTAAAGGTCGTCGAAGTTCGCTAAGAAATGCTTCGCATTTAAAGAAGTTCAACGATTAGGGGTATACTTCGTACTCAATTAAACTATGGGACAGCAGTGAGCCGTCCTGAAATGTGTGTTTAGAAATAAGTGGTTAACGATTTAGAGTACTTTGTACTCTACTATAAGAGAGCTTAAAGCCGTCCCTATGCTATCTGCGTCCTGAAATGTGTGTTGAAAAGGTTGTTAACGATTTAGAGTACGACGTACTCTATTATGGGAGAGCAGAAAGCCGTCCCGCTACTGTGTGTTTAGTAATAGTGGTGTTTAGAAAAAGTGGTTAACGATTTAGAGTACTAGTGTGTTTAGAAAGAGTTGTTAACGATTTAGAGTACGATGTACTCAACTATGGGAGAGCAGAAAGCCGTCCCGTGTAGTACTGTTTTCGAGGTGTGCAAAAGTGGTAGAAAGGAAACTAAACGTTAGTGACTGCAATTACAACTATAGTGAACAGCTTTGTACTTTAGCATACGGACGCGCTTTCCTGTTGCTGGTTTGGCAGTGAGAACTCAAATGTTTCATCCAATTATTTTTACAAAAACTGACATTGGTACTAAATCAGATGTCACAATTCGAAAGGAAACGTCCAACCTTTTTTTACAATACACCTAGCAACTTCAGTATAGAAAAAGAAAACTCGTTTCCTTCTTCTTACAAAGTAGAAACCGGCTGAAAGGGTGGTTGCGAATTAGGTCGTATGGCTCCGCTCGTAGAACTTTCGTTTTTTTAATGCGAAGCATTTCTTGGTGAACTTCGGCGACCTTGAGCGTATCTATCTATCTATCTATCTATCTATCTATCTATCTATCTATCTATCTATCTATCTATCTATCTATCTATCTATCTATCTATCTATCTATCTATCTATCTATCTATCTATCTATCTATCTATCTATCTATCTATCTATCTATCTATCTATCTATCTATCTATCTATCTATCTATCTATCTATCTATCTATCTATCTATCTATCTATCTATCTATCTATCTATCTATCTATCTATCTATCTATCTATCTATCTATCTATCTATCTATCTATCTATCTATCTATCTATCTATCTATCTATCTATCTATCTATCTATCTATCTATCTATCTATCTATCTATCTATCTATCTATCTATCTATCTACGACTTTTAGCTCTCCTGGCCGCTTCGATAATGTTATCGATACCAAACTTGATATGGCATAACATGATTGTATGGTGAACATATTTAACTAGTCATATTATGAAAATTACGACAAGTATGTCATGAATGTCATGATTTACATTTCATGGTCCTGAAGCACTTGCGGTGGTTTTCTTCAGATGGTATGTTGCAAAACGGGTATGGTATGGCATTATTGCATGGCGAATACAAGCGACGGATCCTAACAAGAAAATCATGACATGCGTGTCATGTAACAACATGACTACATGCCACGCTAATGATGCGCTGGCGGCCGTTTCACTAGCTCCACTTATAGAAAACTTGGTATTACGGCACGTGAATGGATGACGAAGCTATGAGACTGGAGCAAACATGATAAACATGAGATGCGTGTCATGTAACAACATGACTACATGCCATGCTTATGATGTGCTCACAGCCATTTTGCTAGCTTCACATGTACGAAATTTGGTATTACGTGACGCGAACGGATGACATAGGTAAATGACACATCCAAACGTGATAATCACGACATGCGTGTTATGCAACAACATGACTACATGTCACACTCATGATGCGCTCACGGCCGTTTCGCTAGCTTCACATATATGCCAAATTTGGTATTACATGACGCCAATGGATGACGAAGGTATGCGACTGGTGCAAACGAAAGAACCATGAGATGCGTGTCATGTGAGAACATGACTGCATGCCACAGTCAAGGCGCCACTACATTTCGACATGACGTGGTACGCGTGCTCACCGGCGTTCGTTTCGTCGCGTCACGCCGGCGTTGCCACGCCAGACGCCGGTCCTGCCATATTCTCGCAGGCGCGTGCCACGCTGCGTTGCTTTGACGCATGCGCGTTTCAGCGCGTCCGGCATCCCTCCATCATGAAAAGAGGGAGATGCTGTGTTGTGTGGGTAACGCATCGGTATAGAGTAATGTTACTCTATGGCATCGGCGCGAAAGCGCCACTTGCCGTCGGGCCGCGCCGATGGACGCTGGTCGCGCTTGGCGTCAGACTATAAAGTGCCCGCGTTTCGCTAACGTAGCGTCGCTGTGCCCAGCGTCCGTGCATGTCAACGCTACATAGGAGTATATTGGGCCCTTCATGATGCGCTCGAGGCCGTTTTGATAGTTCCGCACATACCAAATTTGATGTCACGTTACGTTAATGGATGATGAAATATATGACTGGTGCAAACGTGATAATCCTGACACGCGTATCGTGTAAGAAGATGACAACATACCACGCTCATAGCGTGCTCGCGGTCGTTTCGCTTGCTCCACATATACCGAATTTGGTATCACGTAACGTGAACAGATGACGAAGGTAAACGACACGTCCAGTAATGATAATAATGACACGGAAGTCATGTACGGCATCATTTACCTCCACCTCGTAACGTTGTGCCAATTTTAAAATGGCATATCAACATTTCTCATTCATGCTTCGAATATCATCGATTGCCACTGTGCGTGGGATGTGTTAATTTTTTTTTTCGGTTGTAACCGTAGAGTTTCATACAACAATACTCTGAGGGGAATCTGGCGCTAGTGTCCACGCGGGCTCCTTCAGCGGTGCTTGTACCCCCATGGAAATTATGGGAAGTACAGGCTTCGGATCCGCTTCGGATAGATTACGTTCTCGAGATTCACGACGCTGCTTGTCCGAGTATAAAACAAGGTGATATGAAGTTATACTTAATTGAAGCTTGCTTCATATATCCGTACGCAAATTTTAATGCAAAAAGTTTTCGTGAACATGCGGCAAAAGTGAAACTTAGGCAAATTCAACCACCAGGGTATGCATCAATCTATCGTTGCGTTCCAGATTTGGCATCAAGATTTAATGAATTATTTTAGGGGCAAAGCTCCTCAGGGTGTGGGTCTGTCCATCCTCCGATGGTGTATGTAGCCATTGGTGGCACATACCCGAAAGAGCGGTCCCTAGAATGTCCGCAGGATGGCGGCACTTGTATATGACGAATACACGACGAAAAGATGTGAGATGGCTGTACTTGGAGTGTTCACTGGATAGGCGGATGGACTGCTGGACGCACAGACAGACAGAGGGGTGGACGCATGGAAGGACGGATGCAGTGACGGCCACACGGATGGATGGACACGGACGGACGCGCGGACGGACGGAAGCAAGAACGAATGGGCGCACGAAAGCACGGACAGACTGACGAGCGCTTCGCCCCACTAATCATTATTCACTTCGTGGATATGCTGTGAGTTCTTCTTTTACAACATTTGAAAACAAACATGCTTGTCTTCCTCTCGAAAGTATGCATTATCTACTTATAGAAATAACAGTACAGTATTAGGTAAGAAACATTTATCGTTTCGTCGTCTGCGACGCTGAGTCTGCCCCAGTGATTGATTGATTGATATGCGGGGTTTAACGTCCCAAAACCACCATATAATTATGAGAGACGCCGTAGTGGAGGGCTCCGGGACTTTGGACCACCTGGGGTTCTTTAACGTGCAGCCAAATCTGAGCACACGGGCCTACAAGATTTCCGCCTCCATCGGAAAGGCAGCCGCCGCAGCCGGGATGCTCTGCCCTCAACGCACCTCTGGTTTTGTTGTGAAGTCGAGTTAGCGGAGCTGGACGGTGCGTCTTCTTAGATTCGTCATCATTTGCAGTCGCGATTTAAAACGAGTTTAGGTAAGACGCGCTCGTGAAAAAAACGTGAACTCGATCCAATATCCTGCACTGGCATGAGACGCCATCTATGCGCAGCGGTGAGTGAACGGCACTTCGTTTAAACTGTCAAATACGACTCGTAAAGCTCCAACGTCGCAGCAAATCAGGAGACCTAGTGGACGTCAGCCTCTTCGAACAACAAAGGCACTACTTCAGCATTTTTCACCGCACCCCACTACCCGCGCTGCGCGAATAACGAAACTAAAACTGTAGAAAAAAGTATGTAGACAGTTAGCTAGCTAACCCTATCCAATCCGAAGGCAGCACTTGCCAGAATTCCCATGGAGTTACACGATCGCAGCGCCAGATTCCTGTCTAGGTATTGTGGTATGAAACTCTATGGTTGTAACCAAGAAGTTGTAACAGAACCGTGCTTCTAACTAAGGGTGTCGTCCTGGTTGCAGCTGACTGCAGCGGGTGTGCCCCTTTGGTAACAGTCGGACACGGGTCGGTCACGCGAGTACGTTCTAACCGCATAACTGGGACCACGCAATCATCGCAACTATACTCTCGACAGCAGACGACTCTACACTAGACTACGCAGGCGGCAATTTCAAGAGCATCTCGCGTGGTTCGTATTATGTCGTACCAACTGTACAGAAGCAATCTAACTGGAACCGTCACGGAGGGTCTTTGCAGAAACTTCTTTAGGTAACAGCGTATACGCAGAAGCGTTATTTGGAAGGGGACACCACCTTGAACTGAAATAGGGGCCAGGCATGCTAAATAGTCATTTCGTGCTCTATATACTATAGAGAAAAAAAATGGCCCTGTATCTGCATGTTAATCTGCAAATGTCGTCGAACGACTATAGTCTTGCGTGTAGTGAGAGTGAATGGAATGGAATGGGATGGAATGAAAAAACTTTATTTCAGTCCTGCAGGACGCGCTTAGCGCGTAGCGGGCGTCTCCCACGTAGGGACCGACAGGGAGTACCTGGCGGCCGCTTCGTGTGCCTGCTGGACGGCCCATTGCTGGTCGGGGATAGATGAGCTCCTGAGGGACCTCTCCCACTTGCTTGAGGTAGAGTCGGGAGGAGTTGTTCTACACTCCCAGAGCGTGTGTGCAAGTGTCGCTGTGTGTCCACATGATGGGCATGTGTCGATGGGGTATGCATCGGGATAATAAACGGGAACAAAACATTTATTTGATGTTCTGCGCAAGAAAATAGGTGAATTGTATTCTGGAGGCGCTGCGTTAGAGTGCCTCAAGCGTGCAGCGGAGGCGAACGAACGCATCAAGTCACGTCATACGTGAGACATGAGCGCCATCTTGCAGTTTTCTTGAAAAACAAAGCGCGTGGCTCTGAGACGGGTGTGCGTGCCCGTCTCAGAGGTGATAAGGTGTAGAGCGTAAAGTGAAGGATAGGTGCCACCACCGTCTCGTCTTAGCAAAGCGTTGGAAACTCTCGCCTTTTCGTGCAAGCGTTGCATGGTCAACGCAGCGTGATAAGCGCTACTGTCCTTAAAATTACATATGCATGCCTTTTCTAGTATACGCACGTGCAGAATATATACGTGTTGTTGTGGAGCCCGAGACATGCGCAATAATTGCTTTTTAATTGACAATTCCACAAGTATGAATGCTAAACCTTGAGGAACATTGGTGGGCACTGCGGAGGGGGTCGGCCATTTCAAGTACTTGGTGCCGTTACAGACACCTGTAACGGCACCAGACTAAACAGACAATTGCACAGACAGACAGACCAAAGGTTTTGCGTTGAAGGTCCCCAAGAAAAACTGTCGTAAAAGACTATCATCTTTAAGAACTTTCGGGAGAGGGCATGGACCTGATGTGCTAGACCCTGGCTACGCCACTGTCTTCGGGGAATTGCCGTTTTATAAGTGGTGAAGTTAGTCGGTGTAATATCTATCAGACTTCAATAAAAAACCACAGCATATCCACCGGATTGAGTGATGATGAGTGGGGTGAAGCGGCCGTCAAGTACGTTCTTGCTTCCTTCCGTCCGTCCATGCGACCGTACATCCGTCCATCTGTGCGTGCGTCCGTCCGGGCATCTGCCTGTCTGTCCATGCATTCGTCCGTGCGTCCATCTAGTGAAGCACTCCAAGTGCCGTCATCTCGCAGCTTTCATCATATATTCACCATATAGAAGTACCGCCATCCAGCGGACATTTCAAAGACTAAACGAGGTGCGGATACATACATACATACATACATACATACATACATACATACATACATACATACATGCATACATACATACATACTATACATAGATACATACATACACATACATACATACATACATACATACATACATACATACATAACATACATACATACATACATACATACATACATACATACATACATACATACATACATACATACATACATACATACATACATACATACATACATCACGGACGCCCGACCCATGGCATAGGGAGCTTCGCCCGTAAAATATAAGCAGCTAGGATACATCAGAAACATCTCAGTCATTGAAAACGTGTCTATGTCCTGACCCTGTGTCCATGACGCAAGCTTCAGGCGTGCACGTCAGAGAGCTTTTTCGCGAAGCATTTCGAACAAGCGGCGTCGTCTCACTTTCAAGCACATTCTCGAACCCGCAAGCTGTGGTACGCGACAAAAGAAACAGTTGGTAGCATACTTTTTCTCGCGTATATACGTACATTTTATAAAAGTCAGTGTTAACAAGTGTTGCCTGTACCTGGACGCTGGAACAATAGGGCACGATGCGTCATCTACTCCGCCGATTTGTGGTGGTGACGACGCATCGCTTATTGTACGAGTTCTTTTACACGAATTGAATGAAAAAAACAGGAGGCGGAGAACTGCCATTAAAAAAATTCGATGGGTCAAACTGCTTCGTGTGCAGTAGCAGCAATAATGCAAACATACGCTCGTTCGTGCATTCGTTTAAGACGGCTTGAAGGTAAAAGCGATCTTTTATTGTTCTGTCGATCCTCCCTTACTCTTACGAAAGCGTTCTTCACCTAACACGGTTTTGAATTGTCACCAGGACTGACAGGACTGCAGGTGTTGGACGCTTTCTGCACCTTACCTGGTTTTGCATGGCCTCCGTGGTTGGTCCACCTTTGACCAAGGGATGGTGTCACATAATGCCATCGTCACGTGAAGTGACGGCGTAATACCGTGTCGTCATCGCTTGATGACCCTGCATCACCCGCGTTGACGCCGATGGTCAAGTTTCGAGTTTTGTGAGGCGTCGAAAGCTTTCGCCTTAAAAGTAGGCTAGCAGACGTGGCGATTTTATGACTCAATGGCAGTTTATACCTGACAAATTTAGTGACTCATATCGAGTGATGACGTCACAGATTGAGCGTTTTGTGACGTCATCGTGATGTCACAAGATCACGTATTCGATTGACGTCGTCGATACCTGGCAGCGCGTTACTACTGTTAGGCGAAAAAAAAATAGCAGTGGCTTGGCTAGTATATATGTAGCGTGAGCTACGAACGGGCGAACAGACGGGCGGTCGGACGGAGGAACAGGTGTACGGACGTACGGACGTACGTACGGACGGACATACGGATGAACGTATGGACGGACTGACGGACTAGACAGCGAGCTCACGTGTTCAAGCGCCAGCGCACTAGTGATACGTCACTTCAGGAGCTTCCAGGCCTTCTCTGGCGTCCCAGCTGTGCGCCGTGTGACGTAACTGCTGCTCTGGCATGCGAAAAAATGCTCTCGATTAACTACGCGGAACTGCTGAACTGCGGCCAGAGTAGCTCACGCTACAGAAGCTTCAGAATACGGGGGGGGGGGGGGAGCAGGAACACTGCAGTTTACTGAGAACATCAAGGAAGTTTACTGTATGCCTCTGGCACTTTGACTTCGCCAGAAGCTTAGTCCCCGATCGCATATACTTTACGCACTATGAAGACTGTTGCAGGCTCTTGCCTTCAAATGTTACAGAGGGCGTAATATGCTGCCATTTTTTTATACATTTACTCTTCACAGTGAAGATGTCAAAGCTGGCCACAGTCTGCCCAAAGCGAACAGAAAAAACCTTCGGGCAGGTGTGCGCCAGAGTAATCGGGCAAGCTTATCTACCGAGTGCAGCAGATGCGAGCACTAAACTGAAAACGCTCTCGGTGAGCTGTAGCACGTGAAAGACATGAAAGAGAGGGAGGGAAGCCCACACGAAATGGGGAAGAAACACATAACGAAGAAGACAAACAGAGAACAGAGAATCGGACAGAAATAAAGATAGATAGATAGATAGATAGATAGATAGATAGACAGATAGATAGACAATAGATAGACAAATAGATAGATAGATAGATAGATAGATAGATAGATAGATAGATAGATAGATAGATAGATAGATAGATATATGAAGCGACAAATGGAGAACTGAGAGATAGAAACAGAGAGAAGAAGAAAGAAATAGAAATAAACGGACACATGCAAAAAAATACAAGAAACCGAGAGAAAGAGAAAATGAAAGAGGGCAAGAAAGAAAGAGAAAAATAAAAAGAATTTACGAAGGGCGCGCTAGCTCCGCTCCTTCAACGCTTAACTTTTCATAGGAATCGTCGTGCCGTTTGACGTTACAGAATTACGGAACAGCGGACAGTTTTGTCGCTCACTCGGTGCATAAACGCTTACGCAACTAAACCAACATCAGGTATGCGTATGGGACTCAACATATCTTATTCATGGCGTTTGACGTATCAGAACCGCGATATATGGTTTTGATAGATGCTATAGTGGAGGGCTCCGGAAATTTTTGACCGTTCATGGCGTTGTTAGACGTGCACCGTCCGTCATCAAACAGAACACAGGTGTTGTAGCATTATCGCCTCCGACAAAATGCGCCCGCCATGATTTGGATTCGATCCTGCGGCGCGCGAGTCAGCGGCCGAGTGCCGTAACTACTAGATCACCGCGGCGGTTAATCTCAACTGTACATTGTTAGAACTGAACAATGCTTTAACTGCTTTCTGCGCGTATAGGCACCAGCCGCACGGTATTTTGCGGTGATGTCATTTCACTCAAATGTGGGTACTGCGTGCGTTCTGGGTTCTTCGAGGGACTGTGGCCGACAGTATACGCACAGTTTCGAGAACACCTGTGATGCAGAACGCCAAGATATATGCGTCATTATAAAAAAAAAGAAGAGAAAAACAGCGAGAATCTCGGCATTGTGCGTACGCAACTTGTTACTGTAAGCCTGTGTTGTAACACATTGTTTGGGTGCCCTTCAAAAAAAAGTTCACAAAAACCTTGTGTCATATTGTTAATGCTACATTCACAGGGTTATTAGAATGGCTATACCGAGAATGAACAGTTGAAAGACTAGTTGCTCGTATGGATCGTGCGTTGGCAGTTGTATGCACAGAATAATTGCACCTACGTATGCACTGTCGTCGTGAACTCGAATTCAATTCGGACCAAACTACCACGCGCTTTTAAGTATAAAAAAGCATTTCTTTGCGTACTGCAAGCACTTTAGTCGTCTATCTATCTATCTATCTATTTATCTATCTATCTATCTATCTATCTATCTATCTATCTATCTATCTATCTATCTATCTATCTATCTATCTATCTATCTATCTATCTATCTATCTATCTATCTATCTATCTATCTATCTATCTATCTATCTATCTATCTATCTACCTATCTATCTATCTATCTATCTATCTATCTATCTATCTATCTATCTATCTATCTATCTGTCTATCTGTCTTCTGTCTGTCTTCTGTCTGTCTGTCTGTCTGTCTGTCTATCTGTCTATCTATCTATCTATCTATCTATCTATCTATCTATCTATCTATCTATCTATCTATCTATCTATCTATCTATCTATCTATCTATCTATCTATCTATCTATCTATCTATCTATCTATCTATCTATCTATCTATCTATCTATCATCTATCTATCTATCTATCTATCTATCTATCTATCTATCTAGCCGCCTACGTCTGGGTGCTCTCATGGCTACCCCTTAACTTCGGGTACACCAAAATTAGTACGGGAGGGTAAAATGGTTTGACGCGTATACGACGCGCTGGTCATGACATGAGTAATGTCACAGTCCCGTCGCGTAACTCGTCAAACACTTTCCAAAAAAAAAAAAACAGTAGCCCATAGCCGGGTACGTGCCACAGGTGATTGACATTTTATATCTACCCAGAAATGCGAAAACACACAGGGGTAATTTTAACACTTGAACGTTAGGAAAAATATGACATAGGGAGAGTTGACCGGACAAATGCAAAGAATAAATGCCAGTGTCTCAGGAATCAAACCCTATCATTTTGCGTGGTTATCAAGTTTTTTTACCACAGAGCGGCGCTAGGTTTCGAAAATCGATTGATATGTGGGGTTTTACGTCCCAAAACCGCCATATGATTATGAGAGACGCCGTAGTGAAGGGCTCCGGAAATTCTGACCACCTGGGGTTCTTTAACGTGCACCCAAATCTGAGCACACGGGCCTACAACATTTCCGCTTCCATCGGGAATGCAGCCGCTGCAGCCGGGATTCGATCCCGCGACCTGCGAGTCAGCAGCCGAGTACCTTAGCCACTAGACCACCGCGGCGGGGTGAGGTCTCGCAAATACTTTTCAAATAGACCCTAATGTTCGTGAAATTTCAATTGTGGTTGCAGTGCTGGCTGCGTAATTTTACAAACGTTACATGTGTACTGCTTTGATATAGCCGTCAAATCGGGTTAAGATAAACTGTAGTTAGGTGCCATACGCTGAAGGTGAATAATATATCAGTGTCCATGGCTACCATTCTCGCGAGCAACAGCGCTTCATATCAGCTTACAGCTTCTGGTGTTCCTAATATCCATGTTACAGTTGGTATCGTCACAAAAGTGCGAACAACTGGTTGTGTAAACATCTACAACTGCTCAACACATATCTTAACGTGTCACATTTGTACACATATTTTGAGTCATTCCATAACTTGTCGCTCAGTAAATAGAATGCAACACAGTCACTTTGCCTCCGCATGCTTCGCATAACGTCGATTCTCAAGGCACGTGGGATGTGCCGAATTTTAAAATTTTTTTAAAGCGATGCTTGCAATAAAGTTTCAGACTATGAGTGAAGCTTTTATGAGTTATAGATTTCAAATGACGGCGGTACAATTCGCGAAAAAAATCGGCACTTGTGTATGTACCGAAACTCGGGTGTATAGATAAACGAGACCCCCGAATGTGTGCCGGTATAGAGTGCGTGTCTGTACGCGCGCGCCGTTTTACAATAGACAGCGTTAGAACAGCGCCCGCGAGGCTTTCCGTTTGTGTTGCGCATGCGTCATGCGCCACCCTCTTGCGGGATACCGTTAAGTGACGCCCGCAACGCGACGCCCGCAAGCTTTGCGTGCGGTATTCACAGACCCCTTAACGACTGACACTCTCTCGATCGCGGGTCTTTCAGCGATAGGCCTATCAAACGATCATCCGGCGATCAATGCAGTAAGCGACGCGGGCTTAACTACTGACATTGCTAAAACAGTTAATTGATTTGATTTGTGGGGTTTAACGTCCCAAAACCACCATATGATTATGAGAGACGCCTAGTGGAGGGCTCCGGAAATTTCGACCACCTGGGGTTCTTTAACGTGCACCCAAATCTGAGCACACGGGCCTACAACATTTCCGCCTCCATCGGAAATGCAGCCGCCGCAGCCGGGAATCGAACCCGCGACCTGCGGGTCAGCAGCCGAGTACCTTAGCCACTAGACCACCGCGGCGGGGCATTGCCAAAATAGTGGTGGCTACACAATGCCAGATAGAAAGCACTTATTTTTAGACCGTCCTGTGCATTATGCCGTCCTGTACAATATACCGTCATGCACATAAGGTACTCGGCTGCTGACCCGCAGGTCGCAGGTTCGAATCCCGGCTGCGGCGGCTGCATTTTTGATGGAGGCGGAAATGTTGTAGGCCCGTGTGCTCAGATTTGGGTGCACGTTCAAGAACCCCAGGTGGTCGAAATTTCCGGAGCCCTCCACTACGGCGTCTCTCATAATCATTTGGTGGTTTTGGGACGTTAAACCCCGCATATCAATCAACAACCCCCGTATCAACAAACGCTCCTCGATTCGACTTTCACCCTTCACTTGGCAGAGTTGAGCACTGCACCGCTGCTCGGCTGAAAATGACGCTGATCTACTCAAAAATTGCAGCAAATTATCACTGATATGCAGTGGCTTGCCCTGCCTAGAGATGGCGCTCCTATCGGCTTTCTCGAGTGAAGGTGGAGCGTTGAGTGAAGGGGCGTTCTAGAATACGGGGGTAAGCCACTTGCGAAGTTGAGTCGACACTCGCAATCCAACGCACGCGACCGTAAATTCTCGCCGATGGCGTGATGAGCATTGGTGAAGCGTATTTTTTCCTCAAATTATATAGTGTACGCACTACATCGAGTGCTTCTAATAGGTAAGCACTCGAAGAAACGTCATCTTTAGCTTTATTAATTTCTGTTTGGTTTAAAGTGCGTGCGTATGTTTTATGTGGGTTTTTTACACACGGCACGCCCGCATACGTTGAGCACACCGCGCTCCGAATGCGTGAGATGGTGCGTTTTATATCGAATGCGTCACTCGTAGGAGGCCCTTTTCACGATCAAGTCACCTCTCAGTGCCCAACATTCTTCCGAGAAGTAAATCGATATGTGGGAGGCAGCATTGAAGAGATAAACATTCTGTAGTTAAGATGTAAAAAAAAAATAATTATAACACTTGGACGAAAAATCTCTGGATGTGTTCAAGTAACACTGCAGAGAAAACGATTTGTTTCCGCATCGGTGCTCTTTCGATTCGCGAGAAAACGCTCGGTGAGCGATAAAACGCGCAAGAATAACGTGCGGTAGTCGACGCCGCGTTGAAGTTCGCGCATCAATCGTCATGACGTCACAGATTTTGACAGCGTCTACTAGTTTCCATCTATTGCTCCTAACCTACTAATCGGCAGAAAAAAAAATGTAGTAGATAATGCTCTGAGAACGCCGGAGGTTTAGCGTAACCAAGTTTCAGAAATGTTCGTGGAGTCAGTGTGGCCTGAAATAGGAATAAAAGCCTTTTGAAACCCTGTGATGTCACGTGCGGAGATCTCGGCGAAAAATTCAAAACAGGGAAACTTTGATCTTCATTTTATCTTCCTATTAATGATCTATGGTGGTGCAATTAACGACAGAAGAATTTCAGGGATGACATTTATTAGTCTAAACTAGGTTTGTTGCTTGAATTCAGTGTAATTTGAAATAGGATTAAAAAGCGCAATAATAAACTACTATGAACATAAATTATACACTACAGACTTATAAAAAGCGAATGTAGTTTGGGTGACAGTTATTCTAACCGTTCGCGTAAGAACCACACATGGTAACGTTTGCACACTAGCTGTAGCGTATAGCTAGCTATATATATATTCTGTTATGGGGTATCCAGGGTGCACGTTAAAGAACCCCAGGTGGTCGAAATTTCCGGAGCCCTCCACTACGGCGTCTCTCATAAGTCATATGGTGGTTTTGGGACGTTAAACCCCACATATCAATCTGTCATGGGGTATCCACTCTCATAAAAATTAAATTAAGTAATACATGTTTACTAGTACGTTCACTATCCCACTTAGTGCTGCAAACGCTGTTATAAGTGAAAACACTTATTTCATTCAATCGAAAATGAAGTATTCTGCTGTCTACCGATTTCGCAAGCAGTTCCAGACTTCCAAACAACGTTTCGTATACGCTCTTTAGCATTTATCGTTATATAGGCCCAAACCTTGCCTTCGCGTGAGGAGTATGAGATGTGCTTTCTAAAAGACGACATAAAATAGAAAAAAATTGTTTGCTTCATCATGTGCTAGGTAGAGTGTATTTGTCGTCGCAAACACGTACAGAGCAACTTGAAGTTGTTTTGCCTGTTTTTTTGTGTTGTGTTTTGATGAAGCAGCTCGTGTTTTCTGCGTCCGATAAGTTTAGAGTGGTTCACTATAGCCAACGCGAAATTTAAATGAAGTCGCTTTTACGAATCGCTCGCTTCTTGCATATAAGAAATGGAAGTAGTAACTTGCGAGCGTTTCGTAAACGTCGACGGCGCGAGTGGCTATATAGAAAGGAAAAAAAAAGATAAACGCGAAAAGACGGCCCCGCTGCAGCCTTCTGCCACGGCCGCTGTGCTTCTGCTCTGTCTTGCGTTTTGCCATAATACATACAGCAGCAGACGACGTGCGTGGGACGCGGAATATAGCATACGACATCACGCGAAGAGCAGACGATAGGCAACTTAAGCCTCGTCCGAAAAGGCATACAGACGAGTTTTCACGATGTGCACGATGTTTCTCTATTTCTTGGAAAACTCGTAAAGCTCTGTAATGGAGAACTTTACTAGTCAAATTTGAAGTCACGGAGGTGAACAACGTAGCGCGTTCGCAACAATTTACAAAATAAAAAATTTACAGTTTACCAAATAAATTCACAATGCGCCAAGCATGTGTGCATCTTGATGGCAGAACGTTGATACGTAATTAGCTAAAATTTGTAACTTGGGATATGTGAACGCCAATAATATATAGGGGCCATAACTCCACACATCGAGAAAGAGAGCCAAATAAAACAAGAAACTAGAATGTGGTAAGATCAGAACGAAATGTTTTAGGAAGGAAAGAAAATAGGAGGAAAAGAACGGAAGGGAGGTTAACGAGTCTATAGGCAGCCGGTTTGCTATCCTGGGCATGGGAGGGAATGGGGGAGATGAAAAATAGAGAGGAGAGAGGTAAGGGAGACAAATACAGCACCTTAAGCAGCACACGCGCGCATGCTATGTCTTAAAAGTTTCTCTGGACATAGCCCATTCCAAATTTCGTTTCGTTTAGGACATTCAGGACGACAATAGTAGCCATAAACATTTCCAACTAAAGCAATCAATTAAACGAAAAAGAAACAAAGGGTTTACTTGAACTACAGGAATGTAATAACGAAGGTTGTACTCACAGTGTGTGACCAGGATGGTTTCAGGGAGCAAGGCTTATTATGTATTACTCCACAAGCAGACCATCGACTGTCACTGTAGCAGACGACGCGCCAACAACGAAGTGGATGACGATGCGTCCATTCGCCCGTCTGCCTTTCCACCGCAGTGCGCAGACGACGTTTCGAAAAGCGGAGAACACTCCAGCGGGCCTTCACTTCAAGCCGCGTGAAACGCAGCTTGGCCGCCGTTGGAGCATCACCGCGTTCCAACTTAGCGAGCGACGCGACATTGAGAAGGCGACGCGCGCGAAATGTTTCTGCTCTCCGCGCGTCGTTGTGCTTGAAATATGCACGAGATGCGTAACACGTGAACGACCAGAAGTGTGTGAGAGAGAAGCAGACGTACGCACGAGACACTGAAATGCCGTTGCCCTTTCTTTTTGTCTGCTTTTCTTTTGTCTTCGTCGTCTGATACTTTTTTTCGCCCTTTTTGCTTTGTCCGTTCGGCGTGAAATAAAGAGATAATGCTCTCGCAAGACTGCGCACTATGCATCGATGTGACAGAGAGAGAGAGAGGGGGGGGGGACGGTGCCGAATTCTCGGATTCGCGGTTGTACGAAAATGCGCGCTTGCGTGCGCCCTCCTCTGCCCCGCGGCAGTATTGGAGCTGCACTATAGACCTTATCGGTCACACATTGCGCAAAGAAAAAAAAAATAAAGCGTATAAACGATTTCAATCTACGGAGTCCCCTTTCTCTCTCTCCACTGCTTTTTGCTTCTTCTGCGCATTCTATCTATCTTTTTCGATTCAGTCCTTTAGAGTCAAGTGTCGGGAGGTCGAAGCGCCCGAAGGTTATTGCGACAGGAGGCCGACGTTTCGCTGAGAGGAGGCAAGAAAGGTGTGCCGTGGCTCACGACAAGATAAAAGAGACTCTTGATAAGATATACAACAACGGGTGGAACTTCAAGAATGAAGCAATACCTTCCATATAATAATGTGCAGCCTCAAGCAAGTATGTGGTGCGCCGTTACATATATTTCCCGTTGCTGGCATAGATGTCGTCTGCTTCTTTGTGTTCTGTTCTTTGTAAACTGCTACACAGTAACGTACCAAGAGTTTCTCTTTTTTTTTTTTTGACGGGCGGAAGGTGAGAAGGAGGGAGTTTAACCACACTTCAAGTATATTCGTGTGAGCGTTTGTATTTGTACTTGTATATATAGGCATGGAAAACTGAAAAAATTCGGAACATAACTGCACCCTTCTCCTCACCCCTCACGTATCGCGAAACCTCCGGAGTAGCCAGAAAGGATATATCTTGAGAGATTGCCAGATAGATAGGTAGTTAGCTATAGTTAGATATGGGTAAATGGATGAAAAAAAAAATAATGACGAAAGGAAAGGTAGGGGTGGTAATAACCGCAGCAAAAATCTGGTCTGCTACCCTGCAATTGAAGTGGGAAGGTGTTGTGTGGAGCAGACAGACAGACAGACAGACAGACAGACAGACAGACAGACAGACAGACAGCAGGCAGCAGGCAGGCCCAGGACAGGCATAGCAGTAGATAGGTAGACGAGATAGTAAGAGTAGGCAGATAGATAGATAGATAGATAGATAGATAGATAGATAGATAGATAGATAGATAGATAGATAGATAGATAGATAGATAGATAGATAGATAGCAAGTGTTAGTATAGGAGTTCGAGTGTTTGTATATTGGTGCGTAGTGACCTAGATGACGCACGTAGATTTTTAACGAGATAGCGTTAGAGAGCTCGTGTTGCGGAAATTCCGCCGCCGCCGTTGGCGTCGGCACCGTTGGTTGTGAGCGAAAAATCGTCCGTGAGCAAAAAAAATCGAGAAAAAATCAAACAAAATAAGAATAAAATTTTCGGCCCCATCAAGGATTCATCCTGAGGGCGTTCACATGGAAAGCAGTTGTCCTACCACAAAGCAACGATGTTACTTCCAGCTGCTTCGGGAAAAGAACCCTACATAAACGCCATGTTGTGGAAGGAGTCTCCTTGACGCATTTTGTTCGACAGATGTCACGAGGAAAAAGAGCCCATTCGGCGATTTGTAGGCGCATTTGGGATGCCATCAAACTACGTCGAAAAATGCCGGGATGGTGCAGCCATCACTGCCAAAATACACAGGAACTTTCAAACAACTGTAAAAATGGACAACTTTATCTATTTTTTAGAAACCATATCATACCTTTCCAGATGCGCTGATCAAGCAAACAGCAAACGCTAGATAATGTGCTGCCATCTGTGAGGCATCGTGAGATTCTTTATGGCCTCCGAGACGGCAAGCGCGCGGCGTCCATCTTGGAGGTCATGCGACTCTTGTTTTAGATCAAAAACCTGCATGCACCATTCGCGCGCACGCACGTGTGCGTGTGTTTGTGTGCCATCTGTGAGACATTGTGAAAAACGTGTCTCGACTCGACCACAGCAGAGTGCCGTTCTAGCAAAGGGAAGTGGCCACACTGCACAGTCACTGCATGATACGCCGCGCTTGCGCACGCGCGCGTTTGTGTGCGTGGGTTCATGCGTGTGTGTGTGTGTGCGTGCGTGTGTGTGTGTGCGTGTGTATCAAAACATATTAAGTATGCACTTAGTGGTTGAAGGGCGCACCAGGCGCCGGATTTCACTATCTTGTTCCACTCTTAAAGGCGAAGCCTAAGGGTCCCCCAATTTTTTACAGACTAGCGTCATCGCCTTCAATGACTATCGAGCCGCTAACTGGTCATTTCGCATAGTGAATAACTCAGTGAACACCGTCACGGAATAATCATGAACATGAAAACGGCCGAGTTGCTGAACTCGACGTTTTGCCTTATGAAAAAAGAAAAAAAAAGATTCGTTTGACGGACCATGATGACGGCGTCCGAGTGTGAAAACTAAAATAAGGCTATACACCCTTGCCTGTGACTCACGTATTTACTTTATTGAAACGAAGTTTCGCCAGCGGTTTTTCTTGGAAGTGCTATGTTCAGAGGAGGCGGGATGCTTTCGAGCGTGCGACCAAAGCGCGTTCGACCTTATAGGCAAACAGGACACGGGTCGATGATCGATTCGAATCGAGCGTGTCAGTCGCCCGGAGAACGTATTGGCCTGTATCGCGGCGAGGTGAGGTAACCGCGAGAAGCGTACGCACTGTATTATTTAGGACTACGGGACTCACCTCCTCGCGGCGTCTTGCGTCATTGACGTGACGTAGTGTATACGTCCATCCTTCGCAACTAGGTAGATGAATGAATGAATATTGAAGAGGTCTGTCTATACCAGGCGGGAAGTTCAGCAAGCACGCTACCGGGGATGTTTGCGGTAAGTATATGATACGTGCAATGGGCGACAAATACAAACACGGTAACACAAAACACACGCGCTATACTCGGCTTATGGAAGGCAAGGATTAGCAGCTTGCATGCGCACAGCGCCTATGCATCAATGGTGACTTTGCACAGTGTTGTATCTTGGGCGGGTACGTTTTGGTTCATGATAGCGTGCAACACAGCGGGCGAATATAAAAAAAGAATAGAATATAAAATGTGTTAGGAAGTGTTTTCAACTCTACACAGGTGAAACTTGGGTAGGGGTGAAGCATTCGATCTGCGCCGGTGTTGTGTTTCTCTACCACAGTGAAATCTTTACTGCTTTACGCGCCGACAGTCCACAAAGGCATCATCACTTTGCAGATTAGTTTCAAGTAGCGTTTTTTCCCTCTAAATAAATGACATTTCCGTAGTGATGCACGTTTGCGTTTCTGCTTTTTAGGCAATACTCTAGGCAATAACGACGAGCTTTTGAATCATAATAATATGTATAGAACGGAGTAACGAGATTTACTAAATTCTTGTGGCGCATATCTGTTTTGTGGTGGACGGTTATGACGACATGACACGTCGACAAACCGAGATTGTGAGGTGCTTAGGCCCCAGAGGAGCGCTTGTACTAACGACAAGGGAAGGACTCATGGGCGGGCATAGATTGGTGCCCCATGTGCTATAGACCCTTTCATGATTTACAAACACAGCCCCTTGATGGCTACTGGTTATGTCCACCGATGTTACTTATTTGCATTGGTGGACCACAAGAGCTTTAGAAAGATAGCGCGCTTGATTTTCTATAGTTTTCTTCCCTTATTTGGCAAAATAGATTCAAATATATGTTCTCTTGAGCTCTTTAAACGTATAAAACGTTCCCTTGTACTTTACACACGTTTCTTTTATGTCTAAAACGAAATAGACGCTTTAGTTACGCTCGAAGAAAAATTGAAAACGTGCTTTCAGTTTAGAAGTTACGAGCTGGTAAATGAGGTCACCGGACGTTTTTTCGGATACAACGCTTGTGACCTTAAAACCGTCTATAGAAATTCAGCGCGCATGTTCTACTTCATTTTTCTCTTATGTTCCCATACTGTGCTATACGAAGCTGTGACTTTTCGGCTAATGCGAGCAGTGGCAGCATCCTTCACGCGAAAGAGGTAATGAGCTCGTCTCGCCGAAATTCCGGTGTCGGCGTCGGTGTCGTTGCTTGAGAGCGGAAAACCTCGATAGATGCGAATAAAGATCGCGTGCGTCGGGTCGGGATAGAATTCAGGATTTCTACGCGGCAAGCCGGCGTTTAATCATGGAGCCACGCCATTGTTCTCACTCTGCCTGCTTTTAGGGGCGAAGCTCCTTAAGACGCGGGTCTGTCCATCCCTTGTATGTATGTAGTAGTACGTAGCCACCCGTGGCACATACCCACTATACAGCGGGTATGTGCCACAGGGGATGCGAGATGGGAGATGGCGTAACTTGGAGTGTTCACTAGATCGACGCACGGACGGACGCATGAATGAACGGGATTCGCTCGGAGGATTTCAAGCTGGACGGTTGTGCCCTCGCGATCTCCGACTTCAGCGTAGCTCCCGCCGACTGGTTCGCCCTCCGCGGCCTCCTGATGCCGTGCAGCTCTCGCATTGTGGCACCCCGCCCTTGGACTGCTTCGACCGGATCCCCACTTTCCTATCTCCTTCTTTTTTCCTCTCGTTGGCTGGCGGCTTCTTATCCCTCTATTTTCCTTCTATTCTTTTTATCCCTCCTTCCTTCTCTCTATATCTTTTATTCCCCATATCCCATTCCTCTGCTGACCTGTTGAGGTGTCCTCGTAAGGAGAGACAGTTACGGGTCGGCACCTTTCTTTTCTTTTCTTCTGATATAACCACAACCACAATCTCTGAATGAACGGAACCAGACAAATGGACGGATGAACGGACGCACAGACAGACGGATGCATGAATGAATGGACGCACGGACAGACTGACGGATGCACGGATGGACGCACGGATGGTCACGTGGATGGACGGAAACACGTACGGGCTGACGGACGCTTCACCCCACTCATCATCCTTCACTCCGTAGATATGCTGTTTTTTTTTTTTCATAGAAATGGAAGGAAAGGGGAGGTCACGTTTTTTTTTGAGGGGGTGGGAGTGGGAGTAGTGTGGTTTTAAATGCGAAGCATTTTTTAGCGAACTTCGGCGACTTTGAGCGTATCTATCTATCTAGCAGCTTACGTATGGATGCTCTCGTGGTCACCCCCTTAACTTGGCGCTAACCAAAATTAGCAAGGGAGGGTAAAATGGTTTTACGAATATGACGCGCTGGTCAAGACATGAATAATCTCACAAACCAGTCGCGTACGTCGTCAAACACTACCTTTCAAACAGCGGCACATACCCACGGGTGGGTATGTGCCGCTGGTATGCGGTCGTGTGTCACGGGTGATTGACACCTAGTATCTATTTAGGGACGATGAGAACATTCATGGGCAATTTTAACGCGTAAGCGTTAAGAAATACCCGACATCGGTAGCGTCGACCCAACGATGGCATAGAATAAATGTTAGTGTTAGGAAAAACCTGACCTAGGCAGCGTTGACCCCGCGATGAATGCAAATAGTCAATTTCAGGGTACCAGCAGGAATCAAACCCAAGCATTCTGCGTGGCAGTCAAGCATTCTACCACAGAGCTACGCCAGATCTCGGAACTACTTTTCAAATAGACGCCAATCTTCTTGAAACGTCAATAGTGGTTGCAGTGCTGCCTACCTAATGTTATAAAATTACATACGCACTCTTTTGATACAGCCGTCACGCTGGATTAATCTCAATTGTGGTTAGGGGCCATGCGCTGAATTCGATTTATGTAGCAGTGTCCAGGGCCAGCATCTTCGCGAGCATCAGCGCTTCATATCAGCTTCTGGTGTTGCTAATACTCTTGTTCTAGTTGACATCGTCGCGCAAATGCAAACAAGTGGTTATATAAACATCTGCGACTCTTCACCATATGTATGTGCGTGCAACATTTGAACATATACTTAGCGTCATTTCATGACGAGGGGCTCAATAAAAATTTTACTGCAACTAGGTCACCTTCCCTCCGCATGCTTCGCATAACGTCGATTCCCACGTACGTGGGTTCTGCCGAATTTTTTTTTTTTTTGGCACGCGTGCTCCCGGAGTCGCCGCTGATTGTGAAGCGAAATTCGTAGGGCTAGGGCGCTGACCATAGACACACCACCGATTTTTAAGTGTGGGATGAAGTCTACACTTTACAAACACAAAAGCATCGCTAGTTTTTCGGGTTATCCAGGCTTCGCCATACTCCATATAGCTCAGAACAGGATGGACGCTTGTTCACTATGTCGCGACATGCTTGTAGATTAATCAGAAATCGTACTCGTACGAAACGCTATCCGGTACAGGAACTCTCATGGAAACGATGACCGCTGGCAGATGATGCTATAGCGTCTGTGAGCTTGTGGTCCTTCACGTTTGCGTTCAAAAACAACTCACTCTCGAAATTTCGTGAGAAGGGAGTTCATCCACTTAATCCCATTCTTCGAAGGCATATTCCTGGAGTGCTCGAAGATGACCTTTCGAAAATAGGTGTGCGCAGAAAGAGGTGGAAGTGGGGGCAGGGGGAGATGTGTTATGGCGTTTGTTTCGGATAAAATAATGGCTCGCTACGAACCTCGTGAGCTGATTTGGTCAGAGCCTATAAGGGAAATAGTGGTTAAGTGGGAATTCCGAACTTCTGCTGAACTTCGTCTTGCGACATAGTAGTTGCACCCCACACGTACGGAGCCACATGGAGGCGAATCCGTGTACTATACCCATCGTTCCCGTCATGCAGCGTGGTGCTTCGCAGATCCCATAGACAGCACCAGATTTCCCTCCAGTGTGTGATTATGAAAGTATGGTTTCGTTTACAACACTTTAGTCTGACAATGATATAGCGTACTTGTTAATGCCAATTTCGACCCACGTCACGTTGCGTCTTATTGCGTCAACTTTCGCGCCTGGTGCAGCTATCTCGAAGGGCGCTTGGTTGTCTACAGACTTGATCTTGCGGACGTGCTCAAGGAGAAAGTTGCGTTGCGCAACGAGTTTGTCTCTGCAGTAACATGGTCCAGATTACGAGATGTTGTGTGGGTGTATATGTATCGACATGTTCCATCTGTAATTCGAGTCAAAGCCATATCTCAAGCCGCACATTTGCCCCGCGGGTGCCGTCGCCTTCATATACCGCAGCGAGCCAACGGGCCTTTGAATTCGAGGAGACGAGAAGCTGCAGAAGCCGCAGCAACCGATAATAGCACGCAAGACTTCGGGGGGCGGGAACAGACGATGCGTGTATGAAAGTATACAGAGCATTAGAGAATATAAAAAAAGGACGGCCATGTCTGTGTATTGAGCAGAAGAGCACAAGGAACAAAAGGCAGACGAAAAAGAAATGTGAGCAGCAGACGACAGCGAGCCACAGACAGACGTACACGCGACTTCTGGGAAGAGGCACTTGCTCCGTGGGAAGAGGTGTGGAGCAGAGAGAGAGAGAGGGGGTATAGAGGACAAAAAAATAACAGCAGGCGAAAACGGTAATAAACGCCAAGGGCTGGTGTAAATAATCTCATTTTTGCTTCCCCCGCCGCAGATACCGAGTTACGTGCAAACAAGCACCGACGCGTCTTTCTAGTCGATGGAACGAGCCAGATAGAGACCAATCCATAATCCATTATATATCGGAGCAAGGCGTTTTAGGACGAGGATATGCATCAGTTATTCGCATACACATACGATTTGATCGAGTCTTTTCGGAAAGGCTGTTCCTAGCCTCACAACAAATCTCGATGTGCGAATTGGCGAGCTTTCGCGCGGGTGTCAGACTGCCACTCTGTGTACGCGAAAGTTGTGAGTAAATATTTATGTCCCGTTATAAATATGTTAAACGCAGAACTTTCGGAAGGCGGCGCTGAGTGTTACATATTCTATATATGAAGTAGAAGCACGTGGATCACAGTGAAAGATATGCGGATGGATTATTGTGTATACCGACTGTGTGATTGGATATATCTCGTATATTTGGCACTAGAAACGCTACCACAACTGTCATCATTGGGGTGTCTTAATAGGTATACGATGTTTAAGATTTAAGAGATGCTGGTGGCATTTAGATGGACCAGGCTACTCTTCATAATAAATAATCAAAATAAGCAAGGTCATGCCAGGCACGGACAAGTCGCATAATATCGCACTCAAAGATAATGTCACATCGTGTATGATCAAGTGATAGACTCAGTCTTAAGGCCAAGACATCAGACAAACAAAAAACACACACAAGGTATGAAGGATAGTAACATGACACCATTAATTAAAGTTTCAACACAATGCCCAGCTATGCAGGCACGAAATAGGGTTTGACATGAAGGTGTGCGAAATCGGGGGCGTCTCGATTCAGAAAAAAATCAGCACACACATTCAGCTATAAAAATATACAATTGTAGGAATTTCGTTTGTTGATATTGATTGTCAAATGAAAATATAGCTGGTTCAATTGGACTACCGAGACACTTATACAATACCAAACACATGAACCACGGCGGAGGACACGTGGCAAACGATATATGCAAAAATGCGTTGTTCGTTGAACTTTGTAGTTTCACGGGTGAAAACCATCACTTCACGACTGGGAATGATAATGCAACGAACTTTGCCGTTGCCTAAGCATGCACATGCACATGGACGCACGCACAGACAGACACACATACACACATACACATACAAGAAACTAACACACACACACGCACGTGACACACACAGATACAGACGGACATCCTCACATACACAGACGGACACCCACACACACACATATACACAGACGGACACCCACACACTTATATACACAGATGAACGCCTCCTAGAAAAACTATTCCTGGAACGTCGCTCTCTTTTCAATTGGGAGCCTCCTGCCAGCAATTAATCTCGGAGGCCATGCCTTCTGCCTTGTGTTGCGACCGGCCGCCGCGTGAGATCGCTCGCCTCCATACCGCTCAGTCAAATGACATAACCGTACTGCTCTGTCACGTGACAGCACGACTGCTCGGAGGAAACTGTGAGAGCGATGCTGTGTTCGCAGGGAACGGCCGTCGGAGACGGTCGCCTTCGTGCCGATGGAGGAGGGTAAAATCAAAGGGTAGGGCAGCGCGTTTGTGGCTGACGTTCCAGGGTTCATTTTTTTAGGAGGCGTTGCACAGACGGACACTCATACACAGACGGATCCATACACATACGTAGACAGAAGTACACTCACGCACAGCCACACAGACGAACGCACGCACATGCACAGAAGTACACATATACATACGCACAGAAGGACACATACACAGACGGACACGCACATACAGACAACGAACGCGCGTGTATACGCACGCACCTCGAAGAAGCGAACCCCCCCTTTTCAGAAACCGTTTTTAGGCCTATCCGATCTTCGTCGACCGAGCTCACGCATAGCCTACATAATCCCCCGGCGTTTAACGACTGCGCACACTTGTGTCAAGGTTCGCTAGCTGCCATAGGGTTAATATTAACACTATGCTAGCTGCTACACGGGCCTGCAACGCTCAATATTCGTGCGGTGACACCGCGATGCACGAGCATATGGACGACTCTCCCTTACCCTCCGCCCCTCTCACCACTCCCTCAAAAACTATAAAACCAGCGCAAGCACACAACTAAGCAGTCAGGACCACCACGCACTTGCCTTTTAGAGCTTGGTGGCAATGGAGATGCTCCCCTTGTGTCGGGTGCTCGCTTGTCCCCATGAGCACAATCTTCTCTCTTAATCTCTTGTCATCAACACAGTGATCTGTGTTTTGCAAGACCAAATAAAAGTTTATCCACTCCAATCTAGCGGCGGCTCGTAAAGCGGCGTGGGGTCGTTCGCGTTGTACCGAAAGCGCGCGCTCCTTCAGTAATCGGTACGTCCGAAGGCGGCTGTGACTCCCTTGACTGCGGCTTATGGAAGCGATAAAGCAGTCACTCCGAACGCGCGAACAGTCTTAGGCCTTACCTTCAGGACTTAACGCTTTTATGAACCACATGGGATTGCTAAACGAACGTGGCATTCTATAAGGCCTCTTTCTTTAGGCTTGATGGTTCTGCGAACATCTCAGGCCTCTTTCTTAGTCTTGACGCTCCTACGAGCATGACATCTTAGGCCTCTTTCTTTAGGCCTTAACGCTTATACGAAAGTGCACCGTATACTTTTGTGCGCTTGTATACTGAATACCACGTTGACGAGATTCATTTGACGCGATGAAGAGGAAAGCTTCTCTGTTTTTCCGCTTGAGATATAACGTGAATCTTTCTTCGTCGCTTTTTGCACTATACCGAAAGGAAGCAGCGGTGAACGTGTCGCGTCTACACGTTTTACGACGGCACATTCGTGCCGTTAATTCGGAGACGATGACCGACGACTTCTGCACAAGAAAAAGACGAAATAAAGAGAAGTTTCGATCAATATATTTGTAACGACCGTGTTTTTTCTTCGCCTGCCTCCTTTCCGAGTCGCCAAGTCGCCATATGGTAGGCTACAGGCATTCTGAGAGTAATCGCCCTTTTTTTTATTGAAAAGCATCGAAACCGGCGGAGACGCGGACGGCGTATTGAGAATTCCAAATCGGCCGTTCGGCTGACGTGTCGGAATTCCAATTGCCGAAGAGAATCAATATGTGCGTAAAAGTTTATGCCCGAGTGGCGCCACCGCCTGAGCGCTTTTCGTCGTTTCGTCAAAGAAGCACAGTCGATTGACCGCCATCTTGTCTCCTTTTCTTTTATACTTGACTTGTACGTACCTGGTGTGTGCGAGCAGATGAACTTTCCTTTATGATTTCTGATGACAGTGCGTTTCAGACAAAGGAACCTCTTTTTCGCATGACTTTATTAGCCACAACCTGTAATGTGCAAATGAATATTTCTCACCGAATCGAACTACTGTTCGCTCACCAATGTTGACTACGCTCACCAATGTTAATTACGCTCACCAATGTTAATTACGCTCACCAATGTTAATTACGCTCACCAATGTTGACTTGAACTAATTGATAACCAGCTGATAACCCGTTCGCCCAAGTTCTCTATAGTGTTAGCAAACGTTGGTTAGACGTTGCATTATCTTCTATAGCGCTATGCAACATAAGAACACCTACGTAGGACTCTGTTACTTTATGCTTTGTCTCTGCCATAATCTGTTGCTTAGCGCACTATACCAGTGCTAAAGTTTTACCACCTTATTATTAACATATCCTTTAGTCCCCCTTGTGTATGTTGTTCACTGTTATACTTATATATATATTTGGTGTCGATATATCCACCCCCATTTTCGGGCTTCAACATTCCCCACGGATTTACTTTCCCCCTCCCCCGCCACACGGAGACACGTACGCACGCACACGCGTCGTCTTCTCGGATTAAAAGCAGACGACGTGGTGCTGAATGCAGACGACGCGGAAAAATACTCGCGAGCGTCAGCTCAAACGACATTTTTCAGTTAAGCCGTCCGGGTTGCATGCCAGCTAGACCGCAGGTCTTTTGCACTAAGCGACAGCCAGTTTTTAGGTCGATGCGCGACTCGCGATAGAACAATTGAATTCAGTTTCCGTCGATGACGTAAGCCGCGCTGTCTTTTGGGTGCGGAACGACACGAGGAAGACCTTCGTAATCGCGGACGCCTCGCTTGGCATTTTCGAAGTTGGGAGCGTTGTGACAAAGAAAGTTGAGAAAGTGCACTATGTGATAGATGTACGCTACATTTCCGACTTAACGGGAAAGTACCGAGTTGTGTGGCACTAATGGTCATGTCGTCACAGAGCGGTTGCACCAATGTCTAGCGCCGGTGGCAACGAAAGATTCATCGGTGACTTGACGGTGTGGATGGTTATGCCGCAGGATTATCTATAGAAAGCGTTTTAAGAAAAACAGCCGGGAGCAGATCGACTTGGCGTGAGTATTTGCGCGAAGGATACATAGAACACCGATCATGCGACACGGCGGTTTAGATGCTCGGCTGCTGACCTGAGGGTCGCGGGTTCGAATGCCAGCCGCGGCGGTCGCATTCAGAAGGAGGCGTAATGACAGAGACCCGTAAATATACCGTGCAATGTCAGTGCATGTTAAAGAACACCAGATAATCGAATTTTCCGAATCCCCAGCTCCATTTAATTAAGCGTTGCTCACAGTTCTATCGACACAAAATGAGACGTAGAACCGCGAATGTCATTATATTGTTCCTCTGGGTAATACAGAGATGTACAGACGATGGATAAAGAAAAGCAGACGTGGTCGGCAGTCTGCGTGGTGAGAAGCACGTCGAAAAAGAAAATAATCAAAACGACCGCAATGAAATACGTACATTACCGTGGCGCTGATACTGACTGAGTTGGTGTACTTCTGTACGCCGTGTTGTTCTAGCCGTGAATTATAGTTAGTGTACGTGGCCTGCCGGAAAAGTATCATTATGGTATGTGTCACAGAAATTGAGTAAGGCCAACTAGTCAGCACTGCTCCACTAAATATGAAAAAAAGGACACAGACAGTTCGTCCAACAAGTGCGAAGTGCGAAGCGATAGCGGCGAACCCAAGGGTGCGTACGAGAGAATAGGGAACGGGAAAGGCAACTGCGGCTGCGAAAAGACCCCGAAACGAAGGAAGCCCTATACATATACGCCAATGAAGATGTGTCCATAGGCCCATGCGAGAGGTCCGAACGCTTGGCTTCAGCTCGTTTCTGTCTTTGGAGTCTGGGCGTCCGTGTTGTGTACCTGCGACTGTCTCAAACCTCTCTCTCTGAGCTGAGAATCATCGTAGAAAACAGCTGGTAACACCAGGCTAAATTCTAGCAACGACCCGGAAACAACCTCCATCACCTCGGTAAGGCCTAGAAAGTGTGTCGGTGTTCTCTTTATATATAGTCCCCGTTCTGCACTGTGCCTGCAGTTCTTGCATTTAGAATGAATCGTTACCAGCTAGCTAAAATTACTGTGCTGCTAGAATTAGAGCACGCAGTGCAGTATAGTTTACAGGCTATGGTATGATCGGTCTTTCAGGCCGACATTTACAGTGAGGCTGAAACGGTGAAATACTCGCCGGAGTAGTTTCCCGCCCTGCGCTAAACGAGCATCTATATGAATGCTGGACGAACGCCCTGTTCCTTCATCGGCTCCGCGTATAGACGTATAGTACGTGCGGTGCATGAAACTTTGCTGGCACTGCAACGGCTCTGTCTTCCCACGCATCCGCACATGAAAAATGCGTGACCTAAAAACGCAGTCTGCGAGCCTATAGATACTGGCTTGTCCAACGAGTAGGGGACAGTCGAGGAATTGTAATGGCGCACCGTGTATTCCTTTCGGGAAAGCCCGCGGCGACCCGGCCGTGCCCTTTCCGTGTGTTGTCTTTCTTTTATACGCGCACGTATACACTGCTTTATCCGGCCGATCGGTACGCATATCGTCTTGACGATTGCCAGAACAGGGCGGTACCCTGAACGCTATATTCGTGCGAAACGAGCGAGGATGTTTCGTAAGGTATAATGTAAGGTATAAATAATAATGAATGCGCGAATTGTTTGCAAACTGCTCACGTTTTACTAAAAAAAAAGAAATAGGGACGTAAAACGAGCAGAGGCGTCCAATCTGGAGTTGGAAGGTAGAGACGGCAAGAAGACACTGGAAAATAAAGTTCGGTAGCATGTTACACCATCTGTAATGATGGGTGGCAAATTAATTCCACACACTCAGTGATGCATTCAAGCTATGTATCTTGCATGAAGCTATGTGTGTTGCGTCTTGCATGTAGTTTGGTCGCATGATCAAAGTCTGGCGGGAACAATTAAGACTCATACTCGTGTCACACGGCAAATCTAATATCATTTATAGTGAATTGTATTAAGTGAACTTAATGTCATTTTACTTGCTTGCTGTCACACGAAGAAAACAAGTGTCATTTTAAAATGATGACCACGACCTTAGCCCTTCGGAGCCGTGGCTTTGGGAGGAAAAAAAGTATTAAACCGTACATGTAACGTGCGCCAATCCTATAAAAATCAGTTTGATCACTCAAAAAAAGCTGCTCCTAAAAAGCAAACGCAGCCGTTTTGTGCAACTTGTCGCAGCCGCTCGACCTAAAGGAAATAAAGCCGAGAGCCACTCGAAGACAAACACGGTGGACGATATGTTGGGGTGGCGTCAGTATATATACGGTGAACGGAAGTATGGGCGCATGATTGACTTCTCGGCCGCACAAGTAAGACGGTGACAGCGATTTCGTGTCGTCGCCACATTTATCACCACAAGGCATGGAACCGGACGATCGACACCCGCGATACAGGGAACAACGACAACAGAGCACAAATGAAACATGGCCGGATTTCAGCCACTATAGCTGAGGGTAGCTTTCTTTTAATTATTTTCTCCCTTTCACGTGTGCTATTGCTTCATCAAACCAGTATTAAGGTAATCTAGTAAAAAAATGAGGTATGTACAAGTTACAAAAGTTATGTATACATAAGTTAATAGCCAACTCCTTAAAAGTCCCTGGCGTCGAGATTACGTGTTCAGTGTGACCTCGAATGCGAACGTGTTTGGCAAACTCGTTCGGCCGAAAATGCAATTTTCATCGAACGGCATTACCTTCCCCGTGTGACAGCAAAGAGATGACATTACAAACGAGTGACATTCGCCGTGAATGACATTAGATTTGTCGTGTGACAGGGGTACTAATGCAAGACACAACAAGCCGCACCGCAAAAGACGCGCACTGAAGTATACCTCGACATTTTCACTCGATTGCATTCTCGTCATAATTACGTCGTCACATGGCGTCATCATGTATAGAGGCAAAAATTAGTGTATTCGCACGTCATGCAGTGGCGTCATGTTAACTGATCATGTCATATCGTCATCATATGACGTCATGATCGAATATATGTGACGTCACAACGTAGTGTGATGATGATGGCACGTGACGACACCGCACGACTTCGTCAGTGACGTACTATCTGCGTCGAATGAAACTCGAACAGCGGCAAGCCTTCGCGATGGTATAGTGTACACTGTCCACTTATCAGTGTACGAACAGGCACGCATATATGCGCAAAGCTGACAAATAGGATGCGCGCGCCTGTCAATGGTGATAACTGGATGGCACGCACTATGTATTCATACGCTATCGCAAAAGCTTGCCGCTAATTGTACATCACATTGGTGTGTATGTGACCTAATTCGACGGTCTTAATTCGCTCGAGGGGTGCACAACGAGACACTTAACACTTTCACATTATAGGTAAATCCAGGGGCGATGCATGAAGTGGTAAATGTGGCACAAATGTGCGTGAATTTTCTTTAGTTATTCCTATGGTTCTGTTCACTTAACTTGTTGGCCGATATTCGTCAGTGATTAGCCAGCATTAGCTATAAATAAGTTGCACTTAGCCAACAAATATGGCTGTTATCAATAATTAGTTAGCAATATTAGCTGTAATTGGCCTATATTAGACAAGAGTAGATGATGAACACAGAACACGGCGAGTTCGTTTGTTGCGAGTTCCCTTCTCCCGCAGTTTTCTGGAGATGGACTCAAACATGGCGTCAGACCAGGCAAGTCTATACTGGCCCACGAGGCACAGGCAGACATTCCGGGAATCGAAACGCGCGAAGTGGTTCGTAATTCAGTCCGTGCCTTCGCGGAGCGCCTCCGATCGCTACAAACTAAAAGCGGTATAAACGCGTCGCTTATTCCCAAAATGAGTCGGCACTCCCGGCATTGCAAAACGAAGGAAATCTTGCGCCAAATCGTGTAAGACGCAAGTCATCTGTAATTTACTCACGATTTGCTCGAGTGAAGAAAAAAAAAAATAAGGCCGTGGAGCGTGGAGGCGTTGGCTGGAACTTATACAGCTCAACTGGTAATACCGTACACATGAGCGACAGAAGGAAGAAGAAAACGGCCCACTGAAGTGCCGTAGGAAGCCCGAAGAAAGATGGAGAATGGAATTCAATGGAGATTCTATACGACGAGCAGAAGAAGCCTATAGCAGACGACCAGTTTGCGCGCAGGTAAGGGAAGCAGACGACGCACAGGGCACCGCCATGTTCAAGTTTTGTGCTCGTCTGCGGACGGACTCCAAAGTTCAGCCTTTTTATTCATGCAAGACAAGAGCAATTGGTCAGCATAAGCAGTCTATGGGGAATCAGTGATAAAAAAAAAGAAATATATATGTATATCTTCCCGTGTTAACTCTTCTTGAAGCACGCGACGAAACTCGTGGTATTTTACTTACGCTCCTTCCTACTTTGCATGTAAAACATGCAAAGCAATGACAGCGTTCACGAGCACTTCCAACAAAAAAAAAAGAGTAAAAAAACTCGCCGATCCTGTCTCTGGACTCGCTTTCTTGTTGCTTCCTGGCTATATGGCTCGGTTAGCGGCAAAGTTTGCTCCAAGGCTGTGCAGACGACGCTCACATTGCAGGTGACAGACGTTTCTTTTAGGGTTAACAGCATGGCGGGGCAGCGAGCGAATTTCGCTATGCGAAAGCAGCGGAGGTTCAAATTACCAGAGATAAGGTGCTCTAACTTCACCGTGCTTTGTACGAGGCTTGATTCATTTGTTCCCGCTTGAACGGATGCCGTGGAACCTCTTTCAAATTAAAATTTTGTCACTAGATCCCCTTTACTTAGATGAACAGGATACATACGCAAGCTAATTACAATACTGAGCTGCTTAGCGCCTAATTTCCGTTTAAACGGTAATTAGAGCTCAACGAGATGAGCTACACTCGCTTCGACGCTAACACTTATCAATGACACACCGTTGGCCGTTCCTTTGTTTTGTGGCACGGGCGTACCCAGAAAGTTTTTCGTGTGTGTGTGTGTGTGCGGGGGGGGGGGGGGGGGTCCGACCACGTTTTTACGCATGTTCATGCGTGCGTTTGTATATTTGCACGTATGTGCGCGCACATATACATAGATATATATAGGCGACGGGAGGTGATCGTATTAACAAGCACGTACCGTTGAGATTGAAGTAACTAGATGAATAAGAATGGGGTGGAGCACATTTGGCAAGCACTCTCAAATTATGACAGGTAGATTGCCACTATCCCTCAAGAGGAAGGTATATAACAGCTGTATCTTGCCGGTACTTAGCTACGGAGCAGAAACCTGGAGACTTACAAAGAGGGTTCAGCTTAAATTGAGGACGACGCAGCGAGCAATGGAAAGAAAAATGGTAGGTGTAACCATAAGAGACAAGAAGAGAGCAGAGTGGATTAGGGAACAGAGGGGGTTAAGGATATCATAGTTGAAATCAAGAAGAGGAAATGGACATGGGCCGGGCGTGTAGCACGTAAACAGGATAACCGCTGGTCATTAAGGGTAACTAACTGGATTCCCAGAGAAGGGAAATGGGTTAGGGGAAGACAGAAAGTTAGGTGGGCAGGTGAGATTAAGAAGTTTGCGGGTATAAATTGGCAGCAGCAAGCACAGGACCGGGCTAACTGGTGGAACATGGGAAAGGCCTTTGTCCTGCAGTGGACGTAGTCAGGCTGATGATGATGATGATGATGATGATGATGATGATGATGATGACGACCGTTGAAGCAACGCTTTATAAAGCTTGATCGTCCAACACCGAACATTTATCTATAGCACCAGATACCTGAGGTTTTGTCGTTATGTGATCTTGATAAGGGCACAAAATAAGCGAAAGACCAAAAGGCTGAAGCTTCAAACTTCTGAAAGCTAGATTCTGAAGAAGTCTCTAATATTCCGAAAGCGTTCACTTTTCACTTTACAAGCTCCCTATCCAATGTTTTATCGATAATTGCCAAAGTATA
This sequence comes from Rhipicephalus microplus, assembly GCF_013339725.1. NCBI lineage: Eukaryota > Metazoa > Arthropoda > Arachnida > Ixodida > Ixodidae > Rhipicephalus > Rhipicephalus microplus. The sequence continues at coordinate 83,654,556 of NC_051168.1, forward strand.
CCACGAGGATCGCAGTTTAAATTTTGTCTTAGGCCATTGCCTCTTCAGGACCAGATAAAGTTATTCAGTCAGTCACGGAGGCGCAGCTGAACCGAGGGAATTTTCGAGTCACTGCGTAACGAATGCAGAACAAGATTGCTCCATGGATAAGAGGACTTGAATTATTCAAACTTACGCGCGCACCCAATAGAGCCAAATGAGCATGCAGAGGTTTCTGAAGACCGAAACTTAGACGTTTTTCTTGTTTTATTTCTTTTTTTGTGATTACTGTCGTAGTGAATACACACCGCTACGTTACGATGAACTTCAAAGGACGAAGCGAAATTCGACGGTCGCGTTAACTCAATTCTTGCCTTGATCAAGGCAATCCATGGTACTAATATATATATATATATATATATATATATATATATATATATATATATATATATATATATATATATATATATATATATATATATATATATATATGAAATAAGGGAAAGAAGTGTATACCTAAGGGCTCGTTTTTCCGTGTTTTAACACAATATTAATGAGATCTAACAGACAGTACTGCCAAGGAATGTACAGGGCAAGTTATTAGAACCAATGGAATGTAAATAGGAAGAAAGAAAAGTGGATGAAAAAATAACCAGCCGTGAGCAGGAATATATATATATATATATATGTGTGTGTGTGTGTGTGTGTGTGTGTGTGTGTGTGTGTGTGTGTGTGTGCGTTCAGTAGTGGCAGCCACACGCAGGCGTTCATGTTTTCTGGTGTACTTGTTAACATTGTGTTTCCTCGTACTGCCGATAGAAGCAAGCGCGTAATTCGCGACGCCGCCGCCAGGTGCTGCAACAGTCTAAATAAAATATCCTGCTGTTTCAACGTGATAATTCAGTTATTTTGTTTACACTTAAGGTCAGCCGGCCCCAATCTTAAGTAAACTTACGCTTCTGTAGGATACGTGTCCATTATAAGCGTTAATGCTTCCGAATATTCAGAGAACTGGGAGGGCCCAACCGGAAGTAAGGCGCTAATTTGGGCGAGTTGTTTTACAACATAGAGTTTCCTAAAATTAACTAGAGGGGACTTTGGCGCTGCGATCGTACAGCGACCATGGGATGAATGGGTATAGTAGACGGATTTGCCTAGTCTTCGTACTTGCGGACGGCGAATGAAGGCTCCCTACGTCCTATATTTTGTCAATGCGAGCCCGATGCGGCCGATTCAACATTATGCTTTGCCTTGTCCCATTCAAGGCAAAACACAAATGACCGTCTCCACGACATTTGCTGCGAACCACACATATATACGCGGCCAATTCTTTGTTCGGTTGTCTCAAACGATGGCAGGAAGGCGAGAACATTTCGCGATTGCTTGCATAGTTCTGCGCATATATAGGTTTCACACTGTGTATCGCTAAATTTCGACCAATCTGACCGCGTTAGCACGCGTTTCGCTTTCGTACAATGAAATGGACGTGGAAATGTACTCCAGTAGAACTCGCTGTGGGGCTAGTCAGTGATGTTACGTGCAGGGAATTTTCCCCTTTTCGAGGAATTTACGCCTGTATTTTTGAGACAAAGAAAAAAAAGAAATATTCGTGATGTAGCAGAGAATTTCAGTAATGGTTAAATCCTTCTATGCCGACATCAATCAGTGGTTATAGAGTGCGCCTTCATCTGCTGTAATCGGTTCTGGCACATGCACTATAGGCAAGCATAGCTTTAGTGATTTGTTTCTGACATTTACGTGGCGCGATTTCTAGTTCACTATTGGTTTTAGCACTTGGAGCCCGCAATCTGCAGTACTATATATGATTATAAACTCATGCTTTTGTTGTGCAAAAGTGGCGAGGCTAGTCATGTTTTCAAAAGTTGCCAGTACGTGAGACACGTGTAAATATATTATGTGTGTGCGTGAAGGGGGGCAGAAATTAGTACTATTGTGCAGGGAGACATGCCGGGAATTTTGTCAACGTTTGCGGGGAAAATACCCGAAGTAGGGGATTTTCCTGTCTCTGAGTGGGAATTATGTAGTACGGAACATCACAGGGGCTAGTTGGTGCATGTCTGAATCAAATAGACAACTTCGCGCCAAAATCACAACCACTCAGAAGAACCACAGAGCGGCCGTCCTGTCTATGCGTTTTTTTCTTCCGCGTGCTTGTAATTTTGGTACAAAGTTGACCATTTATTTCAAATGGAATGCACAGTTGACAACAAAAGTTTCTTCGCGACACTTCCGTTACGTCAGCGGTGGTCTACTGCACCGCAGCGCCCGAGAAGCATTCCTCCTTTAATATACGGCCTGTCTCTTGTCTGTCTTGGTACAAATTGTTTTTGCCTTTAACTTTTCAACGTGACGCTCTTTTTGGCATCTGCGACTACGCCATTGCGCCCTAAAGCACTTCACGAACATAACTGTTAACAGTGAGAATCTTTATCGGAAAGTGGCCTAGCCATTGGATAGGTGTCAGTAGAAAAATCGAAAGGCCAGTGAATAACAAGAAGACCCGTTTCCGGCCTAGCACTCCGGTTGACTGTAGATGAATCACCACTATAGGTGGTGCAGACAAGCAGTCTGGCAGGCGTTCGCGTGGTCCGCACACTTTTGTGACTGACTGTACATTATATTTCCTTTCGTATACCCGTTTGGTATATTCTGTTCGCTTCTCTATATTACTTTCGTGCAATGAAATGATTCGGTCTTTGACCAAAGCTAACTGTACGGACTTTTTGAAACAACTGCCGTAGCCAGGGTGGGGAGGAAGGATTCAGGGTGGTTCAGCCCCTCTCTCTGACAGCTTTGAATTTAGTTTGGTCTGTTACACGTACAAACACAGAAACAGGTACAGTCATACGTAACCAATAGCCAATTGGGAGAATAATTAAAAAAACTATAATACTCTTTATTAGTAGAGCTAGGTGGTTATGACAATGAGCGAATTGGAGTCCATGCGAAGAACTCATCGCACATTTAAGATTTGAAAAAGTGGTCTCTTGTAATGATTACGAAGATATGAAGTTCACTCAAAGTCAATGGAAAAACCTAAACAGAAACATAAAAGAACGAGAGTGCCATATAATTTTGAGGCGCCAAGAATGAGTCAGCGACTTTTTCTGTAAGCGGACAGTGAGCAAATATCACATTTCCCTGATTTGTTTTAAAATTTTGAGCACATTGCAACGCAAGGCCGGGATAGCAATAAAAAAACAATCACATGCTCCATAGCTCACTTAACTCGCCGTCTGTTTTAGCATTCCAACGACAAAAAAATACGATTTCTCACCCGCAAGAAAAATGACGCCTCGCGGAAAACACCGAGACCTGCGAGGATGTTATCGCGAATACGCTTAGCTGGCTAACCTTGTGACTGTCATAGGGCTACGCAATCACCGTCTAAGCGCCGAGTGAAGGAAGCACCAGCTGATCCCCCAAAAGAACGCCTGGCATGCATGCATCACGCCCGGGAATGCAATGACTGACTTTAGAAAAGAAGTCTTCTTTTCCGGTCGTCTCAATTTTTTCTTTTTTTTTCACCCCCTCGATTTGCAACACGATCAAAAACCTCTATGTCTAAATAAGCATTCCTGCTCGTTCCCAAGGTCTCCGAGTTCTTCATAGTGTACGGCCAATAAGTAGAGAAACCTAATCCTCGTCTTCGTGGCTCTAGAAGGGGTAATGAAAAAATAAAAACAAAAAGCGAAATGAGTACGCAGGCGTTATACATATGCGGAAGCTTAGCGTCGCACTTGCGTGTCCGGTCGATTCAATAGCGTTTCCACAAAGAGTATAGCAGCTACCGAAGTATAGCCGATATCGACGCCGAGGCACGTATGACAAAGAACCTGCCAACAACGAATGAAGAAAACGTTCGACCACATAAAAACAAGAACGCTGCGGTCGGAATGTTGCCGCACGGACTCATCTTGATCTTGCGGGAAAAATCGCAAGAAAAAAAAAAAACTGCCATATGCACCTATACCCCAGCAGGCGGGTGCAATCATTTAATGTCCTGGAATAATGCCACCTGGACGGATAAAGGAACTCCTGACGGCCGAGAGGAGATTATCGACTCCCCTCTCCAATCGTCGTCATTTCTTTGCTACTTGTGTGTACGAAGTCACGTGCGCCACTCGCGGGGTGCCACTTTTATGACACCCGCCTCACCAATACGTTTTCTTTTTTTTCTTTTTTTTTGTGCGGCATGAACGTAGCGCTGCACGCGTGATCATTGTGACGAAAATGGCCCCGAGTCTTGAGATCTCGCTTGGAGATGAATCGTCTCGGAATCGGTTTAATTGACGACGTATACACGGCGCTGAGGTTGGGGATTGAAGTACGTCTGCAAGAGAGGGCTCTTGCAGAAGTATACTTGAATCGCCAACTTCGCCATCGTGTTATTACAGTGCTCGCCGTCACTTTGACGGACCTTCATTTTTTTGTTCTATTCTAACTTGATTACTGAGGATCGAGTGATGGGTATAACGACGCTGCAGATTGCGCGGGAGTTTTACCAAAATCTAACTGCGTCATCCGACTGGAGTCGGCACGTGCCTTCAACTTTCTTATCTCCCTAAAGCCCTCAATGTCCTGTCACATTCCGTCTTGAACCATAGATGTCAATTGAATTGGTTGCCAAATGGTATACGATGATTATTTATGAGGGTCTAACACTATATACTATAGATCACATAAGGTGTAGATCACATTCTATATTAGAAGTTCTACAGATTGCAGTCAATTGTGACCATCGCTGTGAACTGTACCTATAGGGTACCGTGCTTTAAATGAACGATCAAACAAGATTCTGCCGTCAAGTACGACGATGTTCAATATGCTTCTAGAGCATCATCAACACTGTTTAAACAAGATCTTTTGGGTACGCGGTCAAGTTCCGAGCAGAATTCCGTCACGTTTTATTACTGTTCGAAGTAACTCCAACACGTCCCGAAGGTCGTAGAAACCCAAAACGATCACTCAGGAACGTCACCATGCAACCGCGAAAACGCGGCCTGGTCTACGCAAGCACCTCCCGCTTGAACCCGTGCTTAGCTACGGCATCGTTTTCGCACAAATGCTCAGACGATGGCACACATATCAACTTCGCCTCACTTCCTAGCACTTTCCTATAGAAATAAATGGAATCATCGGATTGCACGGCTAAACGATGAACACAAGGCGCAGATATCAGTGTGACGACGACGAGCATTGAATATAAGGTCTGCCCCGCCGTGGTGGTCTAGTGGCTAAGGTACTCGGCTGCTGACCCGCAGGTCACGGGATCGAATCCCGGCTGCGGCGGCTGCATTTTCGATGGAGGCGGAAATGGTGTAGGCCCGTGTGCTCAGATTTGGGTGCACGTTAAAGAACCCCAGGTGGTCGAAATTTCCGGAGCCCTCCCCTACGGCGTCTCTCATAATCATACGGCGGTTTTGGGACGTTAAACCCCACATATCAATCAAAGGTGTATAAGGTCTATAGCTCCTTGGCTGTAATAACTTTTCACTGCGTATTTTACCATTGACTCGTGCGCAAACGGCTGAGTATAAAGTGTTGCAGCATACCGTGATCCGCGATGCCCTTCCGCGATCCGCTAAATCGTCGAGACGTCATGCTCTACACCGCGTACCGCTACTGCTCCTACGAAGCCGACATTCCGAGCCGTAGAGCATGGTCGAGCTCTGTATGATGTCCTACTGTGCTTCCACACGTCAGAGGCAGCTACTGCATGCGCAATAAAGGAGAGACAGCAGTGTAGATAAGCTCGTTTTACCGTATACAGGAACTGCAGTGGCGCCACAAGTTGCGCATGCGTATAGGCACATAATCTACGCCCACTGCAGGGCAAAGGCCTCTGCCATTCTTCGTTCGATCTTGTGTTCGCTGCTGCCACGTTATACTTCCAAATTTCTTAACCTAATTTGCCCACCTAACCTTTCTGTCCTCCTCATACGCGTTTGCTTTCTCTTGGAACCCAGCCACTTATCCGTAATGACCAGTGGTCACCCTGCGTCTACACGGTATACGTGGCTGCCAAGTTCGTTTATTTTTCTTAATTTCGGCTACCTCCTTAGCAACGTTTTGTTCCCTGACCTATTCTGCCTTCTTTCTGTCTCTGAAGGTTACACGTTTAATTATCCTTTGCATTGCTCGCTGCGTCGTCCTCACTTTAAGTTGAACCCTCTTTCTGCTACGTACGTTAGTACCACTAAGATGCAGCTTCCATACCTGAGGGATAGCGGGAAACTAAAATTGATATTTTAAAAATGCCCGGTGAATGAGCTCTAAGCCATTTCTATTCTTCTAGTTTTTTCAATCACATCGATTGGTTGGGCTCCCCGGTTACCATCTGTTTTAAGTGCGAATCATGGCAGACTATAACTAACATCATTTATTCGCTTGAGGTTCTGGCTCTGAGCTGAAGTTGAAGTTGAAGTTTATATTGGGCAAAAGGAAAAGCGGTACAATAACAGAAGGAGATGTACAAATTGGCTCTTTTTGCCTAGGGGATTCGATGTACATGGCCACGCGCACGCATGAAATGAGCCTGCGAGCCGGCTCAGTCTACAGTGACGCAGTGGCCCCCACACGCTGTAAACAATACGCGCGCGCGTCTGCGGTACACATTACGTACTGCGCGATACCGACTGACAAGCCGTCATCTCGTATTGACTCAAAGGGCTTGATCGAGTGCGGGAAGCTTTCTCATTGACAAACATATGCAATTAGGTCGATTGTGTTTGGGGCACTAGGGCACGTGGAAATACCGTGCCTGTTAGGATTACTTCTGCCCCGTTCTTTTGTGTGAGTGCGTGCACGTACGAGTGTGTATTTGTAGAAGCCTTACTCGATGAGAACCAACGTCACTGTTCATGTGCACACGTACGAGAATTGTTTCTTGTAGCGAAAACCTCGTGTTGTTTACACAGACTTGCTTGTGCTTGAGGGTCCCAGTATCGAAGCGACAGCGATACTGTGAATTCAGTAAAATTGAACGCAAGCGATGTTGGATTAGCTAGATGTAAGCGCAGGTATGATGACATTACCCGTAGAAAACTGGGCTTTGATCGAAAACTTTATAATGCAGATGCTTTCCGTAATTTGAACGGACAAATTCCAAGCAAAAAATCAAAAACGGTGTACGTTTTCTAAAACGCGTGCAATATTTTCGTAAAATGAATGAATGGCGTTTTTGTTCTGTCGTACGCAGTCGCGTGTCTGTTTTTTTTTCGTTCAGGCCAGCAAATTTGAAGCCTCGTTCACAAGATCGCTGCTCGTCGTCTTTTTTCGTAATTTTATGTCCACTACGCACCAGTGCAAGCTTATGTCGTCACAGAGTCCGACGTGCGGCGTGACAGAAGTTCCCTGTGTGCACGTGGAAATTTCGCCTGCTTTATGCTTCCCGGTTACGTAGTCTTCTGCGCAAAGTTCTGGAGGTTACAGTGCAGAAACATAAAGGACACCTTCAGTTTATTTATTTATTTATTAGAATACCCTCAGGGCCCGTAGGGCATTACAGAGGGGGTGGGTACAACATATATAACACACAAGAAAAAAAGACAAAATAAAGAAACAAGTATCAGATGCGCAAATCAGGAAGGCAACATAAGTCAACTAAAAATGTATAAGAATTCAAGCACATACAAGACAAAGATAGATAATGGAAACTGCGTATAGTTACAAGCATTGCTGAGAAATTGCAGTCTTGAATAACAAAGGGTCTGTTATTGATACAACGGAAGAGGGAAGGTGGTTCCAATCGGCGGTGGAGTTAGTTGCTCCAGTCTGCCCAGTGGATGGCGCGAGGCATTGCCAATAGCGACCATCGCGCATTCAACGTCCTGAGTACTCCTTGACAGTCTATAGGTACATTGAGTCTCGTGGATTAGTTTCGACAGCATTTATTAAGCATTCATCTCCATTAGAACTACTAGAGACATTGACCATAGCGTTAAATTAATCGCCACCAGGGACCGGTTCAATCCGCAAGGTAGCGGGATCGATACCCGCCTGCGGCAGCTGCATTTCAGATGGAGGCGGAAATGCTGTAGGCCCGTGTGCTCAGATTTGGGTGCACGTTAAAGATCCCCAGGTGGTCGAAATTTCTGGAGCCCTCTATTACGGCGTTTCTCATAATCATACGGTGGTTTTGGCACGTTATAAATCCCACATATCAATGTCAGCTTCAATCATTGCCAACGACCATTGCACGTCTGCGTAGGTCGGCGAGAATTCCGGCGTTCACTGAGACTAACTCATGGAACCTATTTCGTGCTTAGGACTCACTCGGCCTCTTGAAAGTTTCACGAAAGTTTTCTTCGGCCGGACGAACTCGGATTCACTGTCACCTAAATATTACCCACCCGGACTCAGACTCATGGCTCGATCTGGCTCATGAGTGAGTTCATTAGCCTATGTAAGTGCGGCCTCTGGGAGCGGGTTGGAACAGTTTCGGTAGATTCTGTCCCTTCGATTAGTTTTACCTTCTTTGATGGCTACAGGTATTGCCCGCAAGCAATGTGCATGCGGTGTCTTGAGTCAGGGTTTGCCAGGTTCAACTACCCTGCGTCAAACGTCTGTAGACGCAGTAAAAAAATCAACAACTTGGATGTTTGGATACTTTCTCGTTCCCTGAACTCGAATCAAGCTACTCAGAATAGCCAAGACGTTTTTTCTGCCATCACTGGCGTAAGAAAAGTAGCGCAACTGGTGAAAAGTAGCCTAACTGGCGCAATCTGGGCGAATTAAGCATCCCTGCCAGGGATTGTCTTTGTCTGTCCAAGTAGAGTAATCGACGAGCTCAGTTAAGAGAGCGCCGACCTATAAAACTTCCAGTTCATCAGATGGCGCTTGTCATGCGCACATTGTTCCAATTACCCTTCAGCACAACACAAGTACTGAAAGGGCCAAACTTAAATTGAGGACGGTGCAGTGAGCCTTGGAAGGAAGAACGCGAGAGAGGGCAGGAAGATTAACCAGACACACGCCCGGTTGGCTACCGTATGCGGGGGAAGAAACGTTTAACGAGAAAGAGAGGTATAGGCCTGGAAAGCAGGTTTTTTAGCCTGATACTCATCACACGGGTAAGGGGAATAGGGAAAGAAAGAAGGGGTATGATGAGGGCATGCAAGATAACGATTGGTAATTAGTAGTAACACACTGAATTTCAAGTGAAGGCAAGCGCGCGAAGGGAAGTCGGAACTTTATGTGGACAGATGAGATAAAGAAGTTCACGGCGATAGCGAAGCAGCAGCAAGCTCGGAACTGGGTTAATTGGAGAAATACGGGAGGCGCCCTTGTCCTGCGTTGGGCGTAGTCAGGCTGGTGATGATGATGACAATACCTGTGCAGCCGGGAAATGCGTCAAGGCGGTGCGTGCGGATGTCTCAGTCGTGACCTTGAGGTTGCGTTTGAGCCGAACCGCCCGCGCCATGTGCGCACGCACGCGCGAAATGAAATCGGCGGGAATATGTGCACTCAAGGGTAAAGAAAAAAAAAGCACGTGCAATCCGCTTCGAAAACCGGATATACATATATACACGTATGCGTACACTGGCATAGACGGATGACATGCATGGTTGTTCCCTCGGGGACTTTCAAGGACTTGCACTTGGTTTTCTTTTAGTCTTCGCTACATGTGCGTCCGGGATGTCCTGCAATATTCGATTCTCCCGTTGGTACTGTACTAGAGCTCTGTCGTTATCTCGCTACCACACGAATACACTCATACTCACCGGAACATGATCGATAGGTGGGGATTAACGTGCCGAAAGTACCATATGATAACGAGAGACGCCGTTTAGTGGAGGGCTCCGAAAATTTTGACCACCTGAAGTTCTTTAACGTGCACGCAAATTTGAGCTCAGGGGCCTACAGCAATTTTGCTGGACGATGCCGTTAGTTTATACTATACACACGTTAGTCTATACCTAAAGCCTTGAAATTTCCGTGTCTATGCGAAAGGTAATAACGCTAAGTGAGACAAAGAATTCAGATGTGCAGGTCGGAGTGTCTATTCTGGACTGGTTCCATACTTGACAGTGCTGTTAGCCCATACGCTATTTTATACGCAGGAAGGAAGGAGGAACAGGAGAGAAAGGAAAGGCAGGAATGTTAACCAGTCTGGAGCGACCGGTATGCTACCCTACACTGGGGATAAGGATGAGAGAGTTTGAAAGATGATAAAAAAAAATGAGAGAAAGGAGAGCTCGCACACGCGTTGGGTTCACAAATGCTGATCACTTGGAGCGTGTTGACCCACACTAATTGGCGAAAGTCAGAAAAGACGCGGTTTTAGTCCACTGAAGTTGCACTGAATGAAGGATGCTTCCTTGACTTTTTAGAAATTATGGTGATCGTTAGCCATATTTCTACTCGAGCGATTCAAGTACTGGGCTTAAGGAGTAGGTATATACCAAGAGCCCGTACTCTTGGAATCCTTGCTGTTCCCGGGCCTATTCAAACCGCAATAACGCAGCGCAGAAAAAAAAAGGCGAGGTATACAGTAAGGAGCGTCTATAGTGGACGTGTCTATACTGGACCCTGTCTGTACCTGACGGCGCCGTTAGTCTATACTGGACGGCTGATACGGTGCAACGGACTGTCTGTATTGACGCTAGCGTGAGAAAACAAAGCCGGTCAGAGTTCGCGTCGTAAACTGCTCGAAAACCCGCACTCCAAACTCGTTCGATCGGCGGGGGGAAATCTCGAAGCGAAAGTGAAGGTCGGGTTTCGCTTCGTGTCTCGCCTGTCAAAGACTTCGGGAGCCTTTCTGCATCGCTCGGCTGCATCGAAGAAGCCCCAAGTCTACACCCACAGCATAACACAAACAGACAAACAATCGAGCAAACAAACGCAGAAAATGAAAGAGAATATTGCCGGGAAAGCTGATCATCCGGCTAAATCTACACACTAAACGAAAATGACCTAAAATAACCTCAAAAACTGGGTAAACCATTTGTCCTCTAGCGCACTACCTTTCCTGGGTTTTTTTTTTTTTTACCACCTACTACCGAGGTAAAAAAATTTACTCTCGTGCTAACTGAGTTTTTTTTTTTTTTTGAACGTAGCCCCGCCGCGGTGGTCTAGTGGCTAAGGTACTCGGCTGCTGACCCGCAGGTCGCGGGTTCGAATCCCGGCTGCGGCGGCTGCATTTCCGATGGAGGCGGAAATGTTGTAGGCCCGTGTGCTCAGATTTGGGTGCACGTTAAAGAACCCCAGGTGGTCAAAATTTCCGGAGCCCTCCACTACGGCGTCTCTCATAATCAAATGGTGGTTTTGGGACGTTAAACCCCACATATCAATCAATCAATCAGTTTTTGAACGTAGGGAGAGTAGTAAATATTTACCCCAGTGAGGTTTTCAGCGAGTATAGAGGGAGTAAATTTTTACTACCTTCACAAGGTTTTTGAGGCTATTACTGGGAGTTATTTCTGGTGGTAAAAAAATAAAAATTGACGGGTGCATTCGCCCAGAGACGACAAATTTATTGAATAACTGATTGAATTTATTGAACGGCAGAATTGGTGACACATAGATTCACATACAGACAAACACGCACACACAACAAATGCAGAATAATACACCACTAGAACAGACTGCACGCGTTGCTCAACTACACTTTGACAGTCCGGTATATATATAGGCACGACTTTTTGACCGGCCCTGTAGGACCAGTAAGAGAGCTCTTTTTCTGCATCGATAAACAAGAACAGTTGAAGGTGCAAGCGTAAATTTAAGGTGGGCTGCAGGACACTAAATGTCACACCGACCTTTTATTGTAAATCTACCCAATCTCACCTTTTTGAGTATCCAATAATTACTTGGCACACTGGGCTCATGGCCCCACGCGTGTTAGCACTGCTGATGCACAAGTCCATAAAATATACCTAAGTACGCACAAACTATGGTAGCTCAATGATTTTCATTGAGCGACGGTGCACAAACACAGTAGCAGCACGTATTCATCACAACGGGCGTAGAGGAGCGGTGCACGCCTGCACACAAGCTTCTTACCGACGGCGCACTAGGCCTTTTTGAGGAGCACGGCTATCCTATGAAACACAGCTGGCGATCACAGAACACATATCCTGTCGAATTTCGTCGTCGTTCCAGACACAAATGAACACGTGGCCACTATCTTACGGGGACGGGGCGGTGTAAATACCACCGTCCGGGTTTTCTTCATGCTCACCGGCAGCCGTTTGTTGGTCCCGTCTGCCTCGTATAGGCTTTGCGCTACATGTTTGAGAGCAGTTGGTGCATGAGGTGGGCAATTCGGGCAGCACTTTACTCATGCAGACATCGCCTACTCTGGAACAAAACATATGCGATGCTTCTTTCACCTGCCCCGGCGACACACTCCCACTGGTCACTGGCGGCCGCGGCTCGGTGCCGACGACAGAGTGAAGCATTTTGCTTATTGCTTCTCCAGTAGGCAAGCACGGACGATGACACCAGATTGATTTTGTTACCACTGGCAGATATTCGCGATTCGGCTCGGAAGCGAGATATCCGCGACGTGCAGGTTCGGAGGCGTTCGGAAGCGCACGGTCGTTTGACGATGTAGGAAACACGTGAGATCCATCAGCCCAACCAGACACACAGATACCCAGCTTCTTGCACCGTCTGTCTCCAAGGCCAACGCCGAGCAAAAGCCAACAATTTGCGAAAATATGAAGGACAAGTTTCCTGAGCAGGTTTTCTTTCTTTTTTTTTCTTCTTTTGAGACCCCCCCCCCCCCCCCCCCCCGTCTTTTTTTCTTTTTCGTTCACAGAATGCTGTTCACGCTTGTTGTGCTTATGCTGCCCCCAGTTCCAGTGAAAGTGCGTTGACTCGATGTCAGTCCCGAGGCACGGCGATGCCAAAAAAAAAAAAAACAGTGGTCCTCGCGTACCTTCAGGAGAGCGTCACAATGGGGCAAAAGCCACCGAAGCAGCTGCACCTTGCAGTCACGTGGTAATAAACTCTGAAACGCAGGTTAAAAATCACGTGACTGAAAACTCCCTAAGTGGTAAAACTGGATTTTGACATCCTTTTACTACTTGCCTGAGAGGTGGTGGTAAAACTATGTCATGTACCATCTTTTACTCCTACACGAGGTAGTAATTTTAAACGCAAGAGAGTTTTCAGAGGTCATGAGCCGCAAAAACCCCAAACTCGGATAGTTTTTGCTTACAGTGTAGATGTGCGAGACTGAAGCCCGTGAGGGGAGAAACATAATTGCGCCAAACGCAGGCAAGGGCCAAGCTGTAGCGGGCGAACGAACGCAAACACACGGAAGCAGAGGAATACTATTACTACTTGTATTGGATATTCGCGCACACATACACAAGGCCACATAGTCAGGCGGGAGAAAGCGGGCTTATAATCGCCACCTGGAGGTAATTGGACAGGAACACGCAAACATGCAATGGTCGAGACACGCGGCGAACGAAAGGCGAACACAAATACTGACACACACAGACGGTAATCAAGCTATCAAACGAGTAAACAAAATAAAAGCCGTTTTAGATAAGAACGGGTGAAGTAACTCATCGCCCGGGTCGCCGGATAGGTCTCGGATTCGATAGTCAAGGACGCTTGCATCCAGGGCCATCCAGGTGTCGTAAAAAATGTGCCCGTGAGAAGAGCCAAAAAATAGTGCAGGTGTGCGCGTACTGCTTTTGGAGAAAGGACGCGGTTCTTCTTCTTCTTTCGTTTACGAATTTACTGCGCTATAGGAAACCGTTAGGCGTAATGGTTGCGAAAGAGATGCATGCGTGTCGTCGCTTTCTGCAAGAGCGGGATAATGTCAACCGGCTGAACTGCATCACCGATGAGTGCGTGTGGAGAAAGAAGGAGCGTCTCTCCGGTACGTGTACATGAAAGCCTTCGCGGAAGGGAGCTATATATAAATTGCGAGGAGAGATGTACGAAGCGACTCGGAAGATATGCAAGAGAAGGTCGTATTCACAGGGATGCGGTCGTAATACGGAGGAGGAGTTTGCAGGCCCGCCGAATAGCAACGAAACCACGTGCTGGAGTCACTCTCCCTCGAACGAAGTTCTCCAGCGTCTCGCAATTTCTCGAATGCAACGAGATAACCGTTGAAGGGATGTGTTAGATACCTGCCGTAAAGACTGTGTTGTGTTAGAATTGGAGCAGTTATTTCGCAAAAAATTGTTATCATGCATCCAATGGTTATAACTGGTCGTGCTGGAGTAAGAAGTGGGAGTGCACCGCCGACGTAGTCACCACCGTCAAAGCAACAAACACTGCGCCTAATTTCGAGAAAAACACGGCACACGTTGCGCCGCCGCCTCGGTTCTCGGAACTAGTCGCAAATCATCTCTGAGGCAAGCGACTTCAAGCATTGCCGCGTGGATGTATATATGCAGGCATTTCGTAGGCGCGACTCTTCTGCAGTGCCCTCAGTAGGCACACACGCAGACGAGACATCGGAGCGAGCGTGGGTGTGATAGCCGTTGCATACTTGAGCGCATCTGGTTCTCGTGAACATGGCCGCGAAGCCGGCAGTTCTGAGAAAATTAAGGGTTAGTGCTGTCATAGTCACGCATTTCTCGGAGTTTGTCGAGGAAGTGCATTGCTCGAAAGAAATGCCCGGTATCGAAACCAGGATGGCACTGAACGTTGAAAAGGCTTCGTCGTGCTTTGCATAATACGGTATATACAGCTGAAAGCATCGCAGAAAGCGTCCAGACGGCGGTATACAAAGCAGACGACGCAGAGCAGACGGCGCAGAGCAGACGGCGCAGAACGCTAGCCCCACACGTTTGCCGAATCGTCTGTTTGATCTTTCAAGTGTGAGACCTCAAGTATAACTAATCCAAATTCATCGGAGCCGGCGTTTTAACGAATTCCATATTTTACAGCGGTGCGTTCATAGCGGCTCTTATGAGTTACTGTTAGTGTCTGTGGCCTCAATGCACGGCTGGCGTACCTGGGAGGCGAGCTAACCACAATGAAAAAGATTCGAAATGCACAAAAAGAACATAGAAAAAAAAACGCATCGAGAAAATCGCCTCAACGCACGCATCCACCGAGTCCTAATAGGGCTGAGTTGATTATCAAAAACAAGTGTACAGTACATCATAGTAGGTGGGTCTGGAGATTTAGGTAGGAATATCAAGAACATATATAATCACTGAATATTCGACCTCCTTGACGACAGACCTTTGTCGTAAGTCAGCCCTTGAATGCAGTGGCTCGAAATGGCTTCGCACAGAAAATCAGCCAAGGCCTTATTGAACTTTGTTGCGTGGTATTGGCCTATTGAATAGACTGTAGCACCCTGCTCTTTATTTTTTTTTACTCGCGCGTGTACAATTCTCTTCACTTTTCTTCCCGTGTTTCTTTCCCTTTCTTCCTCCTCTTAGTGCAAGGTAGCGAACCGGATGCTACAATTTGGTTGAACTCCCTGCCTTTCTCTCATTCTATGCTATTTAAAGGATTTTCTCTATTTAAAACATACGGAAACTGCGTGTCGATAAACGCATGTTAAAAATGCAGTTTTAAAAAGTCAGCTATCGCTCCTATCAAGGAAATAGGGGCAAACAAAGCCAGCCTGACGTCCTTTCTCACTCCATCATCATCATCATCATCATCATCATCATCATCATCATCATCATCATCATCATCGTCATC
The DNA here is from genome assembly GCF_013339725.1 of Rhipicephalus microplus. Lineage (NCBI taxonomy): Eukaryota > Metazoa > Arthropoda > Arachnida > Ixodida > Ixodidae > Rhipicephalus > Rhipicephalus microplus. The sequence goes on from NC_051168.1 coordinate 83,670,192, forward strand.
ATCATCATCACCACCACCACCACCATAATCATCATTATAACTATTATTATTATTATTATTATTATTATTATTATTATTATTATTATTATTATTATTATTATTATTATTATTATTAGTTTGACGTGCTGGTAGACGGAACTCGCAAACATAATCAGCGCTAGCGAACAGACACGTGACAGACACGTGACAACACGCTTCTCTCTGTGTTGTCGACTACCTTAAGTCTGTTTCACACGCGAGCGATTTTGCCCCAAAAGTGGAGCGGCAGCGTTGGAGAGCCCAAAACAGGTTACTACATAGAGCGTCTACTAGACGCTGAGATGAAAATCGCCAGAGATGGGGAAAATTCGCTCGCGGGAGAGCGTCTGACCAATGGGGGAGCAGCGACGTGGGCCACGTGACGGCAGGGGCGAGGACAAGGAACGGGTGCTCTTGCCGAGAGGAAATCGCTCCGGCTTGGCAGCCTGGCGGAGCGGCGGGCATCGCGCAAGAGCAGCGCATGTGAAACCGGCTTCACGCCCCTGGTCGCTAGCGCTGAATAAGTTTCCGAGTCCTACTTCAATTCACCTCTTTCTATCCCATTGCACAATCATCCATGCTAACAGTTTCATTCCTGCATGCCGGGAATCGGGCAATCAGCTGCACGCTTAGGCAGGGCAGAACTTCAATTCCGGCTGTGGCGGCATGAAATAACGAGCGACCGCGATAAAACATGACGTACGCTTTGTATGTTCCAATGCGTGTCCAGCCAAAGCCGGTAGCCTTTCTGATGACTGCCATGTCTCCAATTCATTGCTTGTACATCTATAACGTTTGGCATAGCACTTGGTATGGGGGAAAATCCACATTCTTGGCGCGATTCTACGAACAGCTTGCCGTGGAACCGCTGGCCGGCGCACCTGCCCTTCTCCGGTGAAAGTCATTCGCGCTATTTCGTGTCCGCTCAAACTGCAAATGTACTGTGTTTCCGGCGTATATGAGAACTACGCATGTTAATCATCTAATGCTTGTCGTTACTGTTATTACTAGCGATATTTACCAGGACGTTCAAGTTTCCCAAACGAAACTAGCTACACAGTTGCGGGTCTGAGTCATGACGACAGGGGCAGAGATAAGAGATATCTGGACTCGAACGGAGGGATGGACGTCAGCGAGAGACGTCAAATGCCTTCGTCCTAAAATATCAGATTGCGATATCGGAAACGTCTGAGCACCGACAAGCGCACACCCCGGAGAACATCAGAGTTGCTGTTACAGTTCGCTGTTAGAGAATGGCTTAAAAATCCCCGCGGTCATCTTTACGAAGTGGATTACGACAAAGAAGCTTGCTCGGAACTGATCGGAAGAGCTCTCGAATCACGCGTACAAGTCTCCTACCATCATATAAAGACGTGACACGTTGTCGTAGAGGTGATTTTATATACACTTACGTGTGCACAAGATGTAATCATTTACATATCGATGCCGTCATATGCGAGGATTATAAAGCTGTGAGACGTGTTTTCCTTTGGAGATTACAATTTTGTGGTTGATGAAGTAAGTGGCGAGGGGATCTTGAAATAAAGGTTGCGGTTGAAAGTAGAAGAAAGCTATGTCGGTACCAAGGAGGATTTAAAAAAAAGTGGAAATGATCGCGCAGAAGTGAAGCCGTTCCTCTGGCAAGATGGCGGTTGTGGCGGCCATCTTACTAGGGGCATGATAAAGTATCACCTAAAAATTAGCCGTTTCCCTCGCACGCCCAACGAGTTTAATGTGGGAACTTTTTCGGGTCACATAGTGCTCCAATGCTGCGTTTTACATTTACTAGTTTTCCTTAGTGAGCCTGTAACTGGAGGCAAAGTTCTTTGATGATTCAGTTATCCATACTCGTTTCTGCGTGTTATTTCGTCGGGAGCAACTATCTTTTAATATAGAACTAAGGTAGCATTTACATAAAATATCAAAGCCACTTGATCTTTAAGTGGGCGCTATCAGAAAAGAACATGTTTCCGCCATCTTGGCCGTGGCAAAAAGTGGCTTCACTTCTGCTGGCAAGGCATTGCGGGAGCTTTCACTCCAGCAATTTTTCTTTAATCCTCCTTGGTCGGTACAAGTTCCGAATCGAGGTTTCCTTACCACCGCTTGCGTGGCGCCTCTGGTTCGCGGGCTCTCATCTCGGCGTCCGCCTATTCGACGAGCCTTCTTTGCAGTGCAAATGCACATAATGCCTTACAGATGTGCACTGGGCATACATCACTCATCACCAGAATGACGAATGGCCTAGTAGGTGCTCCATATAGTGAACTAGGACATGATGATATTCTAGTTCACTATAGTGCGCCATTACTTCATGAAAGTTGCGGTGAGCGTGTAGTTGGAACTTTGCAGAGCTGCGCCTTTAGCGCACACGCCAAGAGACATGCCCCGAGCGTAAGGAGCTTGGCGAGCAAGCTCCTAAAATGTTATCTCCGCCCACAGAACCACTGCGTCCTCAACCAGCCTGCGCCTCACCTGTGCAATGGAGTCGTGTTGGTTGATTTTCGCTGGAACAAACATTTTGTAGCAGAAAATGCCGGCAATTCGTATGAGGCCAGTTAAAATTTCGACGTTGCTACCTAAAACATTGCGTACGGTTGCACTTAGATGTCAGAATTTTGGTTGTAGTTTACCAGGACGTTAAAGTTTATTTACCTAAAACCGTAAACACTAGTAGGGAGCTGTAAATTCAACCGTGTGAAAATATCTTTGACACACGAGATTAAAAATTAAGTAATTAATGGAACCAATGGCGTGAGAGCAAACTGGCCTCACAGGTGGATGCAAAAAAAAAAATCACCTTACGTTGTGAACCATCCCTTGTTGGTACAATATAGTCTTTACTGTTTATATATATTTCATCATCTCGAAGAATGTCCCGTCCTTGTTGTATAATTTTTGCATTGTATATCACTGCATACGCAAATAAGTTATTTTTGCTGCACATAACAACTTGCACTGTACAAACGCATAATCATCATTGTCGATCTTTCTGTGTGCACATAAGTTGTGTGAGATATATCTGGTAATCAAAGTCTCCTAAACGGCCCCGCCACGATGGCCCAGTGGCTAAGGTACTCGGCTGCTGACCTGCTGGTCGCGGGATCAAATCCCGGCTGTGGCGGCTGCATTTCCGGTGGAGGCGGAAATGTTGTAGGCCCGTGTACTCAGATTTGGGTGCACGTTAAAGAACCCCAGGTGGTCGAAATTTCCGGAGCCCTCCACTACGGCGTCTCTCATAATCATATAGTGGTTTTGGGACGTTAAACGCCACAAATCCATCAAATCAAATTCTCCTAAACGGCTCGTGTTTTCTGGAGGGCCATGCATGCTGGATTTCGCAGCCTCGGAGTAAATCGCTGTTTCTTCTGGGCGTTGTTCTCGAGACCGCTTCGCCTGCCTTCTCATTGTTGCTGGTGCCCATTGTCTTTGGCGTAATTGATGTGAGGCAGTTGCAGCAGATCGTTGCCGTCGCGCTCTCCTCCCGATTTTAAAGCGACTGTACAAAAACTACTATCTGTTTTGTCGGAGGAACTCTTCCTTCTCGGTGAGGCGGAATGCCTTCGACACCAGTCCTGCCCTTTTGTGTTTGTCTGCAAGAGATGTGTAAAGCTTGTGTTCAGGCCAGCCTGCGTGGTTTTCGTAGGTTAATGTTTGTTTAGTACTCGCACAAATACCTTGTAAATACTATGTAAATACCTAACATATAGATATTTGGGTTTCATTTGTGTGTTCTTCGTTTACCATGTAATGTACGTATGTAAACATATCTTTTTGTAATAGCTTTTTGTGAGTCTGTGTATCAACATATTTGCACAACGCAAGACGAGTAGTTACGACGTAACTACTCGTAGTCTTGCGCTGTGCAAATATGTTGATTCCCAATCACCAACTAGCCCAAGCACCTGTCTGATCAAGTGTCTGTGTATGTTGTGTTCCGTGTACACGTGTAAACATACCTTTTTGTCACATTTTTTGGCATGTCTGTGGATGTTGTGTTCCATCGCGATGTTCTGTTGGATTATGCTTGATGTTCACTGTTCGTGAGAATCGATTTCTCTAAACAGGCCGCAGACTCCAGAGACAAATATTATACGTATTTTGAACGTAGTCTCATAACTGTATCCATATTTTTTTTGCGAGAGATATGAAATAAATCTACGCATCTCAATGAAGTGAATGATGACGCTATATATAGGCGAAGGTGCATAATGTCTAAGTTGAAGTGTCCGGCTAGTGTAAAGCACGGACGGACCGCGCAGCTGATCGTGTACGTATTGTGGTTAATATGCTTGATTGATACACGCATGAAGTCTGTTTTTTACACAAATGTTCTCGTTTTCCGTTGTTCGCTATCCCTTTTGTGTAGCGTAACGGCCCCTGAGGAGCTGCGCCCCTAAGTAAAGGCTATTTGCTACGTGTTGTTCATTGAAACATTGAGCAGCTCACATTAGTGAGGTATTTGTATTTTATTTTGTATCCTTATGTAGTTACCTCTCCTTAGTTCTTGAACTGACCGTAGAAGGCGGTACTTGTACATATAACGAAATGCATATACGCTGAAAAATGCAAATGGTACGATACTAGAGGACGTTACTTGTAGTATGATAAATAATAAAAATCACTGCATATTCATGGAGTGAATGATGATGAGTGGGGCGAAGCGTCCATCATTCCGTCCGTGCTTTCGGCTGTACGTTCGTTCTTGCTTCCGTCCATCCGTCCGTTTGTTCGACCATCCGTCCGCCCGTGCGTCCGTCCATTAGTACATCCGTCCGTCATGTTGCGCGTTGCACGTCTGTGTGTGCGTGCGTCCACCTGTCCATGCGCCCGTCTCTGTGTTCATTCATGCGTCCATCCGTCCGTTCGTGCATCCCTGCGTTCGTTCATGCGTCCACCCGTCCGTCCATCCGTTCATGCGTGTGTCCTGTCCCGCCGCGGTGGTCTAGTGGCTAAGGTACTCGACTGCTGACCCGCAGGTCGCGGGCTCGAATCCCGGCTGCGGCGGCTGCATTTCCGATGGAGGCGGAAATGTTGTAGGCCCGTGTGCTCAGATTTGGGTGCACGTTAAAGAACCCCAGGTGGTCGAAATTTCCGGAGCCCTCCACTACGGCGTCTCTCATAATCATATAGTGGTTTTGGGACGTTCAATCCCACATATCATCATGCGTGTGTCCGTCCATTCGTGCATCCGTCCACGCGTCCATACATTCATCCGTCCGTTCATCCGTGCGTCCGTCCCTGCGTTCGTCCATGCCTCCATCCATCCGTCCGTCCCTACGTTCGTCCATGCGTCCGTCCGTCCTCTCGTGCGTCCATCCGTGAGTCCATCCGTGCCTTCTGCCGCGCGTCAAACAAACAGATGGACGATGGACGGACAAGGGCAGCGGATCATTCACGGTTTGCCGATAAAAATTATGATACGCGGAAGGCGGCGGTGGCTCGCGCTCGATTACGGGACCCCGATGTGTGAGAGCGCGAGAAAATAAGAATGACGCCACATGAAGACGCTGGCGATCGTCCCAGCTTAGATCTATTCTCCATTATTCACGCCGTAGATATGCTTTCATTTTATGGGCGAAGCTCCTTATAGCGGCACCTGTTCGTCTCTCGTAGTCGTAGTAGTAGTGTGTAACGAGTCTTACATTTTGAGCTCCAAGGTGGTGCTGGTGGGAGATTTCTTCTGTGCGTTGTTGAACAATAAAAAATCCGCAGCGTGCGCGTTAACTAAAAGCCGCATTCTCCTGTCTCTTATTCCCCCTTAGCAGCCATTGGCATGTACGTTGAGGACTATCTGACAAGAAAGGGTTGCTACGTTATACTCACTGGGCGTAACCTCCTTGGTTTTAGAAAGGTTTAGCGAGCGTTGGGCCGCAGTGCCATGAATACAGTGAACTAGTATATACAATGAACTCAAAGGGGCTAAAGGTGGGAAGTAGACACGAAGCGCAAGCCGTAAGAAAGTGTGCGTGTGCCACCTCTCGTTTAGTCCTTGGAATGTCCGCTGGATGGCGGTGCATATTCGGAATATGTGATGAAAAGATGCGAGACGGTGGTACTTGGAGTGTTGACTAGATGGACGAATGGACACACAGACAGATGCATAGAGGGACGCATGTATGGCTGCACGGACGGATGGACGTATGGACGGACGCAGGGGCGGATGCATACACGAACGCAGGGACGGACGCACGAACAGACGCACGCATGGACGGGCGGATGGACGCATGGACGGTCACACAGACGGACGCATGGACGGACGGAAGCAAGAACGAATGAACGGACGGATGTTTCGCTTCACTCTCCATCATTTACTCCGTGGATATGCTGCCATTTTTTTGGCGTGCGGTTAATGCTGGTTTTCGGGGACAGGGTGTGCGAACTCTCGTGCCCAACGGCCGATTTCCGCGTGGCCGCTTCTCCGCTCTTTTAATAGTTGTGGGGCTGTTCAGTCTTCGAAGAAACCGATGTGAGGCCGTAGCTGCAGCCAATTGCCGCTGGCGTGCTTTGTGGCCGATACTGGGGAGAATGAGACGAAAGATCGTCGCGTTCCTCTCTGAGGAGCTTTTCTTCCTCGGAGAGCACGAGTTTCTGCGGCATTGGTCGTGCCATTTCGTCAAGGTTGAACACGAAAGGACACAACTCATTTTTTGACCGACTTGGTGCTAAGCAGCGCCCGTTGAGTGGTTATATATGATTCCATTTGTTACAAATCGTGTTTTATTGCATCTATTGTATCGTTAGACCATTGCATCATGATATCGCATTCAGCTCTTGTGTACATGTATGCCAACATTGTCATGTATATTAGAGCAAATGTCTTCCCTGTGATGTTGGTCGTGATACATAGATGTGCCGAAGTGTATGTGCCCTGTTACTGGAACGCTATGAAGCTTTTGTGTTCTGTACATACTGCAAATAAATGTTTTTTAAACAGTACTCTAAATCGTTGACCACTCTTTCTAAACATAGCTGCTTGACGGCTTCTTTGCAAACAATAATGGCACAGTTTAGCTAGGTTTAGCGAGGGTGTGCCGTAGCCTTCGGGACGGCTTTATGCTCTCCCATAGTAGGGTACAGAGTACTCTGAATCGCTAACTTCTTCTTCTAAACACAGTACACGCGGCTTCATCAACTGTGAGGCCCACGGCGGGAGCGCTCTATGCTCTCCCATAGTAGAGTACCAAGTACTCGAAATCATTAACCACTTTCTCGAAACAGAGAATCATGCAGTGGTGTACATTGTTTGAAGCAGTAGAAGCGTGTAGCTACCTCTGCAATGGGCCCCTCTGCTAATTCGGTTCGGAGTGGGCTTGGCGGACGACTCGCTCACGGCGTAATTTTAAATGCGAAGCATTTCTTAGCGAACTTTGACGACTTTGAGCGTATCTATCTATCTATCTATCTATCTATCTATCTATCTATCTATCTATCTATCTATCTATCTATCTATCTATCTATCTATCTATCTATCTATCTATCTATCTATCTATCTATCTATCTATCTATCTATCTATCTATCTATCTATCTATCTATCTATCTATCTATCTATCTATCTATCTATCTATCTATCTATCTATCTATCTATCTATCTATCTATCTATCTATCTATCTATCTATCTATCTATCTATCTATCTATCTATCTATCTATCTATCTATCTATCTATCTATCTATCTATCTATCTATCTATCCATCTATCTATCCATCTATCCAACTATCCATCTATCCATCTATCCATCTATCCATCTATCAATCTATCAATCTATCAATCTATCCATCTATCCATCTATCCATCTATCCATCTATCCATCTATCCATATATCCATCTATCAATCTATCAATCTATCAATCTATCAATCTATCAATCTATCAATCTATCCATCTATCCATCTATCCATCTATCCATCTATCCATCTATCCATTTATCCATTTATCCATTTATCCATCTATCAATCTATCAATCTATCCATCTATCCATCTATCCATCTATCCATCTATCTATCTGTCTGTCTATCCATCCATCCATCTATCCATCTATCTATCTGTCTGTCTATCTATCTGTCTGTCTATCTGTCTATCTGTCTATCTGTCTATCTGTCTATCTATCTATCCGCCTACGGCTTTTAGCTCTCCTGGCCGTTTCGATAATTATATTGATACGAAAGTTGGTATGGCAGAACGTGACTAGTCATAACATGAAAATCATAATGTGTATGTCATGAATGTCATGATTTAGATTCCACGGTCCTGCAGCTCTTGCGGTGGCTTCGCTCGCATGGCATGTTGCAAAACTGGTATGGTATGACATGATTGCATGGTGAACACAAGCGACAGGCCCTAACATGAAAATCATGACATGCGTGTCATGTAACAACATGACTACATGCCACGCTCATGATGCGCTCATGGCCGTTTCGCTAGCGTCACATATACCAAATTTGGTATTACAGTATGTGAATGGATGACGAAGGTATCTGACTGGTACAGACATGATAATCATGAGATGCGTGTCATGTAACAGAATGACTACATGTCATGCTCATGATGCGCTGGCGGCTGTTTCACTAGCTTCGCATGTACCAAACACAATATTACACGACGCGAACAGACGACATAGGTAAATGACACATTTAAACATGATAATCATGACATGCGTGTCATGTACAACATGACTACATGTCACACACATGTGCGCTCGCGGCCGTTTCCTCCAGCTTCACTGTCACGGACGGCCATTTTTGGCGGCCCCGCGTCACGGCAATTAACGGGCGCCGTACTCCCCCACTGACCGTGGGAACGGCGGGCGCATAAAAGAGAGCTGAGAAGTGCAGAATGGGGTGCTCTTCTTGGAACGTCGCCGTCGACGTTTGATCCTTTTGTAACTGCGGCGGCGTCTGCAAGGTCGTGGAAGGCCGCGATGTACCCCGAACAAGGATTAGACTACGGGACGCACCGGCTGAGAGCCAAACAGTCTGACCGTTTCCCACGGGGGGAAACCGTGGGAAAACCTCTGGTGGCCAAGCCATATGACAACATCTCAACAGGCTGTTACTCTCGCTAGTTGAGGGCCCCCTCCCAATTAAAAAGGGGTGGGGTCAATATATTTTTTTGGAGCGGAGTTTCCATCAACGAAACGTGCATGATTGGACTCATGTAGAGGTCTCTTGTCCCCAAGAAAGAGAGCGAGGAGACACGAGGGGGATTTAAGCGCAGGATTTTGCCCTGCTAGGCAGACTAGTCGCTGACCAACATGGTGTAGAAACAGATCAACAAGCATCTCTTCTAGAAGTTTTTAGTGTGGCTCTGTATCGGCTGGCCACCTAAACTTAGCCGTTCGTCTAGTTGTGACGCGATATTAACGCCTGCAACGTAGACATCGGGACTTCGCCTCGAGTTAGCTCAACCTCCCCGAAGCCACCAGCGTTGCAACACCGCCGACATCGCAGTCGTGTCAGAACTCTCTTCGACTTCTCGCATCCGATCGTCGGGGACGCAACGCTGCTGGTCATCACACGTATGCCTTCACCTGTTAATATCTTCGAACTTTCTCCTCCGTAGTCTATTGTTGTTAGTTTGTGTAGTTTGTAATAGTCCTCTCGCGTAAGCTGATTTATTGTTTCTTTATATGTATTTTTTGTTGCATCAAGTGTTGATGTATTTTGTTAGTTGTATTGAAGTGTTGTACTAGATCCCGTGTGCTGCAATATCACTAGAGTAAAGTTTGTTTTGTTTTCTCACGTCTCTGATCTCTTCACTGTCTCTGCTTGCGTAAGGAACGAACCTGCTGTCATCCCTGTCGCCGACTTCGCGCTGGCGACGCTAGAGTGGCAGCTTGGAACATTCACATATGCCAAACTTTGTATTACATGGAGGCGGAAATGTTGTAGGCCCGTGTGCTCAGATTTGGGTGCACGTTAAAGAACCCCAGGTGGTCTAAATTTCCGGAGCCCTCCACTACGGCGTCTCTCATAATCATATAGTGGTTTTGGGACGTTAAACCCCACATATCAATCAATCAAAACTTTGTATTACGTGATTTCAATGAATAAAGAAGGTATGTGAATGGGGCGAATGTGATAATCATGAAATGCGTGTCATGTGAGAACATGACTACATGCCACAGTCAAGGCGCCAATACTTTTCGACGGGACGTGGTGCACGTGCTCACCGGCGTTCATTTCGTCGCGTCACGCCGGCGTTGTCAAGCCAGGCGATGGTCCTGCCATCTACTAGCAGGCGTGCGCCGTGCTTCGTTGCTTTGACTCATGCGCGTTTCAGCACGTCCGGCGTCCCTCCGTCACTAAAAGTGGGAGACGCAGTATGGTCTGGGTAACGCATCGGCGCGAAATTGTGCATGTCGCATGTCCCACCGGTAGCCGTCGGGCCACGCCGAGAAACGCTGGTCGCGTCTGGCGTCAGACTATATAGAGTACTCGCGTTTTGCTAACGTCTATAGCGTTGCTGTGCCCAGCGTGCGCGCGCGTCAACGCTACATGGGAGTATATTGGGTGCTTTATGGTGCGCTCGCAGCCGTTTCGCTATAGCTCGACATATACGAAATTTGGTGTTAGTGACGTCAATGAACGGTGAATGTACATGACTTGTGCAAAGATGACAACCCTGACAAGCGTGTCATGTAAGAACATGACAACATACTGTGCTCAAAGCGTGCTCGCGGTCATTTCACTAGCTCCAGTGATACTAAATTTGGTATCACGTGACGTGAATAGATGGCGAAGGCAAACGACACATCCAAACATGCATGATAATCGTGACATATAAGTCATGTTCAGCATCTTTTACCTGAACCTCGTAACATTGTGCTCATTTTAAAGTGACATATCGACATTTCTCATTCGTGCTTCGCATATTATCTATTCCCACCGTATATAGGATCTGCCAATTTTTTGTGAATGGCGTGAGGTCCACAGGATGGCATTATGCTCTCCCAGAATAGAGTACTTAGTAATTTAAATAGTTAGCCGCTTTTTAGGGGCGAAGCTCCTTAAGCCACGGGTCGTGCGTCCCCGATCTATGTAATAGTAGTAGTAGTAGTAGTAGTAGTAGTAGTAGTAGTAGTAGTAGTAGTAGTATTAGTAGTAGTAGTACCATGTAGCCACCTCTCGTTTAGACCTTGGAATGTTCGCTAGTTGTGGTACTTGTATATGATTATTATATGATGAAAAGATGCGAGATAGTGGTACTTGGAGTGTTCACTAGATGGACAGAAGTACGGTGGAATAGACGGACGCACGTACAGACAGACAGACAGACGGAGAGACACACGGACAGACACAAGGATGAACTGACTAACTCACGGATGGACGCATGGACGGGCCGAGGCAAGAAAGAATGGATGGACGCTTTGCCCCACTCATCTCTATTCACTCCGTGGAAATGCTGTGATTTTTTTGTAAACACACTAACACATTCGAATACACACGCATAAACTGATTTTTTAGTGCTCATATTGAAGATGTATTCACTGTCTTTACTTGTTTTTGTTTGTGTATGTACAAGGTTGGTGCATAATAAAACTTCCCTTTTTGAAAGAACGCCTAGTGTCGGAACTGCACTGTATTTCTTGCAGGAGATATGAAAGAAACGTCCACGCATCTCCACCAAGTGAATAGGCGCCGCATCCGTGGCTCTGCTCATCAAGTCCGAGAATGAAGCTTTGACAGGCCAATACCGTACCGCATTGCTGCTCTTTCAAAATCCTAATAAAATATTACTATTCTTATTATTAATATAAGTATTATTGTTAATACTGTTATAAATAACATTATTATTACGTAAAAAAGCTCCCACTATCCTATTAGTGTTTTTGCTGATAAGCGGAATACCAGCATACACATCAGTAAGGTATCATGTGCACTTTGTGCTGTGGCCGATGACGATAAAGAATAAGCGTGTTCCATACCACAAATTATCTTTCTGCTGTGAATGAAAGCGCAAACGCGAACGTATGTACTCTCGAGTGCGGTACGTAACGGTGACGCAGAAAACAAGCTAGCCCAGAGGCGAGGAGGAGGAGAAAAACTTTATTCATCCCAAGAGGGAAAGGTGCGGTGATGGAGTGTCAGAAGAGCCTACCCAGCGTAGGTCTCCGCTACCCTCTTGGCCCAATCCAAGATCTGGTCTTGGACCTCGGGCGCCGAGCTGCACATAGCAGCGTCCCACTGCTCCTTACTATTAATGTGTTGAGAATTGGGTGGTGGGTTTGGAGTACACCCCCACATGATATGGTCTAGGTTAGCTCTTTGTTGACAGAAAATGCACAAAGGGGAGGGGTATATTGCAGGGTGTATAAGATGGCGGAAAGATGGGGTAGGAAACGTACGCGTCTGTAACTGGCGCCATAGTATTCCATGGTAGCGCGAAGCTCCATGATGTAAGGGGGGGTATATAGTGCGCTGTATGCGGTAGTGATTTGTTATATCGTAGAAGGTCAAAAGACGATCTCGCGCGCTGAAAAAGGCCGCGTGGTCTAAGACGCCATCAGAGGCCTGCGCTCGGCCGGTCATTCCTCGAGCGCAGGTATGAGCCGCCTCATTGCCACTCAACCCCGCATGCGCGGGCGTCCATATGAGAGCAACGTCTTGCGTGGGAGGATGTTTCTTAAGAATTGAAAGGGCAGTTGATGAGATGCGAGAGTCGAGGAAGAAGCGTCATGCTGGCAACGCGGCAACGCCGACAAGAAAAGCTGCTGCTCCGGAGGCGGCATGCGGCGGCTCAGCGTCTACGCAGACGGCAAGCTTCCCCGCAGGCGAGAGCACGGGAAGCAGCGATTAAGCGCTCCGCGGTTCCCGTTCATGAGCATAAGGCGCCTGACGCTCGGCAGTGCGGAATGAAAGATCAAGTGGCCAATGTCCCGATGGACGTTCAGAGAACGGTGCAGTGGCTTCCTATACCCCGCGACAACTTTCTGTGGCAGCACAGCCAAGGCTACGGAGCCGAAGCACGCTTGTCTTACTGCGCCACAGCATGTAGTCCCTCAACGGAAACGTTTGTATACTGTTCTGGGTAACTAAGATTTTACCATTCGTCACTTACATTTTTCGCGGATTTATTTTTTAATTAGTGAATAAAAACGTTGCGCAGTAGAAAAAAATTTCGTTTCACGCTCTCTCAGGTTTTTTGGGGGTTTTTTGGCTTCCGTCGACTCGCGTTTCCTGCGACTCGCGTTTCCTGCAGCGAAACGCGAGCAAACGCGAGCCGAAACGCGAGCAAACGCGAGAAATCGAAACCGAAACACCCGTCGAAGCGGTCGGACTACTTGGCGCAGTAGCACATGTGCATAGGCTCCGCCCACGTAGCCTTGGCCGTGCTGCCACAGAAAGTTGTCGCCGGGTATAGAAACGTATACTCGACGTCGCAACTATGGACGTGCACATAAAGCGAAAGCTAATAAACACTCTAGAAGGGCCAGCGTGCGTGTGCAGTTGAGCGCGTCGCGAGTGTAAGCCCTCGTACGAGTCTGGCCAAATCAAGAAACTAAACATTCATGCATGGTTGAAGTACAGAAAACTCACACCCCTACAAATACCTCAATATAAAGAAAGCGTGCAGACCTCGTCTTTGCTTACTATACAGGCTGCGAACCATGGAAAAGCCATTGGTTATACATTTCACGGACCACAGTGCAGTAATAACGAAGGCAAAATGGAATACAGGACTCAACACAATATATACGAGTTATGACCAACAAAACATTTTATATATACCCACGCGTGGTGACTAATTTACATGCGCGACTTGGTGATCAAGTGATTATGCTCCCCAGCACTTCGCATGCTCGTCATGGTTCACTTAGTGAATATGCATGGAACTTTTTTTTTAATGCGGGTCGTTTTTTATCTGTATTTTATAATACAATCTAAAAGCAAGCATGGGCGGATTGCGCTGTTTTATTCAGTCTTTGAATCGGTCGAGTGGGCTTTTGCGATTTTCATACTCACAAACAGCCGAAATTGAACACAGGAACACACTCAAATTAACCATCCTCTTTAAAAAAGTTGAAATGTGCTACACTTAATGGTCGCGTGACTCAAGTATATGATGTTCTTAAACTAAATATCAACGAGGGACACCAGCAAGTGCTACCTTTCATGCTCACAAAAAAAAAAAAAAGATTCCGGACCCTTCTGACCAACTCTTGATTTACGCTAATGCCCTAAATCGTTATAATATGTTCTAAACAAAAGCGAACAGCCTAACATTCTCCTATATCAATAAGAGGTGTAAAGAGAGGGGTGCGACGGTAAAAGCCAAGCCAATGTAAGCGAGGTCCTCAGATGTGCAAGACTTTGCGCCACTTAGAGCGAGGTTCGTTAATGATTGTCTTGTAGTGCTGTGCGTTGCGCTGTGTGTCGTATTTCTATTCTAGCGCATCCGAAACGTATACGGTTTTATATATGAGCGCGTGGACTAGCAACTTTCGTGAGAAACGCCGTGTTTCAAGCGCCGTCGTGTTGCAATTCATCACCTATCTCATCCGATGCTGAACACGCTTCGAGTAAGATGAATGTTTATTTTCTCTCGTACATTTGAGCTCGTTTGCTAAGCGACGAGCTTTTGGCGCCACCCAAAATGGCATCAACTTCATACTCTGTAATCATTATTTCGATAACATAAAAATCCAGCCAGGCCCACTTCGCCAGCACCGTCGAGACATGCGAACCTGTTCCGTGTTTCGCGAGCTTTTCCTTCGTTGGTGCTCTGCTTCGGCGGCGCGCTTGAAATTAGTTCAGTGGTTTTGACACATAATATCCCAGGTATCGTTATTATTAGTAGCCTGTAACTTCTCTTTCCAACTCCTTGCTACGCTATGCTGTACATATCCTTGCTATGGTTACCCTCTCACCTCCTCGTTTCGTCCTTCTTGACCTTACTTCTGTACCTCATTACCTTGCTAAATTATACTACACTACATGCATGCTTAACCCTTTACTATCCTCCTTTCCTGCCACATCACCCTTTTACTATATACTGCGCTCTTAGCTAAAGTATACTGTACAATGCTTTACTCTCTCCGCTCTTTCTGATCCTCATATTGCTTTCACCACCCTCGCTTCCCTTTCCTTCTCCTTTGCTGTACTATAATACACGTGGATATGCTGCTATATTTGATAAACCGTACTACAGAAGGTTATGCACGAAAAAAAAAAAAGATGTGTACTACAATGAACGGCTCGTTTTTCTTAGAAAAATAATAGATCTCACAGACAATCATGCCAAGAGAACTATATGGGATGATATTGAAAGTAATTGTGATGCAAATGTGAAGAAAGAAAAGTGTACGAAAAGATAACTTGCTATGGGCTGGCACCGAACCTGTGACCTTCGAATAACGCGTCCGCAATGCTTGAGCTACCACGGCATCCCCCGTTCATTTTATGGGGTTTATATGAACATTTGAATGTGAGAACGTCAGTCAGCACCAAGGAGGATTAAAGAAAAATTGCTGGAGTGGAAGCTCCCGCATTGCCTTGCCAGCAGAAGTGGAGCTAACTTTTGCCACTGCCAAGATGGCAGAAACATGCCATTTTCTGATAGTGCCCACTTAAAGATCAAGTGGCTTTGATATGTTACGTAAACGCTACGTTAGTTCTATGCGAAAAGATAGTTGTTCCCTACAAAATAGCACACAGAAATGAGTACGAATGACTGACTTTTCAAAGAACTTTGTCACCAATTAGAGGTTCACTAAGACGCACTTGGAGCACTATGTGACCCGAAAAAGTTCCCACATTAAACTCGGTGAGCGTGCGAGGGAAACGCTTCGTTTTTAATCGCTGAACCGCGATACTTCATCATGCCCCTAGTAAGATGGGCGCCATAGCAGCTGCCATCTTGCCAGAGGAACGACTTCACATGTGCGCAATAATTTCCACTCCAGCAATTTTTTCGGTATTCTTTGGTCAGCACTAAGGAAGCTCCACCTTGGTCAGCACCGCCAGTAGCCATGGTGGCGAGTGTGGGACATTCCTGCCTTGTTTGGCGTCACGTGACCTGCGAACGTATTACGTGCGGGCAGCTGATCAATACGTTTCACATCCCTAGCTTTTTCACATTTTGTTCCTCCTCACCTTGAAATCACTCCTCATCCTTGTCTTAGCCAGTCCCATGCTGTACTAAACTGCAATATACTGTACCGTGTTAGCGTACGTAAATTGATAGTCCAAGAACGCCTTTGCGCATACTCGCGTTTGGTGGCGAACACCCACCGTACATTCTGGTATGATGACCGGCAAGACCTCGCGCTAAAACGACTCGGTGGTTGAAATTAAAATCCCGGTAGTTACCGCTGCCAGGGCAAAAAGCAATGATTCAGTTAGCGAAGATGCCCCGTATGTGGGTCAGCTCTCGCGCTGCCCCTTAACACGCGTTTGTTATCGGTGAAGAGCTTATCTCAAAACGTCGATTGTGCGGAATCCGTAGCTTCGTCTCCTTCCATTCCGCTGTGCCGGTTAGAGTGTATATGCACGGTTCAGCGAACTACCGCGAGAGGACAACGATCGGCCCTTAGCTGACAGGACGAATGGAACTGCAAGCTGTCTGGACGATTAAGAGGTTGGCTTACTCGTGACCTCTCGTCGGTAAAGCGCCTGTAGATAAGAAAACAAAAAATCACAACGTGGGAACGGACCGCTGCGCGTTGAGTCGCGCACCTCAGGACTTCAAGTGAAGTTTCGCATTCATCCATCCAGTTCCCACGCCGTGAAAATAACCGGACATCCGCAAACGCTAGAGTGATTGGTTAGCTATATGGACACGTGGTGTCGTAAATCTACCGCTAGATTTGAAATACATGCGATCACACATTTCGACCATCATCATTAATAACTTTATCATCGTCATCTACTTTAATTATTCATCTGCTCGCTCAGTCCTCTGGTCACGTGACGTGCGTGATGACGACTAGCAGTGCTGTTGCCGATGATGATACTACTGTAGTACTAGAGGTAGTAATACTGTTACTACCACGACGACGAAAGCTATAGAGGCCCGTGTACTGTGTGCGTCGGTGCCCGTTAAAGAACACCCCATGGCCAAAATTTCGGAGGCCTCCACTACGGCACCTAGCTCTCATAGTCATAGCGTGGTTTTAGGACGCAAAGCCCCACAAATTACCCTAAATATTGACTACGACGGTCCAGGGTGTCGACCACAGGCAGCATCGTTGCAAAAAGAGCTTCGTACTCAATGACCAGCCCTTAGCTAAGCTCAACTAGGCTGACATGACGACTGGGACGTACCTCTTTCTCTAGTGCCCACAAGAGGTCAGCGCACTAGGCCTCAAGTGACGCAGTGAGATAAGCTTAAAGAAGGAAGCTTATCTCAAAGTCGAACTTACTACAGCACTTCGTAGAAGGATGATCGGGATGCGCCTGCAGTGATAAGAGGCGGTCAGCGCACCTGTACTACAAGATATGACGTCACTACGTACAGTGTCCGCTTGCGATAGCTTCGATCGAGATTAGACTCACAACAGCATGCCACCGCGAACCTCACGGACTCGCAAGGCGCGGCGCGCACTCGACCGATCCCCGAATGCTGCTCCATTAAGAGATCGATACACCCGTTCGCCTGCGTCAGGCCAACCGCGCAAAGCTGTGTTGGGCCTTCCGTGCTTATCGGCTTGTTTCACACAGCTACATTGCTCAAGTGTTCCGGCGTGTGTGTTGGCGGTTACAGAATATAGGTCGCGAGGAGGGTAGAACAGTCCATCTATACGGGTCGTGAGAAGGGCGTCGGTCACGCTGTGTAAACGTATAGTGTTCAGCACAAGTGTGGTGTGTGACGTCATATTGCCACGCATTAATGTACTCCGGGGAGGGGGGGGGGTGCAATAGGCACAAGAAAGGCTGGGGCTGCTATTCCAGCGCCATGCATTGGCATAATAGGTAAAGGAGGACGCTAGGGGGGGGGGGGCGATGCCAGCCCCGTACATTGACAGAATCGGGAGGGGGGTACTGCGTCAAACCTTTGCCTGCCCCTCTGAATGTGTACCCTGCGTGCACGCACCTGACAATAATATTTACCGGTATGACCTTTGAAATGGGGACGGTGTCATCTACGTTAGCCGCTGGCGTAGAGTTACCTATATATACATTAGAGGAACTCTGGCCTTAGTGTCTATGGGAGCTGCAACGCACGGCGCTTCAGCTGGCATGGGAATGATGGGTGGCACACAGATTTGTCTATAGTCTTCGCTCTGTCGGCTGCGTTTGGCTTGGCTTGGCCTGTAGCCATATTTGCAAGATGTTTCAGCGCGCGAACAAAGGAAAAGGACAGGGTAGACAGAAAGAGCGCTGACTTCCAACTAACTTTATTTCACAGAGTGGCAAGAATATATACTGCTAAAAAGGATGGTAGTGTCACCTACTGAAATGTGTAGAGGAATCCATAGACAGGTTAGGATCATCAGCGTTCCAAACGCGTACTGGAATTCATAACAGCAGCTTATTAGAATTACTCAGTTTTTATTTAAAGGCCACTTTTGTATCATGGGAAGACAAAAACTACTTACAAAAAAGTGGAATATGTATTCGTTCATGTTTGGCACCCATTCTCAGTGACATATTTCTAGCACATCATAATCGTGTCTTGTCAAACAAGCTTGACTACTCTGTAGTTTTTAAAGTTTGCCGTTTTGTTGATGATTATTTAGTGTTGTTGAAATGCGATAGTCAAAATTTTCAGACCATTTGCTCTGACGTGTTGACTGTTTTCCGGGAGTGCCTGAAACCACTAGTTCTAACCCATGAATCACCCACTGATAACAACCTGAAGTTTCTAGATTTGAAGTTTTTGCTAGAATTCCGACATGTTTGCTGGATGTATGAACCAAGAAGCGGCAAGCCACTTCTGCCTTTCAGCTCAGCTCACTCTAAATTGGTCAAGCGGGGCATTGCTAACCTCTCCCTTGTCAGTGCCTTAAAGAAGTCCTGCCCCCACATAATACACCACAGCTTTGCTCTACAAGTGGAGCGGCTTACCAAAGCTTGTTACCCCGCGCATGTTCTCGTTTCGGTGGCGGAAAAGCTGGTCACTGTCTTGAAGCGAGGCGACAAACCGGATAAGCGAAACAGTGTCAGAAAGAGCCGGCCTGTCGTACTGCCTTAAGTGCACGACGTCTCACACAGGCTAAAAAAGATTGCTCGAGACGCCGACGTTCTTGTGGTTTTTTCTGCACCGGAAAAATTGCAGAGGCTTTGCAAACGGGTCAATGTACCTCGTGCAAATTCTGCCTCGTGCTCTGTCGCGCACAGGACACGCTACGTCCCATGCGCAGTGGGAGTCGTTTACTTGATTCCACTGACGTGTGGGTGCGTCTATGTCGGCCAAACCGGCAGGTGCATAAACGACCGCCTCCGAGAACACCGAAACAATGTGCACAATGTGGTACAAGGGCATCTTGTGATTCATTGCCGAGATTGTGGTGCACCCCCCTCTTTGATCAGTGCTCTATATCGGCAAGGCACAGGGCCCAGCTTACCCGAGAAATTATCGAAGCCGAAAAAATACACTTGCTAGGAGATAAATGTGTTAGCACATCATCGATTGCTTTATCACAGGCTGAACGTGATTACCTAGCTGGGCTTTGAGGCAATAGAGGACCTGTCACACGTGTTTTGTTACTGATGTGTAGATTAGGCTTGCATTTAACCTTCATGCTCTGTTATCATCCTTTTTAGCAGTATATATTCTTGCCACTCTGTGAAATAAAGTTAGTTGGAAGTCAGCGCTCTTTCTGTCTACCCTGTCCTTTTTCTTTTGTTCGCGCGCTGAAACATCTTGCAAATATGACTGCGCACCAACTCGTGTCTTTCGAGTCCTTCTTGTCTCGGTGTCGTCGTTATGTTCTCGCGCTATAACTATCGTCATGCCATACCAACTAGCCCAAGCTGCCGCACCAACTAGCCCAAGCTTCCACTCTTGTGGCCTGTAGCCACTTTGCCACGTGACGACAATAGGCAAATGTTCAGCAGTTGCACTTCACCACCTCAACCTTTTAGGCTCACCAATTCGAATTCAGGTCGCGAAACTCACAAGGGTCTTTACTTTTATTCGAAACAAAACTGAAGCCTAACAAATAAACAAAGCCACACGTGGGATTCACCATCCGCATGCACGAAGAATAGGCGAATTTGTGTATACCGATCATTCTTATGATCGCTGAACGATTGCAGAGCTAGAGTATAGTTAATTTTAGGAAATTCTGTGGCCCGTGGTACCTTGGTTGCAATCAGGTTTCATTGCATTCGTTTCAACCACAAAAGGTAGTATGTCACCTCATATCATGACGCGTGTTAGGTGTTGATGGTAACGGAAGGCGGATAACGCATTCGACTCTGAACGTCAAGGTTACACGGCGATTAATGCACGATTCTCACATATTGTGACTCCTTATGTCTTGCCCTCTGTTTTGTAACTGGTTGGGCCCCCCATTTCACAACTTTATGTTTTGCAAAATTAGAACCGGGTTTTCGCCTCCGTCGAAATGTGACCGCCTCGGCCTTGGTCGCACCCACGACCTACACATTTGATTGAATCAACCAGGAGCTTGTATATAATAATAATAATAATAATAATAATATAATAATAATAATAATAATAATAATAATAATAATATCACCTTACTTGCTAAAATTACTATTGTAATTGTGAGACGTACCATAAGGAGCCACCCATGATTACTGTGACGAACTAACTGTGCACTGATGCGGACGTACAAAACTTAAGCTGTTCTTTTATTCGTTGTATTTTTTCTAGTACTACCACGTAGCAGGCATTACCGGCTCTAACGAAACCCAACTTTCCATGATGATGATGATGCTGATAAAAACTTTGTTCACGTCCAGAGCGTGCTGTCCGGATGGAAGGGAGGAGGTTGAGGCCCCTTGCAACCAATTCCAACGGTGCCCCTCTCCTCCCGCTATTAACCAGCTCTTCTGAATTGCTATACGTGGGTGCAGTGTTATACTTATGTTATACTTGAGTATTATGCTCGGGTGTTAGGTGCATGCCTGGTGGTTATTGCTATAGAAATATCAGTGGGGCTATCTTCTTTGATAGCTCGGCGCAGCGGGAAGTGAGGTAGAGTAGTAAAAGAAAATACAACACGGAGAAGACTTTTTTCCTATCCGGATGTTGTATGCAGCCAGGCGAACACGCATGACGTATGAAGAGAGCACGTAATCGAAACTACAATATACACGGAAACCGCACAATAGCACGTGCCAATAACGCTTCTTTTTGTGGTCGTTTTTTGTTTTTTTTTCTTTTTGCATACGCAGCTTTTTTTTTTTTTGCTTTACACTCGCCTTTCCATTTATCTATGTACATATCTCACGCTCGCTTCATCGACTCTTAGACCCTCTCCACCGGACGCCTGGGCAGAACCACTCGAGATAATTGAACGTGTCGTGCGATAAGAGGGAACTCCTCGGACACGAAAGAACCGTTGTGCCTCAGGTAGTTGCGCTGGACTCCCGTATCCAGAGACGCGTCGGGTGCATTCTTTGTGCTTGGAGTGGCCGAGTGAGGAGGAGGACGACGAGAAACAGCAGAGGAGAGAGAGGAGCTCCCGGAGAGAGCAGACATTGCAGCCGCGAGCGAGGAAAAAGAAAAATGAGAGCAAGTGCGGAATCGCGTCGTGTCTTGAGACAGCGTACACGCACGTATACACGCATGCACGCACACGCTATGACAAGATGGCGATGACGATTTGTCGTCGAGTGCCCGACGGTCGGCACGATTCGTCGACACCGAAGAAGATTGCTCCCAACAACGCAGTTTTACAAACACTCGAAGAAGCGGCGGAGACGGGGTCTCCGCTGTCCGCAAACATGTGAGATGGTGTTTCTAAAAAGTTAATTCGAGCGCGAACACACGACACGATCACTCACACACGCCAAACACACACACAACGCTGTGTGTGTTTGATGCCTGGGTGTGTTGCTTGTGTGAGTGATCATGTAGTGTGTTCGCGCTCGAATTGACTTTTAGAAATGTTGTACCAACTAGCCCAACAACAAGTTCCTTTACGATATGTGAGATGGCATATAGGTTGCGTTAATTTCTTCCCAAAGGGACCGCAGTGAGAAAGTCGGTTACAGGAATCACCATGCTAAAGCATGACCCTGTTAATTGTATCCTCAGACATTGACCGGTGCCATATTGTCAAGTCAATCGCATCCTTTGCATCCTTTTAGGGAATCCTTAGCTAACATGGTATTACCAGTTTCAGATATTTCCCCTGTGCAATACTCCGGAGCGCAGCAGGCAGGTATGAATAAAGAAATAAGTGAATAAATAACTGAATGAATAAATGAATAGGAGTGACTATAACACTGTATAAATGCTTTGAAGGTTCTCTTATCCATAAATAGGCACGTACGTTATACTCAAAGACGTAGTTAAGCCTAAAAGACGTAACAACGTAAACTCAACACACGTTAAACTTCATCCTCCCATAAAAAAAAAAAACTTTTAGTGCGTAAAAGGGCAGGACATGTTAAAGTTCTGAAATAAAGATGCTTTATGTTAATATCGGATGGATTATGTAGTCTGTAATTACCTGTGTTTTGTGCATCTTTCTTTTTGTTTTGTTTTGAGGAAGACATATTGTGGTGTACGATTTGTGCAAGGCTGTAGGAAAACTGAATTTTCGAGAGATACTGCAAACACAACCGAGAGAGTGAAGGCCATGCATGGCAGCACGTTTACTCTGAGCAGAAATATTTACCATGCTATCAAAAAAAAAAAATGCCAAGATCACTGAAGTGATAAACCTTATATAAGGGCATGGTTTTGACAGAGTGTGGAAATGACACGATTGACGTTTCGCGACATATACTGATAAATTTTGTTTGAGGTATTCAAGCAAAGGCTAGTGTTGTCACACCAATCGGAGAAGTAAACACAAATCCGACAGCAGCAAGTGATAGTAGTTAACTGAATGAATTTCCTTAAATATCCTGATGT